>CM072871.1:10350000-10950000 GCA_036937835.1 Pampus argenteus
TGTGTTTATATATCTTGTGCAGGACATAAGGAAGAAAGTCCTATGCAGGACTCCAAAGGACCACTGGTATGTCCAGAACAGGTTGATGTCTGCCAGGCTTCATCTGTGGAGCTATCGCCCTCTAACAGCTCTGGTGGAACCTATATGTGGGATGAAGAGGGCCTTGAGCCCCTTGGGGGGACTGGGACACATCCATGTAACAGCTATGATGACAGCATGGTGAGTCCCAGTGTGCAATTCTGACACAAATGTGTTTAGTACAAACAATGCTTAAGATCTTGTCTTTTTTAAGCCAGGGATTCTACTTCTTTCCACTTAATTTTTGGGTTTCAGGAGAATATGAGACATTTTTGAGGGCAAGTTAATGTCAAAAGTTTGTCAGGTTAATATTAAAAAAAATTTAAACGGTGATAAAATGATGGTAAATAAACTAATAGTTTCAGCACTAATATATTTATAACTATAATTGTCTCAATTGTTGATATTGTACTGCTGATAAAGAAATAAGCACTCCCGTTATAGCCTCTGCCAAGAAGTACTATGCTCTCTGCTCCTCCTCATTTTATGCCAACTGGCAGTTAGCAAGAGATGGGTGGAACAAAAACCCCTTAATGATGATGCAGCTAATAAGACAAGCTATGTCAGCTTTACCTGGCATACAATATCCATTTTTAAAAATATAATGTACATAATGTTAGCCTCAGGAGCCAAATTTTCTTGTACTGACAATGCAGGAGTTTTCATTATTTATTGTTTTATGAAGGTTTCCTCTATTATTGTTGACTTTGCCAATTTAGTGTAGCTTTAGGCCATTACCAAGCATATATGCAGCATTTGTAGGATTTAGGCTAGCCTGCCATTTATTACTATGACTTTTTTTAGCATGACACACTGTACCTGCCCTAGTCTATAAATCAGTTAAACAACCCCCCTTCCTTTTATAAGTAGGCATAAAATGAGCAGAACAAAGGCTGAAAAGGCGAAATTGTTCAGACTTCACTGCCAGCTCTCACCGCTGGTTGAATGCCAAGGCCCCTCTCTCCCTGAGAACAATCCTGACCTGGCCACCAATTGAGTGTTAATAGCATTGCTGGCCTGGCTTTGGTTTTCTTTAGTCCTGTACCAAGGCACCTGATCTCAGGAATCCACGAGGAGCTTAAAATGAGCTGGATTAGAAATTGTATAATAAGCTTTGTGCGTTTACTACTTTTACCGTGTGATGCTGACACAAAAATTCAGTCACTGAAAATGTAATATTTATCAGCTAATAATGGATATGGAAACTGGAGAAAAGGAGAGAAGTGTGTGTGTGTGTGTGTGTGTGTGTGTGTGTGTGTGTGTGTGTGTGTGTGTGTGTGTGTGTGTGTGTGTGTGTGTGTGTGTGTGTGTTGTGTGTTTATGTGTGTGTGATTGCGTGCGTGCGTGCGTAAGCAGTGTGAACATGTGTTCATTGCTGCTGTCAGTACAAGCACATGTGCCTTAGCCATGTGTATCTGATTAAGTCATTTAGCATGTCTTAAGTGTGTGTGTGTGTGTGTGTGTGTGTGTGTGTGTGTATGAATTCAGAAGTACAAGATACTCTTGACATGTAGGATGTGTGTAACATTTCTATCAAGCATTAAAAAAAAAAAAAGAAAACCTTTCTGTAACTGATAAATGGCATTCAAAATACTGCTGAGCATGAACTTGTTATTACTGTCAGTTTAGCTTTACTCTATCTGAACATGAAGAGGTGACAGCAGTGACACATTTGTTAGGTAGTTACAAACTGGTCAGAAAGGAAGGGAGCAGTGAGTGAGCAGTCTTGTAACACATAGATGGTCTGTTGAGTGAGTCGGGGCAAGAGAGGAGAAAAAGAGAAAAGAAGAAACGGCTACAACCAGAAAGGGAAAGAGAAAATGAGATTTGGTGACTAGCTGATGTGTGATCAGCTCTCTGGGGAATCTGCCTTTGAGATATTTAACTGAGCTATTTGATTAGAGGAAATGAGCCCACTTACTGTAATTGGATGCTCTCTCTATCCAACCCCCTTTTCCCTTTTTTTTTCAATCTCTTTGTGTTGCACTTATTCATTCTTCCCTTGTTCATTGGTTAAATATTTCCTCGCAATGAGCAGAAGAAACCCACGACTATGATCCTGTTAAAAATCAAAATATGTGTTCAAAAATGATTAGTGATTCTCAGGTATTTAATCTACATACTCTACATGGTCTGTAGTGCCAAAATTGGTGGATCAAACAATATGTCTCACCTTTTGTTTTAGGGGATCGTTGAATGAAATGCTCTTTGCAGCTGTCGTTTGCAAGTAAAGCATTTTTCTTAGTCTTGTTTCCTGAAGTGAAGAATGTGGAAATAAGTGAAATAAGATGCCAGAGAAAGAAGTACAGGGTAATTTTGCTCAGTCATAATGGCATATAAAAGGAAAAGGTATGCAGTCAATAATAAAAAAAACAAAACAAAAAAATAAATAAATAAATTACCTCGCTGCAGTGTCATGCTTAGTCCACTTGGGGGCACTGTGCATCCTTAAGACAACGCAGTGTACATGTGCTTGCAAATGTTCCTAGTTTGTGTATGCCAGTGTTTCTCTGGCTATATATGGTTCTATCTGCATTCATATGCCTATGTTCAAAAAATAAGGAGTGAGCTACTGAGCTCATAAAAACATCCCCACGATGCACCATGCGGCTCGGTACTGTGCCAGTTTAACAACAAAATTGGCGTTGTGAAATGGAGGGCCAATTCTCACAGTGACTGTTAATGTATCTCTGGCCGAGGCGCAATTTATCATGTAGTACAACAGCAGTGGACCTGGCCACAATTTCTAGTTAAACATTAATTTTATTCAAGTTAGAGAGAATGTTTATTTTATTTTGTCAGGCAACAAAAACACAAATGTACGGTTTAAGGGGCGAGAGCTGAAGCTGAACTAGAGGGAAGTGGACCTTTTTCTTTTTTTTTCCGCTTTGTATAGGGATGGACACAATAATAGCAACATCTGTGCAATGTGCTACAAACCTCTACAATGCCTCAGTAATACATATAACCTCTATGAAACTCATAATGTTAAATATTTGTTGTGGTGTATTTTTTATTCCCCACTGTTTATGTTAGAATTAACTTAGTCAAACAATATTTGTGGTATGTTTCACGTTGGAGCTGTTTCCTTAAGGACTGAAGTTCTGCAAATTAAATTTACCTTATATCTTGGACTTTCTCTTATTGGAAGAAATATATTTCCCTTGAAATTACAACCCAAAGTTTGCCCTTTCAGCATTAAACCTTGAATGAATGTTTACCTTTTCCCTCTTATAATTCTGTCAGCGTTTATCCCTCCTTCTCTCGGGTAGCTGTGTGCTGTTTTTTTGTTTCTCCTGTTGATGTTTTCTGCATTTTACCTCCTTGCTCCCTCCCACCACCTTTTTCTTTTTCCTTTTTCCAGCCAAATTCATGATGGTTCTCTAATCCCTTAACTTTCTCCCTCTGCTTCATTTGCTGCCTCTTAACCCTGATTTATTCATTTTGCCTCTAATTTTAGGCTTTTGTGGAGCCAGGTTGAGACGGGTCAATTCATTAGTGTTTAAATGAGTGACTTGCTTAAGCCTTTTGTCTGCAGAGTGCTCAGCCTTTTATGAAACACGCTGCCAATGAACCGGCTGTTGCATTAATGAGGCTTATAGCTCACCTGCTTTTGTTTGCCTTTATTTTAAATTGACATCGTCAGCCCTACAAGGTATAATGTGCTAAAGCTACATATCAGCTATTCCTAGTCAACTAGTAGTCGTTAGTTCAAGCCGTTAGTCGACTAGTCGTTGCACGAAGCGGGATGCTCTGGTCGTGGTTCGAAGCAGTGGACGTCCTCTAGATCGTCCCCACGTCTGTGTGGGATTCTTCTTTTTTTCCTCTTCTTTACTCTCTCTCTCTTCCTCTGTGTTTCTCTCGTCTTTTTTTTAAATGAGCGGGGAAGCTGACAGCAAAGCCTAACTTTATCAAACGAAGAGAAAAGTCCTCCTGTCAGTTTTTTTCTCTGTGACTAACCAACCAATAAATCTTGGTCGACTAAGATTATTCGTGGAGTCCAAAAGCTGAAGACACAATCCCAAAAGGTGTAGCCGACAGAAAGAAGCATGTCTGTTATGTTACATGCCCAGTGTCGCTAAAGCGTAAGGTTGTTATGCTCTGTTTGTGTGCAAGAGTACCCAAGAGTAAAACGACTTTCACAGCGTGGGGCTTCAGGTCCTGCTGTTGGAAATCAGCAGATAAAACCATAACACATTGAGCAGTCAGTAGTAGCAGTACGGGCACTGAAAGGATTATAAAATAATAATACAGTGAAAGGTTTGACATTAAGTTAGTTGATAAAAAAAAACATCTTTTAAAAAAGTGTTCATAACTGAAGATGAGAGGCAGTTAAGGGGATGTGACAGCCGTAGTGATGGGGGATGTTGTACTGTCTGTTGTTATAACAGGTCCTTTATGTTCACCTGGACAGAGACCCGCACAAAGACCTTAAGGCAGCTTATAGAGTGAGAGAATTTTCCAAGCATCTACTGAACTGTAGCCTATAATTCACCATGTTATAAAATAATAAAAACTCCCAAACCGCTCAGCATATTTTTGTTATTTTATGCTTTGATAGAATTTCTGTCAGACTAAAGTTAGCATTCTTTATGCCAGTAAGACATACAGTATGTACTGTATATGTGTTATATTGCACAGACATACTCTAGTCTATACACTGACATGCCCAACAATAGCTGAGCACATCACACCCGAATCCAGTCTATCTCTGTACAAAGACACTGCATTATACATATTATTTGACTGATCCCGGAAAAAGATGTGCATTGTGTTGATTTCTAGCCCCCGTCTCTGATAGAGTAGCTCAACTGAGCTTTCATTAGAAACTAATAGAAAGGTATTGAGGTAAAAAGAGTGGCTTACCTCATGTGAGACAAAAGACAGACACGTCTCAGAAGAACAAGTATAATCGGCCCAAAACTTCTCCCTTGCACTTATTGATTTTTCACTCTTATCTGAGGCTGAAGTTTGTGGATGTTTTGAAGTTGTTTGATTGAACTGAGAATGAGCTGCATACTTTGCCTTTTTTGCCTGATTGTGTGCCGTAATGCTGATTTATATTCAGCTCACGTAAACCCAGTGTCTGAGATCTCGAAAAGATACTCTTGAAGAAAGCAATGTATAGAATTAAGGTTTCTGTAATGAGCTTTTAATCCGCTCTGCAAGCCTGTCATGCAAACACCAGGGTCATTTGAGGGTGAACTGTCAAAGTGAGAGATGTTCAGCCTTTTTAAGGTTTTAATCAGTGTTTGATCCAGCCATGTTTGTTTAAAAATTCTGCTAATGTCACTTTGGGAGCAGGGAGTGTGCCACAATACAGAGTTTATTGGAAGACCTGCCCTTGGCTGTTATAATATGAATGCTGGTCATGCCGCAGGTTTTAGATTGATAAAGCACCTCAGGGTGTCTAAGATATATTGAAAATATGAATCAGTTTCATAGAAGTCAAATCATTATTTCCTCAGTGAGAACAAGTACAACATCTACATTTTAATAGGTTCCAAGTTGCTGGTCATATGCATTTTAATAATAGTTGAGCTTTTGATTTCACAGTCTAATTTGAGGGAGCCACAGTCTCAACCAATCCTTGGAGCTCATTAATAATAATAATAATAATAATGTGGTAATACAGTAATTTTGTCGTGGAAATGTTTTCTCTTTTCCTCTGTGGGAGAGGTCACCAAAAAAAATTAGCTGTTGTAGCTGCTGAAGATTGAACATCTTGCTCAAAGAGTAAATTATAAAATGCAGAGGATGCATTTTCCCACTGAACCTTTGCTGTTACATAATTTCAGTAATTAACCTAAGCCCGGATCCTTTCTGGAGGGTGGTTTGCTCTCATAAATTACTATTTTGGACTGTGGATTTTCTGTTTGCAAGACCTATGGCCCATAATAGACATACGCTTCATCCAATCCACCACTAATACACACGACGTGTGCTCACCTATTCCTCAACTGAGAGATTAACCTGATTTTTTTTTTTTAAGGCTCTAAGCTGTTGTGTCATGAAATTTAATTTTCATCTCGAGCTGCACACTGTAACAAGGACAGTCTATGATTGGATGGTACCGAGATGGAGTGAACTGTGAATGTTGCTTAAATCCTACATGTTTAGCAAAATATAAGTTACTTTGGACAAAAGTTAGAGGAATATAATGTAAAAAAGTATGGGTGGCAAACTTATTCACTGTCTTTATTGTTCTGCACTTTTCTATTTACAACTGTGAAAAAAAAAAATCACATAAGGGTCTGACATGGTTTCAACATTGGAGTTTAGTGTCATTCCTTGCTTTAAGGTGGTTTCATTTTAACCACAGCAATAGTCTTTTGTTGTTGCTGTGAGTTTTGTGAAACACCTCATAGCACACACCAGTACTGTGGCTTAACGGGTATAGAGGACTCACAGTTGCTGCTTTTGTTGTGTGGCTGGTGTATAGAGGCTGAGTCTTTTTTAACTCACCCACGGGTGAACAATCAGACAGCTGAAAGGTTCTACAGATAAAGTGTCTGGAGCCAACGAAGGACATAGTACCTGTGATTGTTATGCTACTGTGGAGCAGGCTGTTCCCGAAAAGATCACGTCACTGTCAGTGAAACAACTCTGTTTAAATAAATGTGTTATGATACATTTCTTCATCTAATGTTTACCTCACTTCTAGCATCCAAATCTTCATATTCAGAATGTGACAGTCATAAAATTAGAGAAAGGAGAGCGGCAGGATGAAGATGAAACGACTGACAGAAATGAGAGGAGAGAGGAATTGAGAGACATTACAACAGATGAGACAGGTTGATTTGTACACGGATTCTGCAAACAACAAAGACACCACCCACATCTTGGTTGATAGTATTTGGAGGACTGCAGAAGCATTTTTTGTTCATTCAGTTTCCTTCATTACTTCTTCTTCATTAAGTCTGAAACACTGAGTACCAGTCAGTTATCATACAACACATGAGATTTTCAGTAATGAGTAATTTTATGCTCGTGTCTTCTAGTGAAAGCCCTGTCAATTTAGTGTCATGAAGCACAAAATTGCCTTGAAAAATAAAGCTTTGAACTATTGATTAATTCTTTTGCTTTCAGGCCTGCTTTGAATTATTCGGTAGACAGCAGTGTAGCAGTCAGACTGCATATTTTGAGGCTGTTATTAGATGTTTGTTGGGTTTTCAAAGCATTCTGTATTATCATTCATAATTAAGTGCTATTTTTCCAAAAACGAGTTCTGTTTTCTGCGTTTCGATGTATGGAGTAAGATCATCTTCTTCCTGTTGTGCTATAGGAGTGAGAGAATCGTGAAAAAACAAAAAACGTTAGTGGTAGAGCTTCATAAATGCTTATTAATGACAAGATTAATTAAGAACTGCAAATGCCTGAATGTTTTAAAAACACCATCCACATATTACATACACTGGCATATTATATATATATATATATATATATATATATAAAATGTAAAGGTTTTGTTTATGGTTTTTATGTTGTGGTGCTATATGTAGCAACAGAAAGCTTCTTTGGCACTGTTGGAGGACATTGCTTATTTCAGATCAAGGCAGAAATATTCTGATTTATGTCAAAACAAGGTTTAACAGGGGCATATGAAGATAGTTGCTATTATTATGTACAATGATGTGTCACACAATAACATGCTTGTGAGGCTTTGATTAGTCACAGACAAAAACTGTGTGTGTATTTTTGTAATTTTGTGGATTGTGTTTTTTTTTTTTGTCCTGAATCAATGTAGTTACATGTATCTGGCCCCTGATGTTTGTTTCTCTCCCAGCAGCTGGTTTTCCAGAGCAATAACACTTTTGTCTGGAGGCAAAATGATATAATGACTTTAATGCACACATAATGTGCATGTAATGTTATCTAATGCTTTACAATTAAGTGAGTTTTACCAGCAATCTTTGTGGTTCCCAGGATATCCTGAACAACCTGGACTCTCCGGGAACTGGAGAGTTGGATGATGACGACCTAATGCTGGATGTGGACCTCCCAGAGGATGGCTTGCATGGTCAGCGCACACACACACACACACACACACACACACACACACACACACACACAAAACACTTTTTGTAATTGTAGTTATCCTACACAGGATTTAAATTTGTGCGTTTATTCTAAGGCCAAATGCTTCAGTGCCATTGCTGTTCTGCCAAACTGATCATTATTATGAATAAAGGTATTACCAAGATCTGAGATTTCTATTTCCAACAATATCTTTTTATGACATATAATGGCTTGAATAAATTGAATCCTGCCTCCGCTTTGGTTGAAGTTGTCTCTGCAACATCCATTAAATTCTTTTAATGGACTCCTAGTTGTCTATTGTGTGGTGTTACTCTTTTAATATTTGGTTGCTGAAGAGTTATTAAATTACAGCTCCATCGCTGCCACACAGCTGATGACAGCTAAGCAGCTGACTTAGAGAAGTATTGAGCTGTCTGACTCTTTATATGCAGATGCAACACACACTCGCATGTGGTACCAGCGTGACCACAGTGTATACACAGTCTTAGTAGGAGCAGAGTTTATATTTGATTGCCTTGACAACAACAGCAGTTTGGTGTTAGTAGTGATTAGTTTAAGAGCTTATTATTCCACATTACGTCACCTACTCCTACCATGATATCATATCTATTGTAGTTTTCTAGTTTTGTTTTGTCTGTCACCCATTTTCACTTTGTAAACGTAATCAAGTTCCAATCTCATTAAAATAGAGTACAATAGCTCCTTTGTAGGTGTTAAAGGTCATTATGTCACATCATTACTGCATTATAATAGTGCTGACAACATTATTATATATCCATCAGATAGTGTTTGTCACATATATGAGAGACGGACGGGAGAGGGAAAGAAAGGGTTGAGGAATATCAACCTCAGGTGTCAGGAATTATAATGAATTCTGGGAGGTGAATTTTCCCTTGTCAGTCCTGAAACCAGTCAAAGTACCATTCATGGCTAATGTGTTTAATGCACTAGTTTGATGTGAAATGTCTGACACTGTCAGGCTTGGTGAGTACAACAAGGCTCCTTTCAGGGCCACAAAATGCAATATACAGTGGTCACGTTATGCTGCCATGTGGAGGCATGTGGAGGCACACGCACACTCATGCACATATACACACATATGTCAGTTTATTAGGTACATCTTAATAAAACTGATGCAGTCTAATGCAACAAGTCTGCAGTAAATCCTACCGTCATCGAGGTTTTAATGTTCATTTTCTTTTCTTGAAATTGTTTGAGTTTGAGTTAATTCTGGAGGCTGTAGATTGTGGTGCTGTTGAATCATAGGTGTTTTTAATATTTAGTCTATCCTCATTGATATTGTCTACAGCCACCAAAAGACCGTAAAATTGAATCAGCACCTCCCTGAGACTGTTTCAACACAAACTGAACATTATAACGTGCATGAAGACAGGTTTTATTGCAGGGCTGTTGTATCTGGCTACATTAGGTTTAGCTAGGAGGCAGCTTTACACCCCTGATATCATTCTGAGGCATTAAGTCTGTAAACAGTGATGCTCTTGTATTTGGAAGAGGAATGTTCACTCTGCAGGAATGTGAATTGGAGTGTCATCCCTTCCTACTCCTTTTTGGGAAGTGGCCATATTTATAGCTCTCTATGTCATGGTCAGTGCTAGTCATGAGAGGCAGAGTGAAAGTGAGACAGGCTGAAAAGTCCAGCTAGACCAGCCCACAGGGCAGGCCTTGAGACGTGGAATAGGGATGAGTGTTTTGACATAGTCTCAGGCCCTCCCTTTCCTCTACACTTCCTTTCCTCTCTCCTAAAGACACCCTGACTCTGCCACAAAACAGGAAGAGAGGAAGGGGAGAAGAGGAGTAGAATAGGAAAAGCTAGAAGGGGTCTCATGTAACATTTTCAGCCAGCTGTCAGATCCTGTGACTGGACAGAGACTCCAGCTTTTCTGTCTCAGTTGGTAACTTCCTAGCTTGGACACAAACCAATCACGTCAGCTGCTCTCTTACGACCACAGTCGTCTTTCCCCAGCTTCAGTTCCTAGGGAGTTACCAGAAAAACAAGCCTGACAACAAAGACTGGCAGGGGTTGACTTTCTTTCTCTGGCACTTTAACTACTCACCAGCTGACTGGACGAAGAGTCATTTCTCTCCACTCTTGGTTTGAGTTTCTCTGCCTTTATGGATTTTTCCCCTCCAGTTGGAGAATATATTCCTATTGTTTTACTTTTAAGAGGACTTTCTGAGCTGAAAAGGAGACATCAAGTTTTTCCCAAGTTTTCTGGAATGTAACAGTTCAGCATTAAACAGGCTGTCTGCTTCTGTGTTATGTGGTGACACTTAGGGTAAAGTATTTTAACCACCACTGCTAAATTCCTTTGATTGGGTCTTTCAATCTGCTGTATTTATTCATCTTTCTCCTTTTTTTCCTTTCTCCCTTTCTCTCTCCATAGCATATGGCTTATAGAAAGTAAAGGATCTTATGATTTCCTGGGAGTTTTGTTGCAGTCATGGTTCATTTCACAGCTATATGACAATTGGGTGTTGCCAAATACTGTGTCCTTTTACCAACTTGAAAATGAAATGGCCTGTCACTGTGTATGTGAGTGTGTGTTTGCATCTGATGGTAGTGGTTGGAAGAAGAAATGGAGGGTGAAATGGATCAGATCATGATTTATATGCACACACACACACACACACACATATATATATATATATATATATATATATATATATATATATATATATATATATATATATATAATAGAGCATTTGAAATATGCACAGTATTATTCATACCACAGGTATGAAAAATAGATTCTAACCTTTGCATAATATTATTCATGTTCTAGTTTCATATCAACAAATAACAGAAGTGATTTTCTTGAACTTTATTATCTGCATCTATACTGCATCTGCTGTATATCACAACACTGGCTTTATCAATTTCAGCTCATACATACATACAATTTCATGCCGTATACTCTATATAACCTGCTATTGCTCACTTACATTATCTCTCTTTCTGACATATTTCTTTACTCTGCTCATTGTGCTATAAACTCTCTTTGTAGACATTGACAGGATGTCCCACATTGAGCGCTCGGAGAGGGCCGGCCGGCAGGGACAGCGCCGTAAGCACCATCGCTGGGGTGGACCAGATCACTTTCACAATGATAACAGGTTGGTTATGCTCAAAATGTTTAAAAACATTGTCAAAAAGGAAGTAAAAATTTGAAATGAAAGAGGTGAAATCATACAATTCCTGCCTACCTGACTGTGACTGCCTTTGTCTCTGGCTTTTGTCTGTCTCTCTTTCACAGGGCCCATTTCTTCCAGCACTACGATGGTCTCAAGGCCTCAAGGATGTCTTCACGGCCTGTCCCCTCTGAAGGCCGGCAGCACGGCTACACAGCAATGCTGGATGAACTCACACTCGAACACATGAGCCAGGACTGCAGCTCGCTCAAGAACCAGCTGCTCAGGCTCAAAACTTTACTACAGGTTCGACCCATATTTGCAGAGATATGAATGAACACAAACATGCACCCACTTACTCATATGCATGCATACACTAGAACATACACTACAGGACAGGTAGGCACATTGACAAACACACGTGTTTGTATAGTGTGCACTGTTCACTTGTATGTTTGTCATCCTTGTAGTTCTTGCATTGCGTCACACTTTGAATATGTGGCACAGTCATGTGCAGATGACATCATGTCACCGAGACCTTGAAATTGCTCTTGTACTGTTATTAGGCCACACAAACTGTCAGGATTTGGGGTTTAATTTCAACTGCTATTTTGCTTATTTGAAGTCTTTATGGTTTTAATGTGCTGTGTCCATCTCACATCAGGTATTAGATGTTATGGGCCTTCTTCTCTTTGTATGCACAGTATGTGATTTGTGTGCATTTATCTGTGCTTGTAAGAAACCATTTACTTAATAGATCCATCCCCGTCAGTTGGAGAAATCCATTTAGATGGAAGAAAAATGAAAGAATGACAGGGAAGGAGAAGAGCGAAATAAAAGATATCTGCTATAAAAATGTACATTTACAGATGAACACACAACCCCTATCCAGGCAATCACAGAAAGACACAGAGACAGAAGCACATTGCGCTATAGACCCTGGAAAACTAAATTATCTTGAATGCTTTGACTCAATTTACCCTCTACAGCATGAAGAGTGATATTTGTGTTTGAATGTTAATCAAATGTCTCCTTCAGATGTGTTCATTGTGCTCACTTTAATTAGACAAATGCTTTGGCTGTATAGCCTCAAGAGGGAAAATATTTCTTTTGGCCCATTAGTAACTGTTCTTAATTGTGGTTTTTTTAGTATGCTGTTGAGCTCAAGGCAGCGACTGTAAAATGAGCCTCCAGCCTTGCAGAATCCTAATTGATCTTTGCTATCAGACATCCAGCTCGGGTCTGTTTACACATGCTTGCTCCAACTGGATTATCTACCTGACCTGATTAAGGAACAAATGGAGTACCATGCTGAAATCATGATTAATTTTTCTATTAGTTTACTGACAGAATACTAATCAACAGCAGTTATGTAATTCCCCATATTTTTGCAATTATAATTTAAGCCTTTTTTTTCTATATTTTTTAACTAAAAACATTAATCAATTGAGTAGAAATTGTGAAAAATAATCAAAGAAAGTTACTTTTAGTTTGAAGTCGTGGTAGTGTTATGTTGCACAGAATACTTTACATGCACAAGATGAATAGGAGAAAAAAAATTCAATAAGTGTTGGGCTCCTTTAAGCACCTTTCAAAGAGATGACATGTCTTTCACTTGATGACATAAATATTGTGAATGTTCAAAAATATACTCAGGGTCAGAATAGTATATGTGCTAAAGAATAAAATAATTCGACTGCAGTGAAATACAGCTCTTGAGGCATGCCTAAGGCAATTGTCATTGATCCAGCTCATTTTGTATTCTGTGTTGTGTGTGTGCGTGTCTGTGTTTGCTTGTTTCCAGCTTGAGGATACAGACTCTCCAGCAGATGTTGCTCAGGAGATTGAAGACAATACCACTGCATCACAGGTACCTCAGATTTAGGACGGTGATTGTTTGAACATGCTGTAAATATATTTTTTCACTTTTTTTCAATGTTTCTACTGAGGTAGTCTGCTACCTCTAGAGTATACTGTATGTGTATGTGTGTTTTCAGTTGGAGGAGCTGATTAAGGAAGTGCAGGTGCTCAGAGAAGAACTCAGGAGTCGAGACAAGACCATTGCTCAGCTCACACTGCAGTGTCAACAGCTACAACAACATCAGCGGGAACAAGTGGTGAGCTGGCATGAACAGCAAAAGTCTGATTGAGTGGAATTAAAGTGTAAACTTTCAAATCTAGGAATACATTTTTCCCCTGACTGATGTTTGGGATTATGACAGTAATTTCACTAGACAGTTATTTCTGCTGTTGATATCTGATGATCAATTTTTAATAATAAGATATTAGCATAATTTGTAATAATAACAAATTATACCCTTTATGCTCAGACCCTTGATTTGGATAAAAGGAAAAAGAAAAAAAGATTACAGGACAATAGTGATATGACAATATGGAGAAACAGAAGGACAGTATTAGGTAAAGTAAGTGCACGCATTTGAAGAATGTGTATCCGACGAGACCTGGCAAGAAGACACAAAATTAAAAGCAGAAGTAACACAAAAAAGGATATAATACACACTGTTTCAGCTACCAGTTCTACTATTCACAGCATCGTTTGGACTTACCTCAAAAGAAGGCACATTCACTGTTATCAAGGAGCTAAAGTGTGGGACAAATGGCAGCTTTTTTTTATAATATCATGGAAATATAATAATTTTTGAGAAACATTCTACACTACTATGGTGACTGACAGAAAGTAGATCATCAAGGCTCATAGACTGTAAATGTTCATGTGAGTGCAACATGTAGAATATCAGTTCAGGCTATCATCTTCAGGCATGTGTGGTCTTTTATTTCATGGAGCTTTCATACCCTACAAGCATGTAGCTTCTCTTCTTTGAAACCAATCTCTTCACAGATCAGATATATTTAAACATGCCTTGGCACTGCAACTGTCTTACATTATTTGTTATTTAAACCAATTACAGGTTTATCAGATATTACAAAAGGAGAGCGTGAAAATAAAGGATACAGTGAACAAGCACATCAGTGAAAGATGTGGAAGACTGAGAGCGATGAATAAAAGCACACACAGTGTGGCCGCCTAGTGTTACATGCACAGATCCACCATTCAGATTTGTATTGGTCACTGAAGACATACTGTAGTAATCGTAGGTGGGAGTTCAGTTTCTGCTCGGCATGTTGCTGGATCCTACACGTACTGTAGTGTGTATTCTCTAATGGTTACGACTGCTTACCAATAACCTCTGTTCTGTTTGCTTTTATCTGGCTCCATCTCCACTCTAACATTCATTAGTGTCTTGAGGCTCCCTTGTTAGCCAAACAGCCGTATGCCTTGCTGATATTATTCAAATCCCTGCCGAATCTAGGAATACCAAAATGTCAAAGCATGGCCTGTCCGCCTGCCTCCCTGCCGTATACTCCCCTTCCAATTAGAATTAGCAGCCACAGCAGATGTTTTAGTCCAGCACAATGTTGTTACTCCTTCACTCTCAACAAGCAAACGGAGTAAGAAAAAAACTTGGATATATTTTCAGATCCGTGCCTGACAGTAATGAGTGCAGGCTGGAAGAGAGTATATTGGGGAAAATGGATAAGTAGATAAGAGGGAAACATGGGACATATTTGCTCTGCTGACTATGTGTTGAAGCACCAGCTTAGAGGAAGGCTTTTTCTCTCGGTCTACAATATCCCTGCAGTGCAGCGTTGAAGCCAAAAACAAACACCAAAGGCTCATATAAGATTATTCTCCTGAAAATATCTGAATTTTTGGTGAAATGAGTGTTAGCGAGTCTGAAGATTGTAAGTCTTCCGGTTCATATAATAGTATAAAGCCAAAGGCTACTGAATGTGCTGTTTGGCCTTGAAAATGGTTAAGAGATAATATTACAGATGGTAAAGAGTAAACAGTAAGGCGAGTGTATACTGCTGAGAGACAGAAGAGGGGAACAGTTGACTGAACTGAACATAATAGAGTAATGAAAAAAACAGTGGATGTTGGTGTATGTGTGGAGGGCTGAGAGGAGAGAACGGGAGAGAAAATGAAATAATGTGAAAGACAGAAGTGAAGCTATCAAAGATAGAAAACTGATTTCTTAGTCCTCCGTGACAGAATGCAGCTTTGGATTGAGCTTCTAGTGCTGTTGAGGCAGGCTGCTTATGATTATGTGCACTTGTTTGAGCTGCATTGAAGTTTTTACCAAGGCTGGCAAAACAACAATTTATGTCTGAGTCTGCCATAGTCTTTTCAACCAAGCAAAGGTTTCTCTGCCATCTATTCACCTATTCACCGGAAAATGTGAGATTTAGTACTAAATTTCTACAGATATGTATATCATGCAGATCATTAGTTGCTCTAATGCTCTATTTCAACAAGTCACAGGTCATATTAGATAGTTAGTCAAAGTTATGTCAGTTTATGGTTTTGAGTGTAATACAGGGTGAACATTTGCTTAAAATAAATGTCTGTTTGATCCAACGCAAATCTTTTTAAATGAACCACGTAAAGCGCTTTACAACCTATACTTGATGTTCCCTGAGCATCATGCTCATCAATTCTGATCAAAACACCAAAATAATCTACTGACGCTTCCTCGTTTGAGTCATATCTGAATTTCATTGCTTCTGCTGGGAAATATCCTTCATTCATTTTTTTTTGAAACACCAACTGTTTTATTTATGAGTTTAAAACCAGCCACATGCAAAAGATATTTCTATTTTTTTCTCAATATTTTTGTCTGTTTATTAGTGTGATTGCCAGTTATTTTAAATTATTCTTGTTTATTTCTGCTGTCTATGACAGCCATGTGGGTGGTTTCCCTAGTATGTTCACTGCTTAGGCTTTACATTTACCAGTGATGCCAAGAGAGAGATCTTAGATCCAGCAACAACATTTCTCACATATTCTACTTTGAATAATCAATATGAGTTTTTTTCCCAGTCATTACCTGAGACTGGCATCTTTTCTTAAATGTATTTAGTATCCACTAAAACATGTTTAATAGAGAAATGTAATTATTTACATTAGTTGCATTATTTTCCAAACAAAACAACCCACTGTTCAGTTATTCTATAATAGGCTTTCATTCTTATTTCTTTCAGTTATTCATTGAGTCATTCTTACCCCCTCAGCCTGCTCATGGACGCCAGGTCAGGTGTCAGTGCCACCACCAGAGGGCTCCCTCTTCACTACGACAAACTGAGAGACAGACGGACAAACGGATGCAGCAGCACTATGAAAAGGCCACCCAGACATACTGGAGACCACTCAGCCATCCTGTGAGTCCAAATATTCTCAGCACCAATGACAGCACTCCTGACAAGTGCACATTTTCAACCTTTGTTTTCAACAGCAACATTTTTGATTTCTTACACAGCTTCAGCATAAAATGTGCAGCCCAGGGACATGCACGTTAAATAATAGTTTTCTACGTATGTAGGAATATTGGTGGTTTTAGTACAGTTTGATAGTGCCCAACACGGCTTAAAACTTCCAACTGGTGACCAAGTGCATGTGTGCTGTCTGTCGCTGAGTCTCTTCACCTAATATAAACTGCCAGCTTCCCATTTTTCTGCTGCCTCTCTCTGAGGCCAGCTATGTCTGAATTATTTGGTGACTACACAGTGTCCTCTCTATGCAATACATTAAGGTTGTCAGTGGTCTTGTCACTCTGTCTCACACTCTTCATACTCAGATCTCACACTAGACAGGGAGTGGTGTTAATGGAGAAAAGAAGATACATCTATGTGAGGAAGGACATAAAGAGAGAGAGAGAGAGATATAGAAGATGGAGGGATCATGGCACAATAACATGCTGTGGCAGCCAAGTATTGATTCAATAGCAAGAGTGTCACAGACAGGGTGCCTAGTAAACACTACCCCAAATTAACCTGCACTCACCTGAAAGGATGACACACACACACATGCACACACATATTCACACACACAAACATATGGAGGCAGAGAAAATACTTGAATGTAGCACATACAGGCTCACAGAGGAAACATAAAGGACAAAACAAGCAAGCTCACTAACTACAGTAGGTCCCTGCTTACCACAAGAGCATATGGTTTAACAGTTGCCATGGCAACCATCAAAGCAAGGCTAGCTGTTGTCAATGGGAGTCATCATCATGGTGGGAACATCGATCTGGTGTATGCTTCACACTAAAACACAAAGCACAGTAAACTTGAGTTTGTGTTTTTCCTCTCTTCCTGTTTTTAGATATTTATTTGCCGTCATTTTAATCTACATTAAACTACATTACTGTGTCATCACCAGAGTGAAAACGGTTTCCTGCATTTTGCTTTTCAGAGCATACATTTGCTCTAAAAGGTTAGTTGTGAGTTTTGTGTTGTGTTTTTTTTTTTGACACGGTAACTAGAAGAGAGACCACAGAGTAAACACACTCTGGAGAGGAATGGCTGTTTCCTTTGGTGTTTTTTACACAATGTGGTTTCAATGTGTGTGGGGTTTTTTGTCTGCCTCTCTAGTTGTTTTTTTGAAGCCTTGGCACAAATATTATTTTATTTTTCATCACATATTCATTCATAATATGGTTTAATCTCTTCCAGTTGCTCTCTGAAATATCTCTTTCTGAAATTTCTCTCTTCTGACATTAAAAGTGCTGCTGTATCAGAGCACTGGAGTAGCCTTTGCCCTATGATTGCATTATTGAGAGGTAAGCTGGAAGGATCAGCCAAGAATAATTATGATGTCAAAAGCCACTAGCTGTAATCTTTTTATAACTTTAATGTGATATCTAGTTTTCCCGTCAGTAGCCCAGTGGGTAATATGTACACCCTGGTACTAGGAGGTTTAAAGTTGAGTCTTGCCAACAGTTTGCAACTTGAGAAATCTCACTGTGCTTTATACTCAGATTATAACAAAATAATAGGATCATGGCCTATGACACTTGGACATGTCTTTTAAGAACATTTACATTTCAGAATATGATTTTACAGTTAAGTATTCATGCAGCATATTTAAACATTTGGTTTATTCTCCTCTGTGGATCCATTTTTTCCAGTTATTTTTTTTGTGGGCTATTGCTCTGTGGGCTGTCTCAACTATTCTCACTGTGCAGACCAGGGTTGTACACATCTCCTTAATCTTTCATAGACAATAGGAAGGGGTTGGCAACATGTCATCACCAACTGGTTTTGGCACCAGCTTGCCATATGAATCTGATCGCATTCCAATTTTGAGTCCAAGAGCATGCTCAGGAAAAAAGGGCTTATAAACTATGTAATGTAATGTAATAAACTATGAGTGTATGTGTCTGTCAATGTACAAGATGCCGACAAATATTGGACACACTTGTCGCAGCACGATGTGCATGTAGTGTTTAGCAACTGCTTAAATGTCACTTGTAGAGAAATAATCTTCTTGAATTGCTCCCACCCTAGAGCAATCTACACAGCAGAAATGTTCTCTCTGCCTACACTGCCTTTTGCAATTAATAAAATATAAGATGTATGATTTTAGTGATTTTAGATGTAGCACAATAGAAAAGTATACAACCGCATGTGTATATGTGTTTGTGTTTTTGTTCTGTGTGTGTGTGTGTGTGTGTGTGTGTGTGTGCGTGAGTGGGATGTACCACATGTATCTCTTGTACTCAAGTGCAGGGCACACTCAGTGTGATCGAACAATGAGTTCAGCAGACGGAGGACTGGGGAGCCGACCTTGTTAATAACCCAGATAAACAAACACGCAGATGAGCAGCAGCAGTGAAACAATGGCAACACAATAGGCAGTGTTTCATCAGTGGCAGACAGAGAGGATAATTATGGCTACCCTCCTACTCTCTCTCTCTGCCTCTCTCTGCTCACACCTCCCTTCATGTCTTTTATCACTCCTATTGTCTTTCTATCTTTCTTGCTTCAGTGAGTTCTTTCTTTACCTGTAGTTTTGTCACTGTCATTCTTTCTTTGACATTACCTCTCTACCTCTTACTTCAGTTGTAATTAGATCAATTTGCTGTCACAGAGACAGTGACAGGGGGAATGGAGAGACAGGAGGATTGAATAGCGTTAGTGATCAGTGTTAAGCTGTAGGTTGAATGATCAAGTATTTCCCTCCCAGATCCCAGAGACATCACTTCTCCACCCACATCCCCTCTGTCTGCCCTCTTGCATCACAGACACACCATCGCACGTGCACACTCATTAATACACACGGACACGCGCACAAACAGCAGAGTTATCTTGGACAGGTGAGGATTTAATTGCCAAAGTTAGTGAAGTGAGACATTGTGGCCAAACCTAAGGTATTAGCTGTAGCCAATCACAAGAAGCTCTGTGTTGTGGATTAGCAGATTCAAACAGACAGGCTGTCTCAGGGACAAAGCATCATAGTTAATTGTAAATACTGTTACTTGATGAAAAGGTTGTAGGATCACAAAAGACAAATGTTGCAGTACTTTTAAATTCTTGCCCTTCTTCCCAAAGTTTCTCCAACTGCTCTTGGTGAGGGGAAGTAGCTTTTCATCATCTTCTTTTCTTGTCTGTTCATCTCTATCTACATTCTCATCTAAATGTCGTACATTAAAAAAAATATATCTATGTTATGTTATTCATTCTCACAGATTATTACCCCCCAGTCTGGACTGCCAGTATTCCATGTGAGCTGCAGTGTTTTACTGCTAAATCTACTGTTGTCCCTAAAAGTGCTGCAGAAAAATGTGCAGGCTCTCCGACCACCCAGTAAGAGTGTAACGACTAACAAGATAATTCTCACAGGATTTTAATTTTTGAACAGCCCGACTAAGTCAGACATACCGCTGCCAGGCACTGAACTCAAGGTCTCTGTGCTGGTGGGCAAAAAATGAAAGAAATTCAGATGAAATCGATGAAATGTGAAAAAAAAATTATATATTCCCAATTTATGTCTTCTTGCCCTTGTGAAGCTCTGTCAGCCTCTACAGGAATGGAAAACTGAAAAAAATAAAAAAAAAATAAAAAAAGACAGACTACGCTGCTGCGGAGGTCTAATAAATCTGCCAGACACCGTCAGAATCATTCAAGCACCCTCCAACATACCCTCTTGTTTTCACTGCCTAAGGTTTTCTTTGCTACAAATGAAACCTCGACGGGAGGCTCCTGCAAGAGACCTCCTGCTGAAGCAGTTGTTGGTGTTTAAGGAAGGACATGGACGACAGCAGATTCAGAGAAACATATTCCTCTCGCCTCCAGCTGTCGCACTAGGAGGGCTCTGAAATAGCCTGGGCTAAGCTTGCAGGGCAGTCTCTACCTTCCCTTTTCTCATCTTCTACCACTTTCTCCTTTTCTCACAGATTCGATGTCTCTCTTATATATTAGAGTCCTAGTTTAGCGGCGGCTCTCTCCTCAGATGAGGAAAGGCGTAGCATTTATTAAGGTTTTAGTCTGTCTGTATGGACCTGCTGCTCCTTCACTTTGACTCTCCCGATGGAGCTTTGATTTAACCTGAAGATAGGTGTGTGTCAAGAAAGGGGATTATATTCTGTAAGTTACATGTTTGTGCACAGAGTTACAGATGCAGGCCAACTAAAATGTTCAGAGGACAGAAGGAATGAAAGAGAGAAAGTAGACGTAAAGACAGCAGATGTGGTAGGAAAGTAGGCTGAAATATAATGTTTGTGTAAAGCCGTCAAAATGAGCCTCACGAACAATGATTCCAGCTGTCAAATTGTGCTTAAGTTAAATGCTGTATTTTTCCTATAAACACAGATGGATTTTCCACTTTGTGTAAAAATTATCAGTGCAGCAAACTTGCCCTGCTGTGTAACATAAGAATGTACTAGAAATGATTTCCACAGCATATTCAGTAGATACACATCAAATTCACAACCAGCGATGGCATCACAGCTTATATTACCTGTCATGTCAGCTGTCAGAGTGACAGATGGGAAGGTTAGGGTTAGGGTGTTGCTATTTTTCGTTTTGTTTATTCACTTGTGAAAACTCTTTATTAGATATTCACAGTAGAGATGTATGGGAAACATAATGAGGGAAAGAGGGATGCAACAAATGTCCCTGGCTCTTCTCATTGTATCCTAGTGTCTGCCTCCTTGAAGCTTGACAACAAGCAATCAAAAATGACAAACAACGACCTGTGACGGTGACAATATGACCAGCAGGACACCTGACTCCCAGCAGCTTAATATATGTGATGTGGTGGAGAACTTTTAACTCTCCACAGTGAGCTTTTATGTGTGTATGTTTGTGTTTTTAATGTGTTCACATTATGCAATCTTATTTTAACTGTGTCCATCTCACTAAAACACTAAAACCTAAATCATAGTAAATAACTTTGCAACAAACCTTTACGGAAGATGGACTTTGGGTGTTGGATTTAACACTGAAGTCGTGTATCAGTCTCTGATAGACAGTATGTGTGTGCATGTCTGCTTGTGTGTGCTGTTTTTAATTGGGCTCTCCATAATAATGTCTTTATGTCAGTGAGTGTGTGTTTTATGTGTGAGCATGCGTCTGTGTGTTTGTGTGTGTGTGTGTTCTGGCTCGTCATGCCTTTTTGTCCTTTGTGTTTTTCTCTGCGTAGGGTGTGCTGCCCACCCCCTTGCTGTCCCCGTGGCAGGCACAGCACCAGGGCTTCACTCGTACCAGCATGCCCCAACGCAGACAGAGTGAGTCACTAACATCTTTCCAGCCTTTTCTCCGTCTCTTTCTAAAACAATACATCCAAGGTCCTGTACATATCCTGAAAAAGTTCAACTTTGTCTCCAATTAAAACCTTACTCTAACATCTTTGTATACTGAATTTATCCTGTTAGATAAATTTATAACAAGATTAGTAACACACGTTAGATTTTGTTGTTTGTTTTACTAAATGCAGTGCAGCATCTTGTTCCCTAACAAATAATATCTGTCCAATTCCCTTTTATTAGCTGTGTTCAATCAGAAATTGGCTAACTTTGCTAGTTTTCTAACACCTGCAGATACCTGTATTTCTAACACTCACTTTTGCTCCCTTCAACCGTTTATAGCTGGTGATGATATCAACATACAAATGAACGTTATACCTTATCAGAGGGTATAAACCCTGTTGCTGAACAAATATATGCTCATAACATGACGTGTCCAATCTTTTCTTTGGATGTGAAATGTAGCATTTTTCTGTTGACTGAAACAGTCTGACTCTGCTAGAGACAGGACGGCAGAAACAGTGTCAGCACAATCACAGCAACCATTTCAGTGAATCCTACAACAAAGTGTCAGTATTATACTGTGCTGATGAGGTAGATAGTCGAGGCGGCAGATAAACAGAGCGACTGATGGTAAATAGACTTCAGAAAATGCACACATGAGAGTGAGTGAAAAGCAAAAAAAAAAAGAAAGAAAGAAAGAAAGAAAGAGAAGAACCCACGCTGTGTTCTTTTGATCTACTCCAGTAGGGCTCGGCTTTGAATCAAGAGGGAAGGTGCAATAAATGTGGCACTGTTTTTTTTCTTATGGTATCTCAGCTTATTTTTATATCAATTGCACTTGTGTTATAGATTATTTTGATATATATGCGAGTATGACCCAGCATTTAGTAAAAACTACATTTTCTCCGAACAGTAGATGGCTTAGGCTAATTAAACAAAACACAGCGGATCAAAATAATGTTTGCAGAGTGGGAGAAAAAGAGTAGGCGTAGAGGTAATGACTTTGAAACATACGAGAATAGAGTTGGTATGTAGTCATACTTGGATAACAATGGATGGGAGGAAAACAAGATTATTTTTGTTTCACTGGAAAAACCACTAAAACTCTGACCCCCCATTGGGAGCTGTGGCTGTAAACACCAGTAGTAAGAGTCTTCAGAATAAAAAATAACAAGTCCTAGAATTAGAGAAGGACTCTTCACACAGGTCTTGGTGAATTGAGGATGCAGTAATTATATTTTGCATTAAATTGGATTGCTTATTAAGCTAATGAGTGACCTTTTCTTGCAAATGTAAGGCCACGGTTTTAATTCTGGATTTTAAATTTCTTAACCCCAATAAGTGTCCGTCTTAAATATATGTACCCCTCCTCTTCTCTCTTTCTCCATCCTCTCTCCCTGTCTGTCTTTCTACCTTTGCGTGTCTACATATATTGCCTATGGCAAGGAGTGGAGCACCTAGTGCAGTACTTCACTGACAGAGCGTGGTACAGTAAACCTTTCTTTAACATGCACTCAGCATGATGCCCTCTACGACCCCTCGCTCTTTCCTGCACGCTGGGCTGTGGTTTTGTGTGATGTGGCACGACAGAAGCATGTCCTTGTGCATCTGTGTGTGCATGCTTTGTGTTGGGTTATTGGTTGTGTTGGAATATTGACCTTGTGTATCTGTATTTGGGCCTTGGGTCTGCTCGTCTTAATGGAGGTCACAGTGATACCGTTTTAGTTATTGTATTTCATCTCATCTCTTTATTGGTTTAAAAAAAAAACAACAAAAGTGGCTTTGCCTTGTTTTTGTGCGTTATTGTTTTTCACTTTCACATTGTCATCTTTTTAATTTGGTCTATCATTTGGACAATCATTATGCATGCAATAATGAATCCCTTTGTGTGGACTTGTTTTTTTAACACTCTTATTCGGTGAACATGTCCTTTATCATTCTAGATGTTAAACTTTGAAAGGATTTGGATGGACTGTAACATTTTGTAATATTAGACTTGAATGAATATTACAGCTGTTCTGGAAATCACATTTATTCTAACTCATACTCACTATTTCTACACATTTTCTTGAATTTGAAGTACAGCCATGTACTGTATATTACATACTAGTTTAATCTTGCTTTGAAATGGAGTGCCATCAAATTGACACTCTAATCTGCTCATGTGCTGCTAACACATTGTTCTCCGACAGGCAAAATGGGGATTATTTATGTCCTTATTCAAATTCTTGCATGCTACTTTTCTAATTACACACCATTTTCCATGATGAGAGGCTGCAGATGAGATTGGTTATGGTTGGTACCTAACTCTCAATCTTCCAGGTGCCTCAAATTGGAATCTTTCTTGGTTAGACTGGTAGTTTTCTGTTAAAAGTCGTTACTGAGCCACCAGTGAAGAGCTCAAGATGATTGCATCTAATTATTAGGATCTGTGGAAGAAAGCAGTAGATGCAAAAAAATATTTACTGTGACCCTGTTCAATAGATACTGCATGACGCCATCACTGGCGGAGGCTTATTCCAGCTGGGACGGCTATAAATGCATGCACTCATCATCGGATTTATTTAGTAGTTTCCTTTGGTGACATCATATGTAATTGGTGAATTTATTAATTTTTTTGTTTTGAACTGTGGATGTGAGTGCTCAATCTCAGCCTGAATCATTATAGAAATGAGCTGTCAAACCTAAAAAAAAAGACTTAAACTATAATGCCCTCATGATTTGAGAGGCAAACTAATCAGATATATTGTGAGTAAGTAACAGAAACATCTCTTATGTAGGAGTTTTCAAATTACAAACTGAAATATGAAAACAGCATGTCCTTGCTTGAAACACCTGCAGCGACAGAAATAAACTGACACTGAGGGGCAGACAAGGGTTTTATAACAGACTAGTGGCTGCATTGTGGCAGGGGACCAGGAGATGGAGCTGTGGCCTTGGACATCTACTCCCACTCACAATGAGAACACATGATGGTAGAAACAAGCAGCGTAGCCACACCAACACAGCTACTCATATCTATTAACATCCTCTTAATCCACTAAAACTGAGTTACTAACTTTAGATGGTTTCATGTTGATTTTAGATTCTTTCGGTTGCTCAAAGGTCCAAAAACCGACTGACTTCTGAGGGCAAAAATAACGATAACCACATCAATAAAGTGTACATGCCTTTTAGAGTCCATGTTGAATTAAATAGGCTAACATTAGAAGTAGAATAAAGGATTTTTTAGATGTTAAGGTCATAATTTACTCGCTATACATTGTAAGATATTCATATATAGTTCAATGTTGACTTTTTATTCTGACCTGAGCAGCTGGTGGTTGACTGGATAAGCGTTTCTTGTCTTGTATTCTGTTGCTTTTCTATAAATGTGGTCCAGATGTGAAAAGGTTACAGCTATAGGGCTACACATCACTGGGAATATACTGGTGCCTCTTCTAAAGGCAACATTATTAGTTGGCACTATGATACAGTAAATGTATTTAGATTCAGTTAATTTTTACATACTTATTATTTTTTGTTTATATTTAAACAAATAAACAATGCCTTTGCACAACTGGAATTAGTTTACTTGACAAGGGAATAAATAAATAAATCAGCCAGAGTTAGCCTAAAAGGCTAATTTGTGTTTGTTGTTCCAGATGCCAACTTTATAAAGTAATAATGAGACTTTGTTGAGTCTGTGTCTGGGAGTTGTTGATTACACTTGTTTGAAACTGTAGTTTATTGTGTTTGTACTGGATAATTAGCATCTCTCTAACACACATTTTGAACATAACATTGAGGCTTCACAAATGCAGTAATTGTTGCCGGGCTGTTATAAGATTGCATTAGACTGTACAGGTGTTCATGATTTTGTGTTCACACCCTGTATGTCCCCTTGTGGAGGGCAACACCATGGTGGGGGAATTTCATGTGGTTAACGACTCAGCATGTGCTTACACCAGCAGCTGGTATCATAGTTCTCAGGAATGATTTGAAGCCCCTCTGCGACGCCATCACCAAATGTCTAAAAGGCTTCAATAGATTCCAGGCACGCACACAGCACGGTTATTCTCTTCTGCTTGTTTTTAAGTACTGAATCAGTGCTTCCTCTGTGACTTTGCCCCTCCCACTCTAGGAATAATTTAGCACTAGAAACAGGCTGTGATATTAAGAGTAAATAAAGCTGTCAAAGAAATGCAAAAAGTTTGATTTTTGATTCCAAATTTTCTTCACTTCTGCGAAACATTCAAAAGCCTGAATTCCAAGGGGTTTAAAGAAAAAAATAAAAACCAGGCATTTTGGGAACAAAACATGTCAAAGTCCTGTCTCATTATGCACTGACTGTTTCGTGACACTTTTATGCCCATTTTTTAATAATCGAATTGATTTGTCTTTCCTCTTTTCCGCAGCCTCAAATACTACAGCCTTTCAACCATTGTCTCAACGAGCACCTCCACCAGGGAAGACTAGTAAAAACTCCCCCCACCGAGGGCCACAGTGACCTCATGAGGAGTAGTACAGAGGGAGGAACCCAAATAGATGCTGACTGTCTGCCTGTTGAAGGCCATGTGGCAAATGTGTCAGGCCCAACAGACCCCAACGAGCTGAGTCATATCCTCAGCACACACCTGCGCTGCCCGAGCTCCTGGACTCCACAGGGGGTAACTGCCAAAGACAGTCCAGCATCAGGAGCTAAGCCTGCAGCGCAGATAGAGCGGAGAGCCCCTGCTGTAATGCTGCAGGGATCTGCCACTCCTAGGTCTGCTGGATCAACTTGCCCTCGCATGCTGCAGCCTCCTCGCTTTCAAAAGCGTGTGTCACTTCCTGCACTCAAGCCAGGGGGCACGGGTGGCTTTGCCTCTCTGAAAGCAGGGTGTTCCTCAGGGCCTCTGGTTACCCGGACAAAGCAGTTGCCCCCTCCTTCTAGAGGCCTACCCTGCTTTAACGCCGGACCCCAGCTGCAGCTTCCAAGTCTATGTCGCACTTCACTGCTTCAGCCTCGCAGAGCATCAGAGCCTTTGAGGGATCCACGGTGCACCAGCTCCAGCCTGGAGGAGTCCAACCAGGGCACGCTCAAAGACCCTGGGTCAGCCAAGATCCTAATCCCTTTGAGTCGCTCATGCCTCCCCAAACCAAAGATTCCCTGAGGAGCCTAAACCCACCCATCAAAACTTAAAGCTGGAATCACTCTGACTTTGATATTCATTCTCTTCTCTCCCAGCCACAATAATAGTGGGATTGTTTCAATTTTTGAGTGTTAGAAGAACTGAGCTCATGAAACCCATATGGAGCATATGGGGACTGCCTGTATTTGCAACATCGATATGCTGCTGTGTTGTTTTAAATTAGCTTCCACAACTCCAGCCTGACTGATAATTCAAAATATAGTATGTAGCAGTATCTTATCCCCCAGTGGTATGAATCCATAGTCCATCAAAATGGCATCTACAAAAGAAGGAAATGTCCGGTTTTACCAGCTTTGCACATGAATGCTGCTGATGCAAAAATAAGTGTTACCATTCAGAGAAGTAAGCTTTTTATTTCTTTTGTAATGCCCACTGGCTGTTCACATTTTAAAGTCTGAGTTCACTTGTCTTCACACAGCTGTGCCCTCTGACACACAGGTGCATTTGGTTTTAACATGGAGGTGACCTTTGCTGTGTAACAGACGGCCCAGGGAAAGACGGAGACAAAAACAAGACGTGGGAAAGAAACAGAGAAATAATAAAATATAAACATAAGAAGTAGTATCAGGGCTCTTTGGAGCTGTCGCATCCAATGAATGAATGAAAATATGAGAGATGAGAATAGAAGGAGGTGACAGAGAGAAGAGAAAAGCAGCTCCACACTATAGATGCAGACACGTTTCTGATTCAGTCTACTATGCTACAAGGTGAGTGAACCTTGGAACCCTGCAAATATTCAGATAGAAATAAAAGGCCTATAAAAATGCTGGTGGCGGAGAACTTGCAACAAAGCCAATTTCAAATCTGACTAGGTCATATAATTCTTCCTATAAGACAGAAAATAAGACTATAACACGGATGAGGAAATGGAAACTTATTTCTAGTGCAAATGAAATGTTGAAAACTTCAGAACATCGGTTAGATTCACCATTTCATTTGAAGATGTCGTCTACTTTGACTTGTAGACAATTCTACAAGTCAAACTCAGGTCGAGAAAAGTGACACTTCATTTAACAAAGATTTTTTGGAGTCAATTAGTCACTTCTAAGGGACAATTTTTACACAACACACCAACTTCCTCGAACCATCTCTCGTTAACCCACACATGAAAACATCAGTTAACAGGGATTCATTATATGTGTGAAGCTGCTGCCGGGTGTGTTTGAGTGTCTAAGCTGTAGTCGTCTCTTTCTTCCTCTCGCCCTCTTGCGCATCTCTTTGGGAACATCAAAGGTATTAGCACAGTACTTTCAGGTAGGGAGCCTCCGGGGCTTTAGTGGTGTTTCTGGGGGAGTTTAGGAGAATTGTGTTCATGTCCTTTGCGGAGTCCTTTTGCAGTCAAAACACTCCCCAAATGTCCCCGAACAGAGAGCAGCAGTGTGTTAAAAAGACCTTATGACAGCAACTCTGCTCTCTTCTCTGTCACGCCGCGTGACCACTTGGTGTACGCCTCTGGCTCTGTCTGGTCTACTGCGTCCAATAATGCACCGTACATAGACAGACTGAGGCAGACAGAGAGAACACACACACGTACATATCCGGACACACAAGTTACATATAGAGGTGCTCTGACACAACTCAAAGAGACAATCAGAGGGAACACACACACACATCGGTTCACACTACCCAGCAGTCAACAAAGATACAAGTGTGTTTTGTGTTGAGTTTTGTTGGACTTTGTTGTGTTCACACTGATCTATCTGTTCGTTTAAGCCAAATCTAGATTACCCTGGAAATGGGTAGAGATGTGTGTGTGTGTGTGTGTGTGTGTGTGTCTCCATCCCTAATGGTTAAGGCGCTTACCGTGTAACTGCAGCGTCCACAGTTGGACTCTCAGCCAGCCTCCCGTCTGTACACTGTCTGTCAAATAAAGGCAATAAGTTGTCTACCTGTTGGATGGTTCAACCTTGTGCCAAACCAGCCAAGCAGTAAACCTGGTTCTGTAAAGCCAATAAAAATTGATTTCTTTTAATGAAAACAGGCCACATGGCCAGCAAGATATATAAAGTGGATGAGAGAGATGCACAGCGAGGGACAATAAGGCAGAGCAGAATGAAAGAGGGAAAACGAGAGATGTAGTGATGAAATGTTAAAAGGTGCTATGATCGAGATGAGCTGTTTGGTTTGTAAATGTTTGTCTATAAAATGTTGTGAAGGCGTGTAGAAGAGAGCAGGAGGAGACAGAATACATGGCGTGTTTGTTTGTGTGCACTGTGGTCCAGAGAATAGCCAATCCCCTCAGCTGTGTCACTCACCGCTTAGTAATGCCAAACAGGAAATCAATGTTGTCTGCTGTGCATGTATTTGTGTGTGTGTGTGTACGTGCCTCCAGACACCTCTGGCAGCCAGTGTTTCTCTGTGGTTTGTCCACAGGCCAGAGTCAAACTTGCGCCAGGGAAAGCAGGGCAGTGGCATCCTTCTCTCCCTGTGGTGTGTTCCCCTATCTCCAAATCAATGTCCTTGCTCAGTGTAGCAGTCAAGTCAATTAGTCATGCTAGCCCTGCTATAACAAAACTACAACCAGGCTCCGGCAAGTCGGATCATCTCAAAATTCAGGATATTGACTCACTATTTTATTTATTGTGTCAATACATATCGTTATTTATACGTCTTGACACAGTTTTTGACCTTTTTGTTTTTTGTTACCCTTCATCCATACAGAAAACACAGTGCATACATAAACAATGAAGTACCAGTATAGATGTTACTGATCATAGTGTATACTGTATATCCATATATAATCACTTATGCATACATTTTATAAGCTGCATTGCACATTAGTAAAAGTTACCAAAGGGGGACAGCTTGTTCAGTACTATTACTCTGAATGGCACAGGTACATGTTACATATCTACTGTATGAAGATGTCCTTCAATAGAAGATACACATCAACTGACACACAAGACTTGATTGTAACTGGGAAATCCACCAACATTTAGAACATATAGGAGGAGCATTTTTATTTATTTATTAAAGCAGTGGATCACATGAGTGCTTGTATGTGCAGCATAATGGGCCTATTAGTCAGTTGGACACAAACACCAAATGAATGCTCCAATTGCTCAGTATCTGCTAGATGTCCACAGGAAACTCTTTACTAACACGCTTGCAATGTCACATTTACTAGAAGATAATATCAGTGTTGTGTTTTCATTGCACCCAAGTGGACATAAAAGTTTAGAAGCATCATCTGAAGGTTTCTTAGCCGCGTCTACTAGCACCTGATAACAGTTTTAGAGTGAAACTGAAAGCTTGAAACTGTAAACTGGAGCAACTCTACTCCTAATATTGACTTGTGATTTAGTGTCTCATACAGTCTATTGGTGTACTTTTTTTTCCACGAGTTTCAAAACCACTACACAGTGTGTTACAGTTGTCATTTTCAATACAATACTGAAAGTGTTAGCAGATAAATCACATATAAAAGTACTGACATAACAACAATATGCAAGGCCACCGTATTTACAACTTTGTTAAGCTGTTAATCATTGTCTCCAGTATTACTGTGCAATATTGTTTGGAGCAAAAAGATGAGGGAACGCTACACTATACTTTTAGTGACATTTTATGCAAATTAGAAAAAAAGCTACTTAAAAAAAATCTAATCTGATGCACTTTAAATGATGTTAATTATTAATAATGAATAAATGTTAAACTGGATTGAGAGGCGACTTAGAATTCATTTAGTTATTATTAAAGTATCTGTTTTGATTCTTTTTATTCTTTCTTCTCTCCCAATGTCTCTGTTTGCAAAACTAATCATATTTTTCTAGGAAGCCATGTGAGACAGCAATAAAGGGTTGCACCAAAAGTTTGACTAGTGTGTTTCAGCAAATCTGTAGTTTCAATGTGATCCAATGAGAGGCCATAGGTGGTTAATTTGGTCCTATGATGGGAGGTACTACCTTGACAGTTGATGCTATTCTGTATCATAGACCTTCACCAATGTTAACAGACACATACAGTTTACACAAAGCTGCTAATCTCAGTTCAACATAAAAGAGAGACCTCATGAGTTTGTTTCCCTTGTTTTCACTGCCTACTGGTTGTATTTTTTGGAAATAAACTATGATTGTGAAACACGTGGGTTTTGTCGGTTGTTTTTTATTATTTCTTTTAAAATACTTCTTTGTATGTGTTTGCATGTGTTTCTACTCTAATTCTACTAATTTTCACCAAATCTCAAAAAGGAAGAATAAATGTTACAGCTGAAGTTTGGAAATCCAGGCACGTCAGCGTCTTCTGTGAAAACTTCAGGGAGCTCAATTGTGATGAAATGTGGACGCCTTTATTTTTAGAAAAAAAAAACCCCCCATCAGATATGAAGTCTGAAAGTAGGAGAAACTTTGATGTAACTTTATTGTGTTATCTTTGGCAAAGAAGCAAAGCATTGCCCTTCTTGTCAAATAAGCAGTATTACTCATTTCTATTCATTACAAAGCATGCAGTCTCTGTACACCTCGCATATAGTCCACGTACTAATGAGGTTATGTGCTTCAGAGATGATGGGTGGATAACAGCCTGCCAAGCACAAGGAATAGCTTGACACTGTCATTAACTTGAGAAAGTGGGAGATGGAATGCAAAAGGGTTTTCTTTTGAAAGGAAGCGTGGCTCTTTCATCATAAACTGTCAAATATATGTTGAAGACTTTCACTGTTGTAATTTAAGAGTGCTGCAGGTTGCTACTCAGAGAACACAGGTTCAGTGGAGTAATTTCATGGATCATATTAAGGAACAGGAATATACTTATGTAACATAAAAATGACAGAAATGATAGAATTGTACATTTAGGCACATTTATTAAGTTGAGTGCTTCTTAAAGCTATTTCACCCTAAGTGCTGTAGCGTAAAGGTTGTAGCCTTTATTCAGTATCGGCTTGTTCCAACTCTTTATTCAAGCTGTGTGATGTTTACACTGAGTGAAATAGTCACACACAAGACCACATGCTTCTTATAAAAATGTATTCTAGATGTTTTGTGTATATCTTTATGTCCCTCGTATTCTGCCTGGCATATTTAGTATCTTTAAAAACATTAAGCCTCTGTTAGGATTTTAAAAAATGTACTTAGGGTCTGCAGGTGACCTACAGGTTGAAAGTGCTGACCACGTATTTATGTCCCTCTTTCTGTTCTGGCAAGAGACTTTTATTGCATTTCTTTTCCCATCTCTCTCTCCCTTAATTTCCTGTCCGCTCTCAAATAAAAGTCCAAAAGGTACTTTAAAAAGCTCTGCGGATTTGAATGATCCACAGTGAAACTGAGGCTAAGAGGGTAATTTAGGGATTTATTAAGATGGTTAAATGGATTAAAGTCCCTTTGAGATTATTTAGGCTACACGACCCAACACACAAAGACAGGAAGAGGAATAAAGAAAAGAAAGAGACAGCGAGAGAAATAAAATAAATTAAGCTATTAAAACACACAATTCATTAACTAACGATTTACAACAATATATGTGGTATATATATAGCCACAAACATTTCAACAGTAACATACAGGCATTGCATCTGTGTAAAATGTGCAGTAATCTAACATAAATAAAACAAAGTCAGGAAACAAACAGGAAAAAATAAAATAAAATAGAATTAAAACTAAAAGAATAAAAGTAACCAGAATAATTACTGGATGAATTTATTACATGTCAATTATTAAATTAACCTTCAACTATGTTTCTAGTAGTTAGTCCTCTGTTAAACTGTTACAACATTACATTTGAGGACATCACATTAGGTTTTTGGGAAACAAGGATGTTTCACCATTTTCTGACATTTTATAGACCAGCTAAACACGTGATTAATAAATGAATCCATTAAACAGTCAGGTGACGTAGCCCTACTCCACCTGCTGATTAACCGTTTAAAAAAAAAGGCGCGTCCTTTTTAAAATGGCGGCGGTTTAAAGATCTCCTATTTCCCGCTTTTGTTTTTCTTTCCGGAAATCGCTCGTTTGCTAACCAGGCTTTTCCGTCGCGGTATTTGCTTCTTCTCCTCATTTTTTTTTGTTTTACACGAATATAAACAAAGTCGGCCAACATGTCGACCTTCAGGAGGCTTTGTGGAGGAACCGTTTGCCTGTTATAGGTTTAATCATGGCCGCCTGCAGGAGTCACTGTCAGCTGGAAACAGAGGCTCCCTCATGTCGGCAGTTTGGGACCACAGCAAGTTCAATATCACCACTTCACGTCCTTCAGGTAGGTTTCTTTCTTCTTTTTGCGCTGTTTGTGGTAACAGGTTGGTGTGTGTTTGCTTTGAGGCTGCTGCTTGGATGCGCTTTGTTTTCTTTTTGCAGTGTTTGTGTTGACGTGAATTATGAACAAACTTCCGGTGCTGTGTGTTGTTTTTTTTTAGGGTTGTGTGTTATGTGCTTAAAATGCTGTCATGTTGATGATGTCCTTAGTGGTGAAATATGAGTAGCATATTTGCTATTGAGATAAATTAAGCCTGTCTTTGGATTTTTGTTGTTGTTGTTGTTTTAAGGGATTTTCCCATTGGCTCACTTGCTTAGACAGATAATATGTAAAATAAGTCATATCGCAGGATAATTCACACTGCCTTTCACGGTCACCTGACATGTCTGTAATATCAACATCAATGGCAACACAAGATGCACAATTGGCCCACATATTTTACTCAAATCAATGTGTTTGAATGTGACATCTTGCTTTACTGCTCTTCATAATTGCATTTTCCGCTCCTGTTGTACTGCTGCTTATCAATACTTGTCATGTTGTTATGTTCTCTGAGGCATGTTTTTGTAATATTTAATATACTTTAGGTAATATTTATCTGCTACATAACTTTCACCTTCATATGTCCCTAAATAAATGCATGCCTGCAGGGGAAGGCATACATAGAGCTGGGTGCTTAAAAATGTTTGCGCCATTGTTTCTGCGACTGTGCACAATGTGCCAACAGCCGAGTGGTGCATAAAAGGTAAACAGGACACTGTTAATGGTAACTGTACAGTATGTGATACGAGTCCCTGGCGTGTTGTTGCAGGGTTAATGTAGGGTCTAAATTAGTGTTATAGTGTACTTGATTGTGTTGCAGAACGACTTTGAGGCCGAAGCTGACAGCTGTTTTTTTCTTTTTTGGATCTCAGTCAGTTTTAAAGAGGTTACTGCAGTAATATAGGACATTGTTCCTCATTACCTCTCCTTGGTCGCAGGCCCCTCTCTATGTGATCAGTGGTGTGTGTGTGTGAGGTAACTTTCACTGCACTTTCAGGTGTGGTTACGTATCTTGAAGACAACTTAAAAACTGTAAAACTGTAAAGTTTTACATTAAATATCTATTGTTTAGAGTTGCCTCGCTTGAACATGTTTTTTTTCTTTCTGAAATTTTCATCACCATTATCTTAGTTATACCATTATGGTAAATTGTATTATTCTGATAATTAACAATGTTTCCTGAAATTCTGCAATATATTTGGATGGACTCTGCATAAAAATAGAAAAACAGTTTAAACCCTGAGCTTGTGTTAATATAGAAAGTCCTGGCTAGTAGCTAGAGCTACACAGACAGGAGCCTGGTTCTCTGGTCTGTTGTGGTAATTCTGCATCAGTTTGATCATTAAAACGCTCCTTCCTTTGGCTGGACAATATAAACCTGACAATGATATGTGATAATAATCATGATAATGACGGCACAAACTATCGATGGTATTTCACGGCCTTATACCGAATCCCAGAGAAATTGATAAAAGACCTCACAGATGTTTGTGCCAGCTGATCTTTTTATTTGAAATTGTCATATTTTCAGTTCATTCTTCTCTTTTCTGTCACTGTTGCTTGAAATCTACAACCTGCTGTGATCACTTTTGTTATATTTTCGGCTGTCCGCCACCAGGGTACCAGTCCACTTCTCTTGAAGGAGAAATGCCAGCTTTGTTTTCCACCTCCGGCAATCCTTTCAAATGTTTACCAACGCTGCAGGCGAGATGGCATAACTTGTGTCGAGGGAAGGTCTGGGGGGTGAGGGTGAGGGTGTGGCACAACATTTGAGTGTGCTCTGTGGGACGGCAGAGGAACATGAGCATAATTGGATCCCCTGACAGCTCTTTGACTTCTGTCTGCTCGAGGACAGGACCCGCTCACTCTGATGCTTTAATTCACACACAGATGCTCATTGCTATGCGTAGCTGTTGAATTATAGTGGAGACTTGTGATGACCTACAGATCACCCATCTTCCATTTCAGAGCACCTGCTATCATAGGTATTTGTTGACTTTGCAATAGGATTGGGGGATATGTTAAGATTTGGGTGGAGAGCAGCCAGACATTTCTCTGCTTTAGGAGCGTCTGACATTGTGGCTACCGTGAGAATAGCTGGTCCACTTTAAAGAGCTAAACCGCTTCGTTTTAATCAGCAGGTGGCAAACAACACGCAGGTACCTGCAGCATTTATTTACTGACGAATAACTGTACACACACTGCACTACAAACTTCGCAGCCTCACTGTCATGCACGCTCATTACGCACACAACCTACACACCGAGCTATTCCTTAAAGTAGCTGCACTTCTGTTACGTTATAGTAGTTAACTGGTGAATCGTGCCCAAGCCTACTTTGCACAATGACAAATTTAAAAAGTAGGAGCAGAAAATGGAGTCCCTGCATAGTTGTATGGGTTGGAGGTACAATATTTTTAAGCCAGTATGGCCAGGATTAGCCCTGTACTTGGGCTGTACCCGACAGATTTTGTCAGTCAAATCGGATTTGGCTGTTTAAATATTCAACTATTGGCAATCAGAAAATTCTTTGGCATGAGAAGGCTCATGATTAGCAAAATAGATTATTAGTTGTACATAATGTGCAGCAACACTGCTGCACACTGACTGACAAAAACTAAACAAACCAAAAACAAATGTTGATATGATTTGCAATAAATGAGGGATGTACATCATTATTCTTATTTTAATTGAAAAATGTATTAAAATGATTATGGTGTGACTTTTGTGAGCATCCGTGCCAAACAAAGATGTTTTCTTAAGTCTGTAGAATATGATGTGTAGGCCAGAACGTCTCTGCTGAACAACAATATTTAATTTAAAATGGTATTTTGACACACATTTCACCTTTAACAAATATTGTGCCTCCTGCAAAAATTGTACATTATAAATTTGTTAAAATTTTATTAATCATACAGCCGTGTATTATATCTTCTGAAAAATAGTACTGTGTGTGCTACGTTTGATAAAGGAAAGTAATCGCACACACAGCTCATGTCCATATTTTTATTTATTTTATTTTTTTAAACGTACACCATATGAGGGAATATGTACCAGTGTGTTCATGAAGCCACAATTTGTTTTTGTCTCTTGGTTTCAAATCCCTCGTCACCATGGAGAACTTTAAAGAGAGGCTTTCTCTCTTAATGATACCAGAGTGCCACAGTCTGCCCTTTTGTTAAAAGTATGGAGTCTTATTTTTTAGCATTATTATTTCCTCTCTTAGTCAGACTGTGCATTGATAAATCATGATTATGTCTGCGTAATAAATTTGGCTGAATGAAGAGGGAGCATTTAAGTGTCTGGTACTTGGTGTACTAATAATGGGCACATAAAAATAAGCTTGCTTTGTAGCCTTTTCTACAGCATATAAAACTTTTCCTCGCAGGAAGGACGCAGATAAGAGGAAAAACAGATGGACTGTCCGCACATAATGAAGTGAGACAAAGCAGGCAGGGATGTGGCCAAAACCTCAATGTCTGCAACACTTTATAGGAAAAAATGTTTTTAGGGCACGGAGTTCACTTTTTTATAATATAATATGTTTATTATAATAATAAAAGTATATCACAGACAAATTTTGACTCACATTTGTGCATCGTAATGCGGTGGCTCATAGTAAATCATAAACCCTATTTAAATAGAGAAAACTCTGATCTCCTGTGTTCAGGTGTGAGCTCCCATACCAGGCAGTTTAGTCCTCAGTGCGAACTAAGTCAATATGACAATTTTCAAGCTAAATAATGAGCTTTGTCTTGTTGTCTTTTTAAAAATATCGGCTAGGAACAAAGATGCAGCTCTTTTGTGAGATCACTTCTATCAGACTGACTAGAAAAAAAGCATGTACAAATAAGTCAACTGAAAAACAGCAGGCAAGCAGGCCTGACCTTGAGTGCTGAATTATAATGCAAAAACCTTCAGTTGCAAAGAGTGTGTCAGATGGCTAGGAGGGTTAAACAAACCCATTGTGGGTTTAAGTGTATCTTGGATAAGTGTTGACCGCAGGGGTTAAATCACAACTATACCTGCCAAAGACACCACATTCTCTGCACAGTGAGCGTCCTCTCCTCTGCATGGATGTGCTAATGATTTATAAACCCCAATCACCAATGGATTTGTATTGATTTGATCCTCTACAACAGTAATCATATCTTGAGCTTTAAATAAACATCCACAGCAGTCATTTTTCTGTCTTAAATAAAGATAAGGATTAATGAAGATGGTTGGTTAAAGGCATTGAATCAGCTAGGACTGTAATTAATGATTGTTCTAGGAAATTTCAGAAAATGCCTAAATATGCTGGAATATTACTTAGAGCGCAAGGTGACCTGAAATTTCTGTTTTGTCTAATGGCCCAAAACCTAAAGACACAGTATTCAGTTAACTGTTAAATGTCAAAGACAGAAGCAAATCTTTTGATTGCTGAAGCTGAAACCAGAGAACGTTTGGCATTTCTGCCTGAAAAATGTCTCACAGGATTAATTGATTAACATACTTTCAGATATATTTTCTTTTTGTTCTAAAATTAGTTTTGCAATTAGAAGAAACTTCAAATCCTGCCATTCAAATCTCACTGATCTGTTTGCTTTCTTATCATATCTGTTAACTCTGTGTGTTTGTGAAATCCGCTGTGAAACAGGATCATGGTGAAAGTTGAGGTCATATGCCAGTAATTGCATTTAATGAAACTGCAAATTGTTGGTCTGCAATTGTGTGCATGTCTCAATTTCAAGCTCCATACCTGCATTTATGAACCTAAACTCGTCTTCTCTCTATTCCAAGGATAATATAGCTGAACTCACCCACACAGTCACCCACAGAGATGGTGAAGTGCATACAGGCAGATTACATGTTCACAGACGGAAGTAACATGAAGAGAAAAACACAAAGTTCAGTATGCATATCTAAAAAGGCTTAGTTTAAAAAAAAAAGCATGGTTATAATAATCGTGGCAAAGAACAGGCTGATAAGAAAATACTACTTTAGCAGTCTTGAGCATATGCTGTGTAAAATAGTAATTAAATAAGTCATCAATCCATTGCATACGAATTGGTTTTAGTAAGATTCAGAATCCTTCTCATATAATAGATTTTCAGTTAATTTTGAATGCAGAGCAGAGCCGTCCAGCTTTCTAATGTTAAGTGCCTAAAGCCTTGAATAATTAGTTTAAGAGGAGATGAGTTTCTTGCTCCACAGTTGCAGCCTCTTCCATTATGTTCTTTCAGAGATTGTGACATTTGATGACATGGAAATAAGTGTCAAGTCTTATGAAGCCGGTGTCTGTCTGCGTTGGACAAACACAGTCTGAGACTCAAAGTTTTGGAGCAGTTTATGACCAGTTGAGTGAACAATCTCAGGAAACCGTTGGTTATCTGACGACATTTCGGCTAAACTCTATAAGTAGAGATATACATATAAACACATGAGTACAGAAACATTAAAAAAAAAAGCTAAATTGCTGTCAGACGATAGCCGATTGGTTTTGAGATTGCATTTCAGAAGATGCATTCTGCCTCTTTTGCTCTCCACACGGAGCGACCGGTATGCAGCCAAAGCCCGCTCAAACGTGATTGGTGGGTACTACTTCCACTACAAAAAATATCAACCAAAATGCTTCGGGTACCAAAATCTTGTCCTGATCATAGAGATAATTTAGTGTATTATCCATTTAATTTTTGAGATGAAAGATGACATGCACAAAATAAAGTCAGAACAGAAAGTAGACTCTCTGTCTTGTAAACATTTAATTGTTGTGTTTCCTCTCAGCACCAATTTCTGATTTAGTCTGTGAGGACTGACCAATTATTTTTCTCCCATATCACATAGTGTGAAGATGGCGTTTAAAAATAGAAACGTGACTCTGGGCTGCAAGTGTAACAGTTTTCATTATTATTGTCTAAACTAACAACTATGTTTTTATATTATTTGATTGTTTAGTCAATAAAATTCAAAGATTCCTGGAGCCTGATGTTAATTCCTTGTTTGTCAGTCCAAAACCCAAAGTTATTTATTTCAAAATTTTATAAAACAGTGTAAAGTAGAAAAACCTCACATTTGAGCAGCTGAAATGTTTGTTTAGGCTTTTTCCTTGATCTTACTTCTTGACTGAAAGCCCACTAATGGGTTAAATAACTATTTAATCTAGCACAAATGTGAATTGTAAACAAGAAGAAGCTATTTTAATTAAAAGTAATTTCTCTGGTCAACAGGAAAAACATAAAAATGCATGCTGATCAATACCTGTAACTCTCTGAAATGCAGTAGAGAGACAGGTGAGCAACAAAAAATGAATAACTGTAAATTGATTTGAAACATTTTAAAGGAAAACAGGGAATGGAGCAGCGGTGGTGTGAGGGGAAGTTGATGTCTGCAAACTGCTTTACCGGCTGACAACAATTAGCCGTTACTGTCAAAGGTATAGAGTGTATGATCCATTAAGTTTAACACACACAAGCATTCCCTTTTCACAAGAGCTGTTTTGCTGTTTAGGTATCCCTGTCCAGTCAGAGGAAGAGCACTCGGCCTTTCACAGAGCATACAGGAAAAGATTATATTCTTTATTTTTCACCCTGTGATCAGTGAACACTGACTCAGTCTCTTTTTCTGTTGTTACTCTGCCCACGTGGCCAATGCATGCCAGTCAACACATGTAACTGTCTCTGAAACGTGGTAGAGAGACAGGTGAGCATGCATTATGTATGGGAATTCAGGGTCAGAGGTGAAGCCCCCAGCTCTGGAGAGAGATGCTGCCATTCATTCAATAACAGATGAGGTGGAAACACTGGGAATTCAGTGTTGAAACTTGTCATAAATGTCAAATCACGATAACGATCAGTGAACAGGAAAAGAAAAGACGGCAATAAAGAAGAAAGAATTAAACTTGAAAGGGGAGTCAGTCCTATGGAAAAAAAAAGTTTAACATCTAACAAAGCCAGATTGAAGATGATCTCGCTCCTGCATTTCAAATGCCCCTCGATGCAACTTGTGATTTAAAAGAAAGGAAAAAGCAAAACAAGTGAATAATGTGCATCCAACTCTAATTGGAAAAAGGTCAATGACCTTGCATTTCCTTTCTTTGTGAAGATAATGTCAGGGGAAAACCAAACAGAGCTACATGCTGCATGTTATATCTGTAAGAAAATAAGATCAGGGCTGCTCATTAATTTTGACTTTAATGAGTTGGTACATTTTGCCCATGTCGTGCCTCTTTTTAATATCTATATTAAAGGAGAAAAGCTACTTATTATATGTCACACTGAAAAGGACAAAATTGACCTTGAAACTTGAAACTCAGCCCCTTTCCTTTTTGTGCATGCCACATCCTTTTTGGAAGTTGCCCCTCTGTCTTTCTCTCTGTAGGCTCCAGCCCAGTTGGAGCGATCGGGAGGAGATTCATGTCCCAGGGAGAGTATTTGTCAGTAACAGATCAGCCGGGGCTGCTGTAGTGGCAGGAATCTCCATCACCTCCTTGGTGTCTTTCCTCCCCTGCATTGATCAACTCCCCGTGTGTGGCTAAGTGGGGTTTGGAAACACAGCTGCTGCCTGAGAGACCCTCTAACAACTGGGGACTCAGAGGAGATCTATGCTTAAAGCTCTGCGGAGGCTTGGCCCATAGCTCAGGTTGAGTGTAGCTGCTTTATCTCTGGCTTCGACGCTCATGGAGGAGCATCTGCCCAAAAAGAGAGGACACACAAAAAAGGCTCAGAAATTAGAGACTTCACGTTGTGCAGAGGAATAGCGTGATACACACCCTTGCTCCCTGTCTGCAGCATGCTAGCTGTCATTGCACATTCCTCTTCTATCTCAGAACACATAAAAGACTTGTCCAATATTTAGAGGCAAAGTTGTGTCAGCCCTGGCACACACTAACACACTCTGGCACCGACTCTATAGCTCTCTCATCTTCTCCTGAGTGAGACCAGGAAACAAGGTGTCGTGTGATGGACAGACACAATCACAGAGTGTTTTCTTGCCAGGACACATCTGTCAAGCACCTTTCTATTTTTCAGATGCATCAGTATAGTGTTTGACAGGAGGTGTAATTCAGATTCTTTGTGTATTGGTCGAAGTCAAACTTTGCTTGGAAAATGTAGATGCTCTGAATGCACATCGGCTGAAGGTATTTTGATTATATTAATCTAAATATCTCGTAGAGCCTTTCTTAATTTAAATTTTGTGTGTGTTTCTTTTCTTTTTCTTTTATTTAGTCGCAGCACACGGATCACACTTCATATTTACCTGTAAATCATCTGTTCTAAAATTCCCATATCTAATGAGTTGCAGACATGGAGGAGGAGATAATGAAAAGTGGAATGAAAAAGAGTCACAAAAACAGATGAGTGAGAATCAAAAGGTTTTCAACATCAAAAGATGTTCACACAGAGGGACTCCTGAAAAGGGATGGGGTTAAGCTTCATCAAAGATACCCTCATTACCTTGCAGGTGCAGACACTCAGCCTATCTCCTACCTCCAACCCTCTAATGCGAAGGATTGAACAGCGATCAACCAGGGCCAAACAGATCAATGTGTGCACCTCAAACATGCTAAACTGGGCTTTGGCTGTAATGAAACTCTGCCTCCCAGGAGGCCAACACATAACGCAGAGAGATGGAGGGAAGCAAACTGACTCCCTGCATGAGCTAACAAAGAAAATAACTCTCCCGTTAATGTTCTGAAAAAGTGGAACACTGAGATTTTAGAAGTTCATACATCCTTAAACAAAAGCTTATAATAAATGTATAATAGAAATGTATTTTAAAACTTAAAGTAGAGACTTTACCTGGCCCTTGTTCACTGAGCTCAATGCTCATTTATATTCTTAATGTGGATAATATTGTGGCAGGGAACCAGACATTATGGCAATTATTGATTTACAATGCAAAGAAAAAAATGGCGAAGAATACATTCACTGAGTTAAATATCCCATAACAAAACCATGAAATGTCTGTTTTTGAAGGTTGTAAATTTCATGTATTGAAACTATTAAGAGAGAAAAAAAGGTAAGGGAGAGGTAAAGATTTAATGATGGGCAGCAACAGCAACAAAAAGAGGACTGGTCCAAGGAAAAAGACAGCAGCATTTCTTTTTTACAGTTTCATACTCCAATGGATGAATTATTTCTTAAGGATTAGTTTTACATCACATCCAGAGACTAAGTATTCTGAACTCAGAAAAGCTTGTGGCTTGCAGCCAGGCTTTAGGACCACTGAATGTCTTACGTTGTGTCAGACATCACAACCACTGCAACTAATGTAGTCACTTTCTACATCACTTCTTCTATATCAGTCCTTGGCTGTACCTTGTTTTCCAATGAATTGACAATGAATCAACATTAAAAATTCAACTCTGGGTACAAAAAGCTGAAATTGGTTCCAGGGTAAATAGCTGTAATTTAGTTTAAAATATTCAATTGCTCTTGTATGCTGTTTCACCCCAGATAGACTATTTAGGGTTTGAGACAGACTTTCTGAGTTGTCACATTGGCCTTGGTTCACCACATTGTTTTCAATTACGCAACGATGGCCCGGGATACATTGGAAATGTTCAGGTGGGGCCTTTTTGGCAAAAGTGGAATCCACTGATTCAGACTGACACTTGGCATAAAGTGCCCTAGCAGAAAAGACACAGAGGTAGAAAAGTGTCAACCCCATCAGGCAGCAGAGGAAATCCCTATCAAGCCTGTTTAAGAGATCTCAACATCTTCCTCGTCTGCGTGTCGAGTGACGGAGGACACACTCAGCCACAGTGACTGAGCTGACCTGTTGATATGACCTCCACCCTACAATGACTCAGCACTCAGTTTGTCATTCCTTTTTTTTTCACAGTGAAGCCTCACAGTGGAGTAGATATTATTCTTGTAATAGCTTATTCTTGTAATAGCTGCAGCCATGCAGCCCTGCAGCCCTGCTGCTACACGGAGCTGAGCAGCTCATCAGCAGCGCATCATGTCCTTCCTCCTGCACGCTCTACCCAGGCGCCACCCTTTGTCAAAACCAAACGGGGTATTTCCAGTAGGTGAGAACATGTCTGACACTGACAGTCTCCTGACTCAACTTTGATATCTGCTGATACAGAGTACTGATCCGAGTTCTCTCCTTTTCCCAAATATGAAATCTGCATCAAACTCACTGGAATAATATTGTTGTAAGATAATGTGAGGCCAGGGTGTAGCTGTGGTGCTAAAAACTGAGTCGTCAGTTCTCAGTCCTTTCATTCCAACAGGAATGAAACTCAAAATGTATAAACATCGAACGTTAAAATGACATTGAATACAGTAGAAAACTTCATTTAATATGCATCATGTCATGTTAACAGAAATATTTAATCCACTTAAAAATGCCTAATCCGATTAAATATATTACAAATAAAAATATATAAGCATCATTACTTTTGTAAATCCAGCAAAGTCTGTGAAACTTGGGATTACGCCCTTGTATACATGAGGTGTATGGAGTTTTTATTTTCCCATCTGTCTTATTGTGAAATGTTTTTTTTTTTTTCTTTTTTTAAGCTTGTGCACGTAGACAGTTCACCTCAGTATATCACTTCCAATTTCATTTTCATAGCAGCAGTAATATTAGAGCGCTGTAGTGTAAATTATTGTTTGTGTTGCTCTTACTGTTATTTTATGCATCACAGGATACAATTTAAGGAGCAGTATGGGCACGAATGACTAATGACACACAATAAGATAGAGCTTCAACCACAATATGGAAAAAGGAGAACGATTCACTATGAGTGACTTACTTTGTACAAATATGTATATGAGCAAGTACACAGACAGGTCTAGTTGCTCTACAGTCCCACAGCACATGAGCAATATATTTGTTGTTGAAAATTAGCACAACATTTTTTCATAATTGTTTGTTAATTCTCTTTTTCATTTTTGCTTTACAATACGATCTTTTGTATTCTTTTCTCTTCTGAGACAAACCTTTCTCTTCATGTATTTTTATATGTAAATTGTTATGAAGTGTTTGACATTGTTTTGGTACTGACACCAAAATGTTGACTAATTGATTTTTTTGGCAGAAAGTGAATCAATTTTGACAATTTTAGATAAATCATTGTCATTTATTTAATAATTCTGTTTTTAACAAACAAACATGTTGTATGCTAGTAAATGGAATATCTTTGATTTTGGCTGCTGATCAAACAAAACAAGATCTGAAGATGTCATCTCAGGCTGTGATGTGCATTTTTCCCTGTTTTCTGAGATTCAGTGAACTAAATGATGAAAGGAGAACATAATTAGTGGATTAATTTATAATCACTGTTTTGTGGCCCCAGATATTTGAGTATCTTCTTTGGATCTTTGATTGTTGGTTGATATAATCAATGACAAACATATTTGTTCGCCATAGCTAACAAATCTGACAGCTGTAGCTTTCCACTTTATAGTGAACAGAAGAAAGTTGGCAGCTGTGGATTGTACTAGTTCAACTCTAAACAACACCAAAAGTCGAAAGCCTTTCCTGTTGTATTCTATCACTCTCTTTCTCACATTGTCTGTAAATTACACGTTGGTGGATTTCATTGGTTGTCATCGTGCCTGTCTTCCTTCCCGGTCTGACTACTGTGACTTTGGTTCAAGAGCGGCTGTGTGAAGTAACCGCAATAGGCAGCAGAAAAAGGTTACCTGTCGACTGTAGCTTTTTAATACAGCTTGTCCTCATGAGTGTGTTTTCCTGTCTGTGTCTGTACTGTATGTGCAACTTTGAACTGATGCAGGCAGACTAGGCGAAGTTCTCTCCGTGAAATATTTATCAGCGCAGGCTTGGGAACGTCATCTTCCTAACTTTCACACACATCATCTCCCCCAAAGGGCAAAGGGGCACTGTAGCGGCTGCATGTGCATTATATTATGTCTTCCGATCCAACGACTCTTTGCTCTGCTTAAAAAAAAATATTTGTCTCAACAGAGGATGTGCAGCTGAACTTAAATGTAGAGTGAAAACAATGTATCAGCTCAACTAAACTGCAATGTGAGCAAATAATATGGTCTGTTTGAAGTAAAAGCTTTTACTGACCTTGTGGTCGGTTGGTTTAAATCGGAGGAAGGATCAGGGAACTTTTTAAGAGGCCACTCGACTGGAAGAAACCCCGTGTCCCTTATCCACACAGACCCTGTCATACATTACATATTCTCAAAGTGATTGCTTACAGGTATTTACAAGTGCCTATTTTAGTCAAAGCTGAATTCATGTGAATTAAAAGCATGTTTGCCATAAAATTCATTAAGAATCATAGTCTAACCCTGAAATTCCTTTTAAAATCAATTTTATTATGCTATTAAGTTTTTGATATTTGAGGTTAGAAATATGTTGACAATTGCCTAAGTGCTAACTTTCCTATAATCTATATCCTATAAAAGCATATTAGATATGATTTCACCTTGAATGTTTCATATGTTAATTTATATTTGTTTCTAAATGAGCTCATGGGTTTTGGACTTGTGTTTTGTTGTTCTGGTCATGGCCTGGTTTTTTTTTGTTTTTGCATTTGGCCCGCTGATAGGTTTAACGTTGGTTTTAATATGCAGTAATAATCAATCAATATGCAGATCACAAGATAACTTGACAAACTTAGGACACTGATTCGCCCGCTAGCAGTTCGCACACAAGACCATAACTTGAAACTTGACGAGATGATTCTCACATGACCTCACAAATCCAGCTGCCTTGCAAGGAAACCATTTAAATGGAGATTTTTAAAACTGTCTAAAATGCTAATTAAATCAGTAAATAATGAATTAATTAATTATTCTTTCCTCAACAAAGAGAAACAACAATGAGGTTAATTTGAGAAGCTTGCTTTTGTTTTGTCAACCAACAATTTCTCTCAATATTAATTAAATACAGACCGTCATTGTAATTGTACAAAAGTCATGTTCCTCTGTGGATATGTTGGTTTACACATGAATTTGACTCCTTTTTAAAGCATTTTAGTACACCTACAATAAATTTCAATTAAATTTAATATTATGAATACTTTATTGCCATATCAGTATGGTTGACTGACTTAAGAAAACAAGGAAAAGACAAGAATAGTCAAAATACTCACTCACATACATGAAAGTATAAATGTAATGGTAATGGTAATATCAACCCATAAAATCATAAAAGCATAAAACAAATGGATAAAATAAAAAAAAAACACTGTAGCACCTGTAGGGAAATTGGCAGCAACATACAAAGATCCACTTGATAAAAGTACTTCAAGTACATTAAAATCATCTGCCTTATTGCACAATTATTTCGACCTGCTGAGTGGCCTGCAGTGCTATGTTTGGAGTGTGAGGAGGCGGACAGCTTCAGGATATGTGCTATTCCTGAATCTGGTCTTATTGCTTCTTAGTCTTTTGTGAGAAGGATGGGAATTAAAAATGTTGGTCGGGTGAGAGATGTCCTTAAGAACTTTAAGGTCCTTCTTTTCTAATTTAGCTTTATAAACTTTCACAAGGTGTGGGGGATCACGACCACTAATTTTGGATGCAGTGGGGCTAAATTATTACAAGCTACACACACACACACATACCATGACCTCAGATATAGTCATCTCTGGCCTGTGTGAGTGCAGGTCCAGTTGTCTCCTCAGCCGCTGAGCCTATGCTGTTGCTGTTTAATGAAATGGTAAAGTTAAAATGACAGACCCCTGCTCTAATTACCACTCTGTGAAAGTCAGCTAATTTCATTTTACATGGCTCTCAATGTTTTGCCAGTTAATACTGCTGGTCTCAGGAGGCGGGGGGGCAAGTGAGCCATGTGAGCCGTAAGCCACTTTGGCCACACCCGCAGGGATTGAAAACACGGCTGCTGTCGGCCACCCGAATTTAAGTGGAGGGACAGATGTGGAGCAGAGCACTAGTGAGCAATAATCCTAACATAATGATCTGTGAAGAGGGGGAACTAGAGGGCGGACGAGGAACAGAGAGACAATAAGAGATCCAGACAGAGGGGAGTATTGTCAGGGGAGGCGGAAAGCAACAGCTTCGAAATCCACTTCAAAGGAATAATTTGGGAGTCTCTATAAGACACAGCACAGCTCCCTGACAAATTATTGATACCCAGAACAGACAATTTTGCTTTAGACCCTGGAAATAATGTGCTGTTGTTGCAACATTGCTCGACCAAGGGAGTAGGCATCTAATACTGTCTCAGATAATGTGTGTTTCAACAGTACAGGGTAATTATAACCAAACTATTGCTTTTAAATTACCAGCGAGGTAATGAGCTGGTTGTAGGGAACAGTACTTTGGCTGTCAAAGTGATTCTCAGAATGCTAAGTTGGACATGCACATTTCTAGCTCTATCAGCAGATGGCTTCACATATTACAATCTCCAAATGGTTACAAAAGAACTAAACAAAAGTTTGTTTTTTGTGGACTTGAGTCCCATAAATCATGTCACTATGCGGTCTAAACAGATGCGAGTGGCAAAAGATTTTCTCCCTAGTGTAAGACAGCCTGTGTTGATCTGTTACCCAAATTAAAATTAGACTAAGAGTTAATACACTCTCTTAATTGACTGTTTGATTAAATTGTCCTACAAACAGCAACTTTCCAATCGTTGCAACTGGCCACTGCAGGCTCAGGTTTAGATTTCTGTACATGTAGCGTCACAAGAGCAACAAACAAACATGTCTGGATAATTAGCTTATTATACCTATAGCAGTAATGGAGCACAAACTAGTTTGTTGGGTACTAGTTTGAGTTATATAAAAGCTTATGACACTGAGTAGTATTTCCCCTCTATATGGAACATGGTCCTTTATGCTGTCGGAGTTTAAAGTAACGACAGTGCTTTGTTTTGCCAAACATTAAAACATCAGTTTTAAACGGTGAACTCTACTAGCTCTAAACTACTAAACTAACTCTACATTGAAATACAAAAACAATTCACTATTTCTTCTACATCTACATGGATCAGGATGCTAACTTTTTTCCCTGTGACATGCATAATTAATATTTTACAAAACTAATTTTAAAGGTTAGAAATATTAAAATGTGTGTTTTCAACCAACTCATGAAGCTAAACTTGTCTTAAATGAATAGCTTTGTATTTGACTGAAATCACTTCAGCCGGTAAAATTGATAGACACTTTCTTTTAAAAATACGGTAAATATGTCACCATCATCATTGTAAACTGTGTAATATACTGTGCAAGAATGGGAAGTTGACAGCAAAAGTAACTGAGGGTGGTGGGGTTTAGTGAACAGCTGTAACCTTTTTAGACAAGAATAACTGCTTCAGGAGTCCAAGAGCCTTTACTTTACCTTTTCAATATCCCAGAAATTTGGCTTGAAGTTTGCAGGCCTGGACTTTACTGACTGCAATACGTACTGGACTAAAGGCAGGCGCTTTGTTATGAATAATTATTGTGAATTATTGTTGTACTTGTACTGTAACTACTTTATTCTGTATTTGTCTTGGAGAGTAACAGGGTATTTTGTTGTCCCAGGGGCTGCTCGTTCCATGTTCAAAAGTGCATGAAGGGAAAGAAGATTTGTGTTAATGTTGATGGATAGATTTTCCTCTATGGCTGAGAGAAAGACATTTTTAGATGTATGTTTGTATGTCCTGTATTTTCAACTGACTAGTCTCAGTAAACCTCAGCACTAGAAAGATACACTGTCCATATAAGTCAACCATTTCCTATGAAATCGCATCTTGCTGATATTATATGAATAATTGGTAAAAAAACACAATTGTAGCTGTAATGCTAATAATATTTTACAAGCGTATGATGGAAGATATGCTGCATAAATTGCCATTTCTACATTTTATAGTTTCACAATTGTACACTGTACACACCCCAGTGACATCAAAACAGAAAGCCACATCTAAAACTTATGATAGGAATTATTAGGGGGAAAAAAAAGGAAAAAAAGGACTAACAACTGAATAGTTTATATTTTTTGTGTACCATTTTAAATGACATAACTGCAAATTAACCAGTGATCTTTTTTTTTTCAACTTTATATTCTGAAATAATTTAGTCTTAAAAGTCACAGGTAAAGTTTATCAATTAATACTTGTGGTTCTGTGCAAATGTCACCCAGACGGAGTGCTTAATGTGAGTTAACACATTTTTGCTGAAAATGAAAATGTAAATTTAGGGTTAGGGTTAGGTCAGAGAGGTAATGCAAATATTGTGACCTTCAAATTAAGTGATATTGAGAATAATTTTAACCTTTTTTCTTTTGCAGTTAAGTGTTTGATTGATTTAGCCGTGGCCGTTCGTGATAAAGCAGACCTTTAGTCACAGCACTGTAACACAATGCTCAAGAGTGCCTGTTTCTTCTAGGAATCCCACTTTAAAAGGAGGCTGTTATGCCGTAATATTCTCTCTTTTGTCTGCCACTACTTTGATTCTAGCCGCATATCAAACGGCATACATTTGTTGTCTGTAAGCACCTGAGTGCACAGAGCAAGGGTCATTTTGTTTTTTTAACAAGAGAAGAGACTATATGAATTTCCCATCGGCGTACCTTTGATGATCAGAAATCCTAACCATGTACAAGAGCCAGTCCTTGATCTTGCTGACAGTGCTTTGTTCAATCTAGCCCATCGTTCTAAGGGGAATACAGTATGCGCTGATCTAATTGAATCTGCTGCAAATGGTACGTATACCCTCTGGGCACACTCTGCCCGATACTTCTCTAAATGCGAGCTGCTGAGAGAGTGCACCGGTATTGCATAAAAAAACAATTGGTTTAACACCACAGCTATTGCATATATTCACAGGTGATTGAAAATGGGAGGCACATCTGTGCTGGAGAGAGTAAGCTGTCAACCTTGTCGGACAGATCACATTCTTCCGTAATCTTCAGCCATTTCAGTGGCCAGCCAGGTGCAATACAGCTGTGCGTTCCCTAAACAGCAGGCAGAGAAACCTGTGCATGTGTGCCAAGGGAAATTACTGTGTACATGTGGACTCCGAGAGCAGCACCGACATCTACCCTACCAGATCTGTCACCAACCATCAGAGGCCATTAAAGCCTTTAGGTGAGCAATCTGGCGTTTAATAAGTCCAAAGCATGTCAGTCATTAGGTGGCCTACGTTACACACAACACCACCATAAATTCTCAGATGACTTGCCTTAATTGCAGAGTGGTAGCAGGCTTTGATTTAAAACAAGTTTATTTTTTTTGACAGCTAGCTCTTTATTTCTAATTCTTATTTTTATTGCCATATTTTAAGAAGCATCCTTTCTTTTCTCTTTTTTCCCTTTTGCCTAATGTCATGATAAATTCAGTATAATAGATAGATAGATAGATACTTTATTAATCCCAAAAACTGGGAAATTTAAGTATTTAAATTTAATGTATATTTCCAAAAAACTAATGCCATCAGTGGTGGATTGACATCATTCTAGGATGATGAAAGTCAAAATCAAACATTTACTTTGCAAATTAGTACAGTACTATATGATTAAACATTTATTATTAAGTATTTTACAGCATCTACATCAATTTGGTAATTTTGGATCCTCCAGAGTACTGCCCTATCATATACTTTTTTGTTGTTTGTTTGTTTCTTGTCAACTTAAATTGTAAGCAGGCGTGTTGTTTTGACTATACTGTACTCAGCATTGCTAGCAGCTGGTAGAGATATGGTGGATATATTTTGAAGGAACAAAAACAGACAGAAAAAAACAAAACGGCAACAAACAAATCAAATGAAAAGAGACCTTATTTGAAGCTGCAATTAAAGCAGTTTGGAATGAAAAGACAATAATTACAAAAACCATGTTTCCACAATGAAAGTGTTCACTGAAAAGATTTGCAGCAACAGAGACAAAAAAAGAGAGCATGGGAAAGAAGACTGAGCGTTGCTATGGTGATACTTGGCAGTCAATAGAGAGCTTGTGTGTGCTTTTTTCCCCCCTCCTTATGAAAGCTGATTGAGTTGACCGGTGGATAGCAGAGCAGAATGCTACAGCTAGCCTATCCATTCTCCTGATTAGTCCCCTGCTCCATTCTTCATTCATTTTAATCTTTAATGCTACAGTCATCATGCTGACGTGTGTCAGAGTGCTGTCAAAAATGGGACAATTCTTTAAAGATTCAGTATGTTTGATGGAGAAACTTAAAAATTAAAAAAATAAAATGACATATTTCTATACAGGCCTAAAACTGTTTTGGCAGCGTCATTAAGGTATTATATATCTGTGGTGAAACAATTAGTCGATTAATAGATGGAAATAAAGTTGCAATGATAAGTCAGTTAATCAATTTGATTTGTTTCTCAGCGCCATCATGGGAGCCATTAATCAAGGGAATAATTGGTAGATTAAATATTCATAAAAATACCTGCAAGTTGTAGCCACACACAGAAAATGAAATGACAGTTTTCATCTAGGGCTCTATTGGAATATCTTTGCATAATTTACAATTAAAAAAAACTCTTTATTTATCTTATATTGACCCTTTATGCAGGCCGTTTTAGCTCCTTCCCAATGAGCCCACTCTGTTCTGATTGGTTAATTTGTGTAAGATCAGCCGACTTCAGACCAACGTTATTTAAATACAGTATATAATGTCAAATAGCATAATATGTGGTTCTTAGGTAACAGAATAGTCAACAAAAAGTATGGTAAACAATACTAAATGATAATAAAAATAATCATTGGTTGAGGATATAAACACCACAGTTAGAGGTGAAATTAGTTGTTGATTAATGGATTAATCAGTCTACAGAAAATTATTTGGTAATTGATTTTGGTAATCCATTAATCATGTATTAATTTTCTGGTTTCATCTTCTCAAGTATGAGGATTTGCTTTTGCTCTTTGTTTTATTGTAAATAACTATTGTTAGGGCAACTTTGGTATGAAGACAGAGGAAGCTATTAATCGAATAATCCAATATAAATGGTGTCGTCCCTAACTACAGTATAACATGGCTACCTCATTGTAGCAATGGCACAGCAGCACAGCATGAGGTAATGTCAAGTAAAACATCAGAAAGATTTCCACGAATACTTACACATAAAAAAAAGAAAAATAAGATAAAATAGGGATAATAAATACAATAAATAAACATTTGTGTGTGTGTACATGTGCAATGTTCATGTGTATATGTGTAATGACGTGCAATCATATTCATCATCATCAATTCATCAGATTGGGACTCTGCTCTGTCCTAATAACCATGGGCTAAAACCATCAGAAGAGGCAGCAGAGCCTGTTCAACAAGGATGTATGTACCATATATTGCACATTATCCAATTAACGTCTCACATGGTTCGTGGCAAAAGCCAATCTGAAGTCAAGGTATTACTTAAAGTTATCAAAGCCTATGTAAATGAACCTAATATATGGCACAGTGTATTTAATGGAATTTGAAATGGTAAATGTAATCACATTTAATATACATAATGGCTGTGAGTGTGAATTTGTGCCCCTTCATGATCATTTAACATCCGCATTCGGAAAATGCCTCTTGGCAACTGGGAGATTGACTTGAGCAAAACTGCTGAAGCCGGAGTGCCTCCATTAGTCATCCGGTCTGATTGTACAACTATTTACTCATTCAGGCATAGTTACATGAAGCTTGTTATGACAAATTCAGATGGTTGTGGTTAGATTAGGTGATGTCCTAAGTAAATGTCAATGGGCTACCAAAATGCTATACAGGTGTTAGTGGAAATAAAACACGAACACATGTGTTAAAATGTTTTTTTTTCTTTTTTGTTCTTTGTAAATCCAACTGAAGTGTACTCCACTGCAAAAAGTTGCAGTGGAATAACATACATAAGAGCTGACCCACAAAGAGGTAATACTAGAAGAGGATATGAGAAAAACAACCATTATATAACACTAATATGCTTAGAACTTGAAAGCAGACCACTACAATCTCCCAGAAGAGGATCACAGAATAGAAACCACACAGCAATAATAGCAATACTAGTAGCAGATACACAACAGCTACACAAGTGCCTGAAAGTCTCCACAGGTTCTGGTGTAAGACACTCACCTTTGGATGAACTATACCATGAGATGATTGGAGTTCACTGAAATATCTTTCCCTTTAAAATGTTGGGCTGCTTTATGGCAGTATTGGATTTACAGGATTGTTTACACCTTGATTGCTGTCACATACTTAATACACTCTTAAACACATCAGTTTACCTCCAACATTAAAATAGTACTTGCATGTAATTGCATCAGTAATAAAAAAAAAAAAAATCTGAGACCAATCAGCTGCATATTGAGTATATTTCTGAGGATAATTATACATTTTGATTATGCTTTGACTTACTTGAGTACAATTTTGAATAATGGACTTATTCCTGTAATTAAGTGTTTCTACTGTGTAGTATTGCTACTTGTACTCACAGGTGTACATGGAATGATCTGAATACTTCATCCGACTGAAAGACCCCTGTGAATAGCAACATACAACTATCTGTCTACAATATGTAAACCTCTGTCAGGTGCCTCTAGTCTAATTGGGCATGTGTATTAATATGTAACCAAATCTTAGAGGGAAAATGGAAATTTGAAAGGCTCAAAACACCAGCTACCTGTAGACAGTGGAAATCTCACCAGACAAATGAACTTGTGCACAGCCTGGACTGACAACAGAAAAAAATCATGTCTGTACAGATTGATCCTCTGACTTGGACTTTACAAGGTCACCACGATCTGTAGGAAGGGGAGAACCTGAAAATCCTCACGGTTCTTAAAAATGTACTATGTAGATCATTGTTTTCTACAGTTGTTGTAGTAGTAGTAATATTTTTTGGGACATTTGGTTCTTGTTACTTGGATTAAAAGTTTGTGGAAATAGATGAAATAATTTATTAATGATTGGCTCTTAATTACTACCAGTCAAAACTCACAGCCCCGTTTCATTAACTGGTATTTTTGTTTTTCACTCCCTGTTTATACTAAAACACTCCAGTAGACAAACTTCTTCCATGCTTTGTTTTGCTTTCTTATTTTTATTTTTTTTTTACAATGCAGAATTTCACTTTGTCATCACTGTTGTTCCCTTGAGAAATAAATATCTGCACAGTTGCAGATTAACGGAACAGCTTCAAAGGGAACCACAGAAACCTGGCAGACATGTTGGGAGTGTGCTTCAAAATCAGAGTCTCTAAGGGTGGCCATGAAATTTCATATATGAACTGTTTTAAATTGCTGTGTTTGAGACAGTTACACATATATTTGCTTAGTTTTTGTTTATGATGACTGGACATGAACTGTATCTAAATATTCTCTTGTCTGAGAAGGTATAAACACCTCTACAATGTATTCATGGGGCTGAATTTTTGATTCAGGATGGTGTTGCTGATACTGACTAAGCCCCTGACCACATCTCTTAGACAGGTGTACAGTCTTTGTGAGCTGGTATCTCTGGCATTATGCAACTCCTCACAGTACACAAATAATTCCACCTCTGTGCATTGGGTGGAACAGCATACACTCAACTGCATACAGGAACATCTGTGATAAGTATAAGTTGATCCCTCACAGATCCAGGTGGGACATACCACAATCGGTGGATGACAATGATGAATATAGGATCATGTCAAGACACGGCTCAAGCAGAAAATTAGATTACTAGACACTACATGCAATGTGTGATTGTTGAACTTGTAATTTCAAGACATGCCACAAAATTTGGAACCTGGCTGAAGGGATTTGTTCCTTTTTAAGCTGCAAAAGCAGTAGTGAGGGTCAGTTTCTGTCCTGTTGCCGGCATTCTTGTTAAGTTTATTTTTTTATTTTTTTAATGCGGTTGAGGTCGTAACCAGTCAAGTTCTTCCATAAGAAACTGGGAAAACCAAATATTTATGGATCTGTAGGAAAGGTTTCCTACCCAAACTCTTGCCACGAAGCTTTCTCATTTTCGGCTGAGCTCAAATCAAGAAATACAGCCGCAGACCTCAGTATATGAAATTAATTGGCCATATACTGTTGATAAATTAATCTACACATGCCGCCTACAAAGAAAACGGTTCCTAGGATTGTACAGTGGCTTATATTTGTTATTCAAATGTAATCATCAATGCAAAAATCTCAAATGTAAAAACAAAGATTGCATTGAATCCAATCAGACGGACAAGCACTGACCAACTGAATGGACTTGGTACATTTAATTACAAAGGAACAGAAAAAGGAAATGATGATTTTGTTGTACTGGTCTCAAATGACAGCAGCAATCTCAAAAAACTCAAAAAAGCACAATACAATGTTCACCCTCCAGCCTCCACAAATAGGAATTCCCCAATATTTAATATTCACAATCTTCCCTTTCATCACTGTTCTTTACTGTGATCTTTTTCCTTTTATTCATAAAGCTTGTTCCCTTGTTGATCGGCCTTTCAATCCATACATGCAGAAGAGTTAATAAGGTTTATGCTTTATTCTTCCAGTCTCTTTAGAGACGCCCTGCTGAAAGAACTTTTACTATGAGAGAATCACTTCAAAGGCATGTATTGCATTTTAAAAATACAAAGGTCTCTTATTAGTCCTTTTGTTCGCATCCTAAAGTTAATTTATTCTTTTTTGTCAGGAGAGTGTAAACTTGTGAATGTTTAATGTGCACTGATGTGACCGTGTGCACTCCCGATGCTGCTGCTTTGTGACCAGTGATTGCATCTTCGTCACATTACCTCTCCGTTTTCCTGAGGCAATCATGTTTGGCGCTCAAAATTGCCTGCTGTGACATGCCTTTCTTGCTTTGTAGCACATGCAGATTTTAAACGGCAATTTTGCTAAAGTGTATCTTCTGAACTGTAATTTGTGTACAGCCTAGAGAGGGTGTATGTGTCTGTGTATTCAGGTTGCGTACCCAGGGTACAGACTTCCTATACTAAGCAGTTGAGTATCTGGTTTCTAGTGAAGTGGAGAATTGTTCAAATCTTTGCCAGCTTCACCAATGCCAATCCCGGAGGCATCCATCTGGACAAGAAACCGTTAAAATTGAGAGGCTACACATATCATTCTCATATTCATCTATCAGCTCTTGAGGTTTATTGGGTTACCTATAAAGACCATGAGACTCAGGAGGGAAATCCATGAGTTCAGGGAGTTACATCTTGGTTGGCATTATGCGTAAGATTGAAAATTACATATTCAGTATAACCACACCAGTCAATAGCATCACAAACAAGCCTCAATCTTGTGAAGTTTTTACTAAGATATGAATTGATGAAAATATTCAAGTAGCTTGAGGCTAGAGTGATGAGGAGTGGACAACTGGCCATGCTGTATTGACTGAATGGATTTGAAACCATTGATGTCTGTTCCTCTTTAGAACAGCTACTTTTAAATTTGTGATTGAATATGTAAAATCAAGCATCATACACTTTAAAAATAGGAAAGCAAAACTGAATGACGGCTCAGCAAATGGCTTTTGAATACCTGCTCCTGTCCAGAGGAATCATACCTTGACTCCAAACACTGCGGGACATATGAATCAATCTAACAGCAACAGGCTCATAAAATTGTTTAGAAGGCCAAATATATAAATCATAATAGTCTTCAGTTTTTTCCCCACAGTGTCACTGTTGCCAAGATATCATTCTAGTGATCCCATCTACCTTAAAATCTGTCAAAATACATGTCTAAAACACTTTAACACACCCTGCACTTTCTATTTCTAAGGTCAAACGTGCACACAAAGTGGACACTCACTAACTGCATCACAGTATGAGATCATGCTGAGCCGTCTACTCCACTTTCACTCAGAGTTAACACAAGTTTTTTCGGGCAATTTGTTATACCGACAATTATTTCCACTATCATATCAACACAGTTAGCACATCTTTAGTGCTGTAGAGGAAAATGATGATTAAAAGCAGCACTATACAAATGTAGAGCAGACTTACGTGGCAAACTAAGATAAATGGTTAGGCTACATACAGACAGCTTTCCTTTTATATGCTATTAGCTTAACTAGTGTGCTGTGGATACAGCGGTGGATGGTAGACAGCAGAGCAGTGAAAACATTGCTTTTGTACATGTTTATGCTTGTTGAACAGGTGTCTTGGTAAGCTATTGGCTTTTCACTTGTGAAGGTTTTATTGCACTTACAGCAGTGAGCGTAGGTCAAGTAAAATATTATCTTTCACTTCACATGGTTCACTGTTTCCACCGCGGCCTCTATGAATGTTGTGAAATTTGTGAATTTTATTCACACAAAACTGCAAACGTATGTTTGCCAGAGAAGAGATGATACCACTTCTGCTGCTTCGAAATTAGTCACTCATCTAGGACTTGTTAAAATCTATTAACTCCACGAAAGACGTCTGACAGACTGGTCACTGACTGCAGGAGCTCCTTGTTAAGGAAAAAGACATTTCTACCCAAGCACAGATTCTGTATACTCCCTTGGTACATTGATGGTAGTGACCTATAATAGACCTCATTAATAAGCAGTTTAGCTGAACGTGATGTCAGCTCTGAGTTCATATTTTATCAGCTACCTTAATCTATTCAGTGGAGAATACAGTAACATCAGGCTACTTGGTATTCCAGTGTAATGTAATGTCAATATCTGAATTTTTAGTTAACAAGGTACCTTGAAGTTAGTGTGTTTGTGTCAAGTAGTGCCCTTGTATAGAATAATGTTGCCAAGCTGTCTCACAGAACTTTTGAAAGAAGTTAATTCATTAAGATGCACAACAAGTCATTATCTTTTAGTGAGATTTTTTAAACCACACTTATCATCACTCATCTTTTCTTTAATCATATAAGGTAAACTATTATTGAAGAGGCCATTAAAGACAGTCACAGGAGAGAGAATGTATTAATTATTTTAAGAAAGACTTAATATAAACCCCAGCAGTTTTGTTATACAAGGTTTAGTGGGACAGAAACTACATGATGATAAATTCCAACACTGCCACATTACACACCTCCTTTGAAACAACAGCTGACATTCATGAGTTGTGTGTGGCTTTGTGCCATTGTGCATACCATAATTAATATAAACACTGCTGATTCAAGGAAGAAACAACAAATGAATGAGCACACAGAGCTCGGTACCAACAGATGTGTTCTTTTCAAACAATAATTAAGTAATGATAATGTTTCTCACCTGTGACGATGTACCCAAAAGCACAGCCCATCACCTGTTACAACTTAAATATACAGCAGCTGTAGAGGAAATTCAAATTTCCACTACATATATATAGTTTTGCAGGTGCTGGATGATCAGTTTTGTATTTAAAATGCAGAATGACCTTTTCGCTGCTCAAAGTATTTCTTTGGCAAGCTGCTCAGTGTTTTTACCCATGACTGAGATTTATTTCTCAATATTAAATCCAATCAAATATGGACAGGTTGCAACTAAGAGGTTCTACTGGGAAAATAAATGGTTTAGAGTTTGCTTTAGTTTACAAAAGAAATGATGCAGATGTTCATTTGATTGTGGCCTTTGAGTAGAGTGCTTACACACAAATGCAACTCTGCTTAATGCATGATCATTTTAAAGATTGTTTGTTCCTCGGTGGGAAAATGTGCCTGGCCAAGCAAAAGAGAGACCAATGATTTAGCATTAAATGCAAGCTCAAGAGCTCCTAATCTACAGTTGATTCGATTGCTTTTAGCTAATTAAAAGAATTAGTCATAAATGCTGAAAACCTTGAAGAAGCAATTCTTTGAAATAAGAGCAAATGCAACCTTTATGAAAATACTGAATCCTGAATGTATCAAAAACTAATTATATTATGATTATAACATTTATAATAAGAATTTAGTTGGTTTTATATGGCTGACAATATAATTATTTATTTAAAAATATTTTTCATTGCAAACCATACCATTGGCAACAGCAATGACAAGTTAGACTATATTGTGTTTCAACAGCAGAAGAGCTCATATACATATTGTAACATGAATAAAATCAGGGCCGTTCTGGATGTTTTGATGTCCTACAGGCCAGACATCCACTGGCATCCCTGAGGGTATTGATCTTTTCATTGACAAAGGATTTAAGTTAAATTCAACTTCTGGTTTGTGTCATGTCAACAACACTATGCACAGTGTCTCTGACCTATCCTGATTTTAGATTATATCCCTGTATTATTCTAACATTACTTGGTTTTAATTAAGGTACAATTATTATAAATAGTTTCTCTTATGGTCTAACTACATTTTATGCTCCATTTTTACTCTAATTCTGTTTGACTATTTCTCAGCCAATATGTAATTTTCTCTAGTTGTATGAAGTAATTCATTTCTTCAGTCCACATTGAAAGTGTCATGGGGTCCTCTGATTTCTATATTATACATTTCTTTTAAGCAATCATTTATGTTTATTGTAGGATTAACAGCCTTGTCATTCCTAAAGTACCTCACAGTTTTACTTTTAATGGTCCATATAATAATTTGTATAATTTTCTATAATTTTTTGCACAATATCTGGTTGTAAATGCAAATCTGTTGTTGCAGGAAGGTCTGGATGGGATTTAGACAGATTCTTCAACTGTAGCCTTAACAAAATACTAATGTTTTCAATCACCAGCAGCAAAATATCCCTGAAACGGATACAAAAACAACTGCTGGCTGCTATTTCTATATTTCGTGCCATAGTAGTTTTACTCGTTAACGCCTTTACGTATTTTTGAGCATATGAAATCTGTTACAAAAAATTCTTTCTCTTCTTTGGTGCCTTCGCCAGCTGGGGGCGCCTAACTCGCCTCTGCCTTTAAAAATTTACTCAATAACATAACAACCTCCTTTAGAGAATTTTCCCTTCTTAGAAACCTCTTTTAGGCTGTATTGTAGAGCGATGAAGACCATCACAGGTCCATGTCTCAGTCTCAGGTGAGGGCTGTTTCTCTCAGAGACATTCTTTGACAGGATGAGACAGGTTAGATTTTCCTGGAAGATTGGTTAAAGGAAAGAACGATTGGAGCTGCCACAGCTACATTGATAGGTGCAAGGAATCGATGCTCAGCTTTGATTGGACAGTGAAGATAAACATCTCACATGGATCACTTATTCCCAGTGGGAATGTCGTTAGGTTTTCTTTGATCACAAGCATTGCTATATTGGGAGTGTGGTATGGCTTTGAAATTTTGTGCGTTACAAATAAAAGAGAACAAAAACATGCCTGAGTTGATCTTTAGTGTCTGACATAATAAAAAGCTTTTGTTCAAGCGTGACCTCTACATGGTTCAGCAGCAGCGTTACAGCCTGGTGTAACTGTAACTCATTCAAATGTCTTCCTTTTCATCTGGTTGGCAGTTCGACAATACTACTAGTTGTTGGTGACTTGTCTTTATGACACTTAAAAATGACATGTTGAAACCAGTTTCTATGGGAACAACTTCCATGGATGTGTGGTGCCTGTCCAGAAAGATAATCTGTGGATATGGAATAAAAATGAACATTTTTGGAAAGAAAATCTTTACATTCAAAACACAATGTGGAGGGATACTTCCATTATTAAAATATACACTTGCATACAAGCAAAAATAAATAAATAAATAAATGGCAACATTTATAATTCTAAACATATGTGCCACAGATTGTTGCTCTCAGCATAAAATCAAGAACAAAATGCTAAGACAAACCTTCTGTTTAGTTTGCTGGTTGTAAGGTGTTAAATGAAACACTGTATGGACTCTGTTTTACAAAAATGCAAAGAGAAAGCACGACATGGACATAGAAGAGAGTAAAGACACATGTCACAGTATGTGAGGGGCTTCTCAGTATGCAAGCAGAAACGTCCTGTCACTTGGACTCAGTTTTATATTCTCTGCTTTTATCCAAGCAGCATTAGTGAACGAGGATGAAAGCTGTTGATGGGGAGTGGGAGGTAGAGCCGGAGGCTGCTCCATCGCGTGGATGCTGATGAACTGATCTAGTAATTTACTAATGAGATCTAAGCTGTGTCCTCTCTCTGGTTTTGTCCATATGAAGGGACATCTGCCCTGCCGTGGGCAAAGTGACCGCAGTCTCAGTGTGTGCAAACTGGTCTGTAGGTGTGTGTAGTGTTAGTGTGTGTGTGTGTGTGTGTGTGTGTGTGGCATATGAGGAGGATGACACAGACCAAACCGTTTTCACCTGACATCCTACGTTTCTCAGCTTGAGCTGGAAGAGACACAACGTGAGGGAGGAAGTCCAAACTCACAAAAATGCTGACACGTTTAAAACCTATTTCACACATTTATAAATAGCACAGAAGACTTTAGCGCAGGCATTTGGCAAGTCGCCTTTTTCAGTGTGCTGTGAAAGAACTCTCTGCAGGCTTTTCATGAACTGTGTGCAATTACTTAATTAGTGAATTCATTGAGTGAAGTACAACGCCACGCCAAAACACACATTTTGGGCTGAGCCTAAATCACTGAAAGCTGTCAGGAGTCATCAGATTTGCTTATTTAGAATTTAAACTGGACAAGTGCTATTATAAAATAGTAATGAATATTCAGGATGTTGTATCAAAAAAAACAAAAAACCTTTACTTTACTTCTTTACATTAGACTTATTTGATTTGTTTAGTCTACAAAAATGCCTCTCAATTATTCATTGCTTGTTTAATTCAAGTAGATCAAAACCCAAAGATGTGGCTCATAAAAGTAGCAAAACATAAACAATGCAGATTTTTACAATGTTTTAAAAAAAGCAGCTTTGGATAATCATACCTGAAGGTTTTGCTTACTTACTTAGGTACTTGATGGGAAATATCCTTGAAAATCCTCCATGAAAGTTTGCTTTTGATCTCTATGCAAATAAGAGAGGATTTGGGCAAATATAATTCTGTATTTCACTAGAATGAAAAATGCATGAATAGAAAATAAGTTGTAATTAAATGGCAGAAAGTATTATTTACATTTCATTTAGCTTGTTCTGCTGAAAACAGAAGAAACATTATTACCTGCAATGGCACCTTAAATCTACTTTGAATTCAATAGACACATCAGCCACCGAGGCTTGCAGCAAGTTAGTTAGTTCTCTCTTGCTGCCAATGCGTGGTGCATTAGAACTGATGTCACATTGAAACGATGCACAACATCCTCCACCTTCACCACACACACACACACACGCACGCACAACACTCTTCAACTCCTCTCTGCTTTGTGGAGAACAGACTGACTTACCCAAATTGTCAACTGACAACATCAAGTGGGCGTCATGTAAAGTTTGTGAAGTGATTTTTATTCATGTACTGTGTGTGTGTCTGTGTGTGTGCATGCATGTCTATGTCTCCTATTTTCAATGGGGGAAGCGTATATTCGTATCTTCATGTTTCGTCTTTTCAGCTTCTCTAGAAATAAATTTTGGTTTCATCCTTCTAACAGAGTGACCACATCTGCCATACATTTGAGATTAATATAATATATAATATAAGTGACACAGCTGTCTAACTCCATTACTCATCTGGTGCCTACGTACAGCAGTATGCACTACCAGGCCTAACAGCACTACACAGAGCGTACAAATAATTTTCCATAATTTCTATCTCCTGAACACAATTCATCAGATGGTATATAGACTCAGTAGACAAATTTTGTGTGTGGCGTCATGTAATATTTCGAATTGTCCCCGTTTACTGCATACTGTTTTCTGGTTGCTGGTTGAGCGGACGGACGGACGGACGGACGGACGGACGGTGTTTTTGCAGTGATAGTCTCCCTGATGGGTGAACACTCAACTCTAGTAGTACTAGCACACAATAAACCAGGTTAGTTTGGGAAAATCTGGTTAAAAGCTTATTCTAAAACTTGCCTTTACGTGCAGCTGCTCAGTAACCAGATTTCTTCCCCATTTGTGCTATATCTCTGACCATACCTGTGAGCTAAGGTTGACATATTTTATCTTATTTAAGATGCTGTTTGTGTATTTTCTGAGCATTTGGGCTGGTGCTGCAGTGACAGAGCACATTATTTCATTTTATTACGTACACCTGTGCACATAAATCGTTCCAATAAAACAATTTTAAGTGGTGTTTCAGATACAGGTGTAACAATAAAATACGATCCAGGGGCCAGTTTTGACAAATTTGCAACACGTGGGCTGCGACTTACAAAATGAAATCATTCTTTCTCATGTTAATACTGATTCTCAAATCTTAAGCAGATGAAGTTTGTGGATGAGTAGATAATTGTGAGGTAAAGAGTATGTGAGTGTCCTTGTTGCCCAGTGGTTGTGAGCTGCAATAATTAGTTGATTAATCGATTAGTTGATTAAGAGTATTCATGAACAAAGAATTAATTTTCAACTATTTTGGTTATTGATTAACCATTTAAGTCACATATGAATAATCAACACAATAATGTTTTTTTTACATGACAAGTGTAGTCAAATCAGTTTTATTTACACAGCACAAAATCGCAACAAGTTATCTTGTAACACTTTTTATATAAAGTAAGTCTACACTGTACTCTTTAATTTACAACAATTTCCATATGAATAAACACGTGGCCGCAACGGCAGCAAAGAAAAACTCCCCTTTAACAGGAAGCTACTTGAGCAGAACCGGGCTCTAGGTGGGAGGCCATCTGCCTCGACCACAGAGAGATAATAGAGAGGGGGAGACACAGAGATGCACAACAGCAACAATAACAACAAGAATAATATACATAATAGACATATGGATAATAAAAATAATAATACAAATATGGCGATGTAAGTGATGAATTGTCGATTTTCTATAACGATCCAGATCCTTGACTGGGTGGGTGGAGGGGGTGGTCATTACTATCCCCAACGACCTGACAGATGAGGAAGAAGTAACATGCATTAATGCATACCATTAGAGAGGAGGAGGAAAGAGGAGCTCAGTGCATCATGGGAATGAATTTTACAGGGAGCCACTGCAGAGAAGTGAATACGGGAGAAATATGATCTCTTCCTAGTTCTTGTCAGCACAGCTCTATTCTGGAGCGGCCGGAGAGTTTTTAGAGACTTGTTGGGGCAGACTAAGAAATGATGCATTCTAAATCCCGAAATTTTTCAAATAAATTATTGTTATGTAGCTGACTAGTGACTGCTTTCTCAAGAATCTTAGAGAGAAAGGAAAGGTCTGATATAGTTGATTAAAACACCTGAGTCAAAAGTAGGCTTTTTAAGAAGAGGTTTATTTACAGCTACTTTAAATGACTGTGGTACATGGCCTGTTAATAGATGCTGATTGATCATATCTAAGGGTAATACTCCTTAAGCAGCCCAGTTGGGATAAGGTCTAAGAGACAGGTTGATGGTTTAGATGAAGAAATCGTTGACATTAGTTAATAAGCAGAAAAACAGACTAAACATTAGATTTAGGTTTTACACCCTTTTCTAAGGTTCCTGTGTTTGAGGATAAATCGGTGCCATTTGAGTGCAGGAGGCGTTGAATATTGTCTCTATTACTTGAAGCTCATGAAGTCATTATTACTGAGATGTATAGGAACACATGGATCAATAGAGTTATGACACTGTCAGCCAGGCCAACGTGCTGAAAAGGAACCTAGGATTGTTTTTATTTTCCTCTATTAATGATGGGTAATAGGTTGGAATTCATGTTAGTCAGGATTTTACACTTTAGCATATTTTATAGGACTACTAGCTGGGTCAACCAGAATTTCTCTTGTCGCTCACAGATTTACAGAAACCATGTTTCACTTTGCACGATGTTGAGAAAATCATGTTACTTCAGTAAAGCCAACACTAATGTAGTCGCTGTCGTGTAAATGCATGTAAATGAACCAACTGTGAAGCATTTTCAAAACAAAGTAAACAGATGTTGCTGTTATATGAAAGCAGGATGGCAAATACACAGGATTCATATTTTGTGAATATCAGATACCGTTGGCAGAAACATTATTTAGTTGATATTAGATGAGTCACAAACACAAATGTGTCCTGTGTCAATTTTACTTCTCAACAAATAGAGACATCATCAGTCACTTGCACTCTGTGTGAACTGCTCAGCAAAATGATCCACTTGACATTTACTCTAAAGTGGAGTCATTTTTGACACATGCAGCTATAATATCATTTTAACCTTTTTTTTCTTAAATAAAAATAAAATAATGCAGGAAGTTTTAGAATACAGGGTCATTTTCTTTACACTTATGCAGCAATTTAAATCATTTCTCACCCAGCAGTTGGACAATATTCTGTTTTACCATTTGACATGCTCTGTTAGTCACCTGGGGAATAAAAGCAAGACTGGAAACGACTTTGACAAGTGCAACATGTTCACTGGTGCTCTGAAGTCTGGTCAGCGTTTACATGTCTTTCTCCTTTGAGCTATGGATGGTCTTAGGCTGTTTACTCTGTGCCCAGTGTGTTGGCTGCCTCTCAGTGAACAGCAGCTGCTTCATAAACCTGCACATGGCTGTGTGATTGGCATCCAGACTCAGAGGTTCTATCAGAGTCAGAGTGAGCTGACGTGAACATACATACATACATACATACATACATACATACATACATACATACATACATACATACATACATACATTGAAAATCAGTGGAAAAACACAGACTTTGTTCCAGCAGATCTGTTTGGATTTGCCAGGCAAGTGGAACAAAATGGCAAAGTATTAGTAATACCAACCTGCCCTCAAATGATTTGGTCAAGTATGTACAGTTGTGAAGAGTCGGGTTTTCTGCATAAACAATTCTTTTATCTTTAAAGTTTCTGTTGTGTTTGAGTAAATTTGTCTGTAAATGTAGTTTTAGAGCAGCTTAATGTTTGATACATGGTCTGCATGGTGACGAGCTGACTAGTCATTAGATTAGCCAGTGTACCCAATTACAGACCTCATACTAAAATTACAAAGCACTGAGAATATTTTCTTCTGAACTAATCACACATATCTGCATTGGTTGATCAGCTCCCAGTTTGTCTGTGAGCTTGTCTGGAAAAATTAACAATAAATACAAACTTCCAGTGGAGCCGACATGAAAACTATTTTGTTTTAGTAAATTTCTGCTGTCAGTCAGCCAGGTGAACGCAGTTTGACCGGCCGCTGTCCTCTCAGCTCCCTGACGGCTCACTTGACCGCAGTCCAAGAGCTGCTGCTGACAGACGGCTGCTTCTGTGGATTGAGACACTGAATTTAGGTCGGTGAACGCAGGATAAATCCATCATCTTTTCTGAAAAATTAGCTGTTTTCTTTCACAAATACATTTCTGTCATAAATTCGTATGAATAGTTTTGAATATTCAGAGGCCATTATTTCACATTTTCATGTTGTTTATTCTTCACATGCCTGGTGTGTAAATATGTTGACTCTAGTGGCGATTAACTGTTGGAATCAATACAGTTAATATACCTGGTTGTCTCATTCTTCTACAAGCAAAAACTATTCATCAGAATAATTTAAAAGATGCTATAATCATATACAAATATAACACATTGGCTTTAATGTGACATGTAAATGAAATTAATAAGTAAATATTTCTCCACATAATTATTATAACGTGTATTTAAAGCAGGTTTGTCAAGAGCAAGCTCTCTTTCAGAAGGACACCCAGATTACAGTACATATAAAAACAATAAAAGCACATGAAAGTTATACATCAACAGATTAAACAACGAATAGGCCAAAGACTTGCACATAAGGGACAGCATCAATTTAAAGACAACGCATGCATTTGCACTGCTCTGTCAATCAAAAGAGATTTAAATTGATTAAAAGGGATTAGCTTGTCTAATTTTACAAGCTTCTGTAGATTGTTCCGCTTGGGTGCAGCATAGTATTTAAAAGTCCAATCTCAGTACTAAGGAATAGTCTTGGGACCTAGTACAATGTGATAATGATCCATAGCTAAAGTCATGTGAGATACCCAGGAAGTTTGCCAAGAAGTGCTGTGTAGAACTGCCAATGACTGCCACCCAACTTTCCCCTATAGAAAACAACAATGGATTCTGAAGCCATTGTGTTGGGTTCTCCAGTTATGGATCTAATGGTAGACCGCTTAGGCAGAAAAGTGCATATAAATTAAATTGCCATAGTCCATAACTGATGCCCAGGAAATGAAAAACAATTAGCTTTATTGCATTCTGGGTAAGACATGACTTATTTCTATAAAATAATGCCAGTTGCTTTTAAGGACTTAGTCAAATGAACTTCAATTTGAGCTTTTAAGTGACATAGTGACCCACATTCGGGTGAAGTCTATCGTTTTCTTGAAGAGATCTGGGTCGTTCAGGAAAATGGCAAAGTTATCAATAAATAAAACAATATCACTTTAATCATATGAGTAAAGCTGACACCAAGTTGAAGGATGATGATGATCCAAGAGGAGTCTCAATAAGACATAAAATTGTTCTAAAGCCTCTGACTGCTGGAATTTAATTTTCTTAAATCCAACATGTACCAGCACGGTTTTCACCACCGGGCGTTTTTCAAGGAGGGATGAAACTTTAGCAGTGACATTCTGTACTCAGTATGTTGCTGCTGTAGGGTTTCTAACATCCCTGACTATCGACAAACTCAGAATTAACGTTGTAGTAAGTGATGATGCACCTCGGTATCTAGGGCCAGAGAGTTCGAGTTCTGCTAGATTGGGATCCCCTATGATGTGCTGTGCTTTGGTTAAGTGAAGCCTCAGATCCGATCCTTTGTTTGGCCATATGGCACGGCACTACACTCCCTGGTGCAGGCAGGCTAGGAGGTTTTGTAGCCAGTGGAGGAAAGTCCTCACCAAACTGTTACCCAACTGTTGTGGGGGTCTACAAGTTGAGTGGCTTTTAGGCTAAACCAAGTGGCGAATATGTTGCCTACAGATAGCACAAGTGTTAAATTGCTGCATCGATTACTTAAGTTGCCGATAGGTTGCAATGTTAAAACCAAATAGACAAAACATCCAAAAGAAGAAAACATCTTTGCCACTTTGGAAACAGACACCGTATGTGTTCTAAATATATGTCAATAACAGGAGCAAGAGTCTGCAACAATGAATGCAGTGCAATTAGGTTGGTAGTACCTTTTGCTTATTCTTTTTCTTTACATTTTTGTTGTTATTTAGACTTCTTCTCTGTTTTTTATTATCTAGGACATTGCTATATGTGCCCACTGCAAAATTGCAGAGTAAGTTATTTTTATTAAAAAAAAAAGTTTTAACATTTAAAAGTTATTTTAGCTTTGAAGCATACACCAAAATAACTCCTCCATACAGTTAAGTATTTGGTCAAAGACACCAAAAGTGGCACAAACACTTTAACAGCTGGCTCAGCATGACAACTGCAGCAGAATAAGATTTATGGATTGTTACCGCACACTAAGTTTATGGTAGTATGCGTTTCATGAATAATATGAAGAAGGCAAAGTAATAAATCTTTGAGGTCTGTGTCTTTCATTTTGACCAGATGGTCACACAAGCTGCCACTCCAAAAAAAAAAAAAAATCCCGAAATAAGCAACAGTCTGACTCACATAATAGATATCCTCCGAAACTGAGTGTGTGTGTTAAACTGATTAACTGTCCGACTCCAGGGAGTGAATAGTATACTGGGAAAGGGAAGTATAGCAAGACTTGCACTGTGTGGGTGCACAACAACCTGTTGGCAAGCAGAAGAGGAGATTTTCCCCAAGCATATAGGGAGGAATACAAACGCTGAACACCAAACTAGCCAGAGAGAAAGAGGCATTTTTGATTTTGAAGAGACGGAGATGGTGAGGGAGAAAAGAGATGATATGAAAAAGAGAAATGTTTGGATTCTGCTAGCTCCCCGTGTCATGTGTGGTATCGGGCAAGAGAAAGAGCCTCTGCAGTACTGGGCATAAAACTTTCATAGCTCTGTCGGGATGCTGTGTTTCTCCTGGATTATTTATCAAATAGTGAGAAGTTGTTTATCACGTAGCTAATACTACTCTGCTCAGGTAGGAGCCCGGCAACTTCACTTGGGCTTCATAATAAATATTCATCTGCTCTCCAGCAACTTGAAGGCAGAAAAATAGATGTGCCACATTCATTTGACCAAGTGTAGAATAAGGTGGATGCCATGCAGCTTAACTAGAAAACTCCTCCTCTGATGTTGTCTGGAAAAAACATATGTGGCATAAATTATGTCATTATTTAATGAGGGTATCATTAGGGATAAATATAGTACAGTGTTCATCCAAGCTAAAAGACAACAGAGATACAAAAAATAACTGAAATTCAAGCAAAACAGAACACGACTGCCAAAACAACAGACTATCCCACAGGATCAAGAGACCTCCTGTTATTAAAGGCAGTGTCTGTTGAGGTAATCATAGGTCATTGCTAATTGACCCAACTGAGCTCTGAGGGCATTGTTTTGGCTTTACAACAAAGTCATTAGCTCATTCTAATTAATCCCATTATGAACCATGCACAGGTCACTGATGGTGGTATCATGTAGAGGGGGCGAGGTATCAAAGGCCCCCACAATGGCGACCTGCCAGTGGCCGCTTTGTGTTGGGCTTGCCAAATGACACAAGAATAATAATATGTCATCAGGAGTGCTGTTTCTAAGGTTAACTAAACATATCATTGATCATTATTAGAACAAGTGATTTTCCTACAGTTCATAACACTAAGGTGATAAATTTGCACTAACCAAGTCGTGATGTGCATATATACAACACGCAGTATATAAAACATATGCTAAAAAAACTGCCACATAAAATATGATGCACATAAAACCTGAAGTACCTGCCAACTGACCATTAGCTGATCTCCTGGAGCACTTTCTCCTTTTTACATAACGGAGCAGACAATTTGACGGAAATAAATAAATAGTTTATTATAATATAATATAATGAAAAAAACAAACCCAACAAAGTCTGTGTAGCCAGAGCCCAATGAAGCTTATTTGTTAATAGTTCCAACATTCCTTCATTAAACTGAGCGTGGTAACTTGTCAGAGCAGCAAAGTCTTCGGCAGCCTCAGTGACCTCTGCCTGACATGGATCTCCTCTCCAGAAATTGAAAATGCACCAGAGTTGAGCAACATTTGAATCAAAATATGATGACAGGTTTCATGCAAGTACACCAACACACAAAGATCGATTTCACGCATCCTTGCGCTTTGCATTTAATCGCCAGAACATTTTTCAACACAAGTGCAAGCCGCAGTCTGAGCGTTGCAGCTAGGGACAACATATCAGATGGGAATTCTTGGTCCTTCCTCAGTGAGCGGTTCAAAGGTCACCACGTTTGTCTGCTAATGTGGTCATGGAAATGCTCTGATTTGCTTTAACTAGTCAGTATCATGTTCTTGAGGACTGAGATTGATCACCCAGTTAAGTATGTTCAGTAGGGTCGCGTGTTTCTGCTGTGTTGCCATTTGTTTGTGGCCTTAGCGGTTTGTGTTGCCAGCACTGTCAATGAAGTCTAATCAAACCACAAGCACACAGCTATGATGAAGCAGATAAGCTTTAACATTTTGGAAAGTTAATCTCTTAATGAATAAAACTAACGTAAAACTTTGCCAATTTTCAACTGGCATTGTATTATTACAGTGTGGGTAGTAAATGCAAATGAACAATGTTTAACTTCCCTCTATGTTGCTCACCAAGTGGTGCCTTCAAGAACAGTAAAATTTAGGCCTCAAAACACTCCTGCCTACCTACCACAAGGAAAAACAGACACTTAAATATCACACGACTAAATACTTTACAATATCAGTATTTTTGTAAGAAAACTAACATGATACAAGGCTAACTGTTACGCTGTGTGGTGGAAGGAAAGTGACCACTGGAGCTATGTTACTACAGCTGTAACCTAACTTTAGCTCCTGAATTTCTCTGTGATAACACTAATACAAACAAACTTCACAATATTTTGTCGGAACAGAGATGTGGCGTTACTAATTACAAATACTGCGTTGTGGAATCAGATGAAACAGAGTACAGAGGAGGAAGATAGAGGCACTACAACCAGATAAATAGTTTGTTTTGGTCTCTTCAGAGGACTTGTTCATGATAATGAAAAGATGAAATATTCTGCTGCTACTAATGGTACCAATCTTCACCTACACATTACGTGTTTTAGGCTGATTCATGGACTATTAGTTATATCACCTGTGTTTATAATATACAGGGTATTTGATAAGACTGTACAGTATAGTTCATCTAGTATGTTGTCACGCCTAGATAACCACAATGTTATTTCTTATGTCTGCTCACTCTTCTCCCACTGGGGGAATATTTTTCTTAATGACTGTGCTGGGAAGCTGTTTTAAATGCAGACATTATGCCAAAGTTAAATGCATTTGTCTCAATAGAAAAAGACATTTACAGTAAGAACCACATTAGGGAAAACATTTTTCTTTCCACAAGACTAATGCAAGGAAACAGTTTCCTAATTTAAGATATTTTTATTCAGGTAGTAAGATCAAGAAACATTTACAATAGGTGGACCAACAAATAGTCTAATAAGGAACAAGGAATACATCATTTAACAGTGAAGCACTTATTCAACTTTACCAGTATGTAATAGGATTGTATAACACTTGTACTCACACAGCAGAGGCCCTTTTGCTTCATGAAATATTCAACCTTTTTTAAGACACAGTGTCTTATTATAATGCCTGGAATGAAATGCAGTTTTCTCTTTGTCATTGTTTAAAACAGAAGGTTTAAACTGCTTTAATCCCAAAAGTACCTTTTCCCACCACATTGGTTGTACTTTGGTCCCCAAAGTTGTATTGGATTCTATCCAATTCCATCATCACTTTGTGATTTTATTTTTGGTCTTATCTCAATCCTTAAGGCGAGAGTCGTCTGTTGGTCAGTCCAGACTGAAATATCTCAATTAGATACTATTAGATTGATTGTCATGAAAACTTTATGAGAATTCTCGAAAGTGGAACCTAAACAGATATTAAGAACAATATTTCATGGGAGCATAAAAACAGCTTTTACAAAAACTGCTTGGATAGAAAGTGCTAGAGGCTCATGGTCTCTATAAATATCCCCACACTCAGTGTTTGTTTATCCTCATAACCTTTTATTGGAACAGTTCTAGTGTGTTTAAAAGTGTGTGAACAGCTTGGAAACGTGAACTTCTGACTTGTTTTTTTGTTGTTTGTCTGTTAAACCTATTCAGCGTGATCATCTGCTGTTACTGAATATTATAAAAGGCCAAATCATGTACCTTAAAGACTACAGCAAGCATACGATTGTGTTTGCAGTTTTGTCTGCTAACAGATGAAGAGAAATGGAGGTATTTTGCTAATCAAACTCTGAATTCCACTGGCTTAAAAGTTGGAGTATGTTCAAAAGTACAAAAACAGCAGAGGAGGCAAAACGGCAAGCAAAACCTGTCTCAGTGTTGATATGAGCAACCAACTTTTTGATAGTTTGTTGGTTTAACAAAAAGCACCCCAGAAGGTCTTTCTGACAGGTACTCCGGATCAAAAATTCCTGCCAAAAACTACACAGTCTATTGCATCTGTCTGTCGTACTCACTGTGGGAGTATAAAATCCAGACAGTGTGCAGGATTTTTTGGTTCTTTTACAGTCAGTGTTTGCAATCTTTGGCCCTACCTGTTGGCATGGCATGATGGGAAGTGGGTGAAATATGAAGAATCAGTCTGAAGTCTGTGCTGTTTGTCCTCGTTTTTTAAAAAGAAATGTGTTTCATAGGTTTGATGGATGAAGGCATGCCCTTAATGAGCCATTTTGGGATCAACATGCTGCCTGCTCCACCAGTCTTTAGCCCTGTCATTGAAACAAACAGGTTCAGAGCAGCTGTCATGACCCATGGCCATTACATACAGTTGTGCAACTATTCATAGCTTCCATATGATTAATTCATAACATGGGCCTGTAAACCACCACAAGCAGTGAAATGTCCTTATTTTTATTTATCAAAAATGCAACCAATGATTAGTTTGTAGCGCTCATATATCATAACTAATTTTACAGGGTTAAAATAAAAAGAATATAAATGGTGAGATTAAATGATGCGTCCTATATGGTAATGTAAATGTAAGAATGATAAAACTGATCACACAAAAACAATTAATTATAATATGAAGTTTATAATATTTTACTAAAATATTATCTCTCTCCTTATATTTCATCTCCACCTCATCATATCATCCTTAGATCACTTTAGAAAAACGTGTGTGTGGAGGAAAGCTTGGTGTTAGTGCGCATGCAGTTTTGTTGTTTATACATTTAGTCCCTGGTGTCCCATATTACTCCTTACTGTGTAGTTTGCTTTGGATTGCATTATTCAAATAAATAAATGTAAGCCTTAAAAAATCCTCCATAGTATGTAATACACATGAGGAAGTAATTAGCCAGTAATACCCAGTAATGTTTAAGAAATGTTCTTCTGATAATAGATATACAAAAAAGTGTTTTTTTTACTTCTTCGGAAATAGTACATGCATTTCTGCAGCAATTTGGACATGGCAATGAGTTGTTACTCAATTTTAAATTATGTACATTATATATTTAATATTTTTTGCTCAAGGCTTTGCTCAGTTTATCATATTCATCAGATTTTATGTTTGTTTGTCACATGCAGGAAAACAGTCTTCAGAATTTATTGATTGATCTGTATTTAAGGAGATGTAGAGAAAATTCATTTTAGGTTTCCTAATTAAAGCTCCACATCTGCTAGTCAAATTCTTGACTTATTATATTTTAAGTAGATGGTTCAAGCCTCAAAATCTTGTGTTGTGAATTGTAGGACCAAGAAAGACCAAGAGGCTGCTGTAATGCCAAGTACTAAATATGGACAGACTTCAACTTAATGTCATCAAAATTTAAAGTTTTGGGGACAAAAAGTAAAAACGCCGTCCTCTGGACAAAAAGGCAAATGCCCTGTGTGCAGCTTAAATATGTTGGCCCATTGAATGGATAATAGGGCTGCAGAGGCAGTCTGGACAGACGGTCAGTGATCTGCCCACAGGGAGAACGGAAGTTATTTTACAGCAGATTGCCTCACACTGCCCACACGAGCTAATTATACAGACTATTCATGCGATTCATGTATGGCAGAATTGTATAATTAAAAAGTCCATGTTCCTGTGATAATGGGCTATGTGAAAAACTGATAATTTTGACTTTAAAAGTAATGTGTTCATTATGTGATTTTTTTTTTTCCCCTCCATGTACAGCACATGATCTATATTTCTACATAAAAACATATCTTACCTACAGCAACACATGTATTAATTAAATCTGCAATAGGTAGTGTTTATAAATAAACGTGTCTTTTATGATGACCTCTTTACTAATCTCTTCATGTGAAAGCAATCTCAATAACTCCTCTTAAGCATGTAAAGTGATGCACAGCTTGTGTATGTACAGATGTAGAGGTGAAAAAGCCCATGTCATAAAATGAGTCATAAGTGGTGGCAGTGGACAGTTTGTGTTAGGCAAAAACAGGAAGTACATCCCTGACAGGACTCAGAACAAGGTCAGTGGTTCCTTTGAGCATAGCCATGGAGACTTCACAGCTCCTCTCAGCACCACGTCTAGGTCTGGCAGGCAGGATTGCTGGACAGAAAAGGTGACTAGGTCAAATCAACAATCTCCACACACATATGAGTGCAGACAGAGCTCGAGTGCTCTGAAGAGCATGCACACTCAAACTCTAAACTATTATTTGAAAACTTGGACAAGCGTCCACCATCGCATGCTCCAGTTCAGGTGCCATACCAGTCAACACAATTGGCAAGAGGATCACGTCCTTGTTGCTGCAGCAGTGACTCCTGAAGGAACTTGCATTGTTTTCTCCCATTAAAATTCTGCCTTCAGGTGAAAACGAGCAGATGGCAACACCATGTGCGTTGGAGAAGGCAGATGTTAGTCTACCTCCTAGTCAGGCGAGCTCTGTGGGTCAGTGGCTGTAATGTCCGTAGCACACAGGGAATTGCTGCTGATTTTTGCTTGCAAAAGTGTTGGCAATGCACAACCTGCCAATAGCACAATCAATACTGCATTAATATTTTGTAATGAATAAACTAAAGACACTGATATACTTGCATTTAAATATGCACCAGCCTAAACTCACAGCTGCCATGATGTGATGCTTGTTCACATCCTCAGAAACTACCTCTACATGAGATGCAATGCAAGTGCAGTATCACAAAAAAAATTCTGCGATAGTGTGCAGTCACAACAACAATGGCGAAATGTTTTTAAGAGAAACTCAGAGCTCGACATCGACAATATTGTAACCTTCTTATGAGTCCCTATATTTTCTGTTTCTGTTGTGCAAAAGTGGAACTTCAAGATATTTTGGTGTCAGCAAGCGATGATTAAGGTCTGATCTTTCACCTCGTGGATACAATTTGTAATCCTCCATGTATACACAAGGCACACAAGCCAAAATGAGCAGAGATGCTGGAATTGCAACTGTTGTGTACACATTGGTAAAAAGCAAGTATATCAGTGGCTTAAAGGTGAATGGTTGGTTAGTGGTCAAATGTGTGTCTATGCAGACTACAGCATAAGATTTCTTATTTATGTTTTGTTTCGAGATGAACATGCAGGTCTCTCCTTGGGAACCAATTTGCTTGTGATTTTATCGAGCTGTTCCCTAAGTACCACTTACTTTAGCGTTTCTTGACTCGGATTGTGGTGTTCTTGCTCTCAGTGTTGACTAAAATTATACCTCTGGAGCCCCTCTGCATCCACTGACTGTTACTTTCTGCCGTCCTAGAAGTCAAACTAATAGTTTTCTGTGAAAGAAAATGTTGAATCCCTTTATAATGACACATCATGTGTTTCTGTTATGGACCTTTAGTTCGCATCCCTTGTAAATTCAGCACTGACAGTGAAAAGACATGTATTTGAAACGTAAATCAAACAGAAAGATTGTTCAGAAATTTTCAGTTCTCTATTTTGACATTTAATTCAAAGTCCTTAAAAAAAAAACCCTGGTTTGCTTGGTTCAGCTGAAGTTGGGGATTTGAGGTTGACGCAACAGATCTTCAGCCAGAATTTTTCCTGATTAATTTTTTTCTCCAGTGGCTATACAGTGGTTTGAACAGAGTTCTGGTAGATTATAAACTGGCAACAGCAGTAGGCTCAATGTGCATAAGAAAAAATATCAGGAGAGTGATGTCTTGTTTATTAAGGACATCACACTAAATTTGGTAAAGTTAGGAGTAATTTAAAAACACCAAAAGCAATGGATGATATGATCTAAAATCTGTGTCACATTAGAGCTGCAACTACAGATAATTTTCATTTACAATTTTATCTGACAATTATTTTTTTTTGTGCTAATCTGTAAAATGTGGAATAACAGTTTTTCTTAATTACATCTTTGTATTGCTTATTTCATCCCACCAATTGTCTATAATCCAAAAATAACCAGCTGATTATCACATAAGATGAAGAAAATTTATTTTTTATTAATGGGTTTAAAAAATTTGTTAATTTTTTTATGTATCTATTCTAGACTAATCATTTCAGCTCTATTGCACATTATATTATTGAAAGTGGATAACTATGGAGCGCTGCGGTATCCAACTAGTTAAGAAAAAAAAAAGAACAACTATATGACAGCTATTTATTTTACATGCGTAAATAATATGTCTTCCTGCTGGCTTGTTTATCTGGATTAATTACAGTCATGACCAGTTTAAGATTTGACTATTGAAAACTGCCATTAGATTAAATTTTGCTCAGTAAGAGACTCACAACAATGGTCATTTGATAAATTTGGTTTATTGTTCAGCGTTAACACAGAATATCGGCAGAGAAAACCCATTTTCTGCTTATTCCCACAACGCACACCATGACACTGAGCAGCTATGTTCCCTCCCCAGCTGAGTCTGCTCCGCTAACGTTTTCTATCTCAGCCACAGTCCATGTAGTCCCCACATGCTGGGGCTGGCATCAGGGCTCAGCTTTTAGTGTGTGTGTGTGTGTGTGTGTGTGTCTGCTTGGGTTGCTGGTGGTGTGAAGGTGGGCAGTGACGTGGGCCCAATGTGAGCAATTAACCTGAGTCCCCACATGGACTGTTTGTTGTTTTTCTTTACTGAGTGCATGCTGTTTGTTGTGCCAGGGTGTGCATCTAGTGGACTTATCAGTTGGTATCAAATGGATTGAGCGTGGGTAAAGTGGTCAATAGTATTGTTGGAGGGAGGGGCCTCATTTCCCTTATCCCGATCACTGATGTTAGCTAGAACTGGTAAGGTGGAAGTCCTACCTCTTCAACAGTGAACGCTGTGTGTATAAAGCTCATCATTTTTATTATTCACTGGAAAATGCAGTTGTAAATGATTTCCATTTGTCCCCATGCACCCAGCAGTTTTTTTTAACCTTGTCCTCTTAGAATAAGCATCAGAAAAACTCCCCAAAATTCCTAGAAATTAAAATGGAGAAATACAGAGAAAATGCAGTTAGCTGCAGTAAATAAATAGTAAATAAAAAGTTTTTTTAAAACAATGACTAAAAACCGAAAATAATGAACTCTAAATTCTGTTCTGGGAAACACGTAAAAAACATTTGCTATGTGCATCGACGTCTCTTCCCTCTGTGCTCTCAAACACTATTTTATCAGTGATCCCAGATTCACAGATACACAATGACAGCACGATACTGATACTCTAAATGTTTTCAAGCACACGCCTCAGTGTTTTTTTGTATTATGCTTTTTATTTTTATTTTTTTTCATATGAAACAAATCAGTTCTTTCAATGTCTTGTGTGAAAGTGTGAAATATCTTTTTTTATGATGGATTCTCACAGTACATTCAGTTAATGTTGATCTGAAAGAAAACATCTTTGAACTTGGCACTTAGAAAACAACCACAAAGAATTGTCACCTTTATTCATTTAGAACAAAATTTACAAAGCCATTCAAACAGTCATTTTTTTAATACTTTTATGTTTTTTAAACTCAACTGTTGAGAATAATCAAAATACACTTTTTTTTTTAATGTTGCTTCTCTTTGTCTTTGTACTTACAAATATGTACAGTAAGGTTTTGTCATGTGTCGTCCCACTGACTTGTCATCACTGGTAATAAAAATCCATTTTTAGTGTTTTACTTGTATCTCTTCACCTCTACACTCTTCTTTTTGAGCTTGAGTGTCTTTGAATGTTTGGCGTGCTCAGATGGATGTCCCATGGCTGGGCTCACTGGCTTCTGGGATGGGTCCTCCTGGCACTGGTTGGTAGGACATTGGCATGGGTGTCTTGACTGGGCTCTGGCGGAAGAGCCCCCCGTTGGGTGCCCTGTGTTTGCAGCGGATAGAGGGCATGGTGGCACTGCTGAGTGGCAGGGGCAAGGTTCTGCCACCGACTGCGCCCAGTGTCCTTCCTGCCCCATGACTCTCCTGGAGGAAGGTGGTCACAGAGAGGGGTGGCGGCCCCCGATGGGATGGGTAGTCCCTTGCAGACAAGACCTCCAGGGACTGGCTGGGCTGCATGCTGCCAATGTCCAGGGCAGAGATCTCGATAGACTGGCCTGGCAGCTGCTTGTGGGCCAAGTCTTCGTCCAGGAGGCTGTTCAAACGATGGTGGACCTGTTCCAGGTTCACCTCTTTGTCCTAAAGACAGATTGAAAGAAAGGCAGAGCCAAAGAGAGTGGAATAGAAGGCCAGGAGACAGGATAGTAATGGGTTGTAATGGAAAGGAGAGCAGGGATGTGATTAAATGGGAGTGTGATAAAGGATATAAATGTTCAGTGAAAAGGGAGGTTTAAAGAACGAATGGAATAGAGAGAGTGAAAAGAGAGAGACAGATTACAACAGTTGTTTCATCGTCATGACCAGTTATCTACAGTACATGCACTGCAGTCTACTCTATCATTTAGTTACAGGAAGTTTAATCCATATCTTAATAACATCCATGACATTGTGAGTCTGAAAGATGCTGAAATAACAGACCTGCTTTCAGCTTCATTCAGGAAACCTAAACATTTAAAATGAAAATATAGTAGAGTTTTTCACACAGACAACGTTAAGCAAGACATTACATCAAAACACTAAATCTTAAATATGGGATTGTAAAAGGTAATGTCTCCACTTCTGAAATGAACTTAAACGAAGATGTCTCTTCATGCAGAAGTGTTTAAATTTTCTACACAATTAGGTGTCCACACATCCACAGTAGGTGACTCTTGCATGAAGAGCATCAGTTGTTAACAAGACAGGCTCTAATGGCACAAATCCAATAAATCAGACTTTGTGAGACAATAAAATTCAAATGAAAACAAAAACATAGCTCATATCAGTTAATTAAAATAGGTTAAATTATATTGAAGGCTTTTAAAATGTTGTGTTTTCCAGGTATCAATGAGACAACACAAATTTGGGAGAGGAGAGGTAGAAGCCAAATAACATTATTGTTTATCAGACACACGGTATCCAACAAATGTTACCATGCCTGTTTTTGGCTGCACCCTGTCCTCTACACATCAATATTTTATCATCATGCACATTTAGGTCGAGACACACTGAGGACAGACAAGACAAAACAAAACCGGTAAAAAACAGGAAAGACCATGAGGTGAGATGACAGATGAAGCATCTACAATCTACCCCTGCCCGGCCCCATGCCCCGCCCCTCGCCTGACACAGCCAATGACCATCCAGTAATGTCAGGCCGCTCCTGACCTGTGTCAAGAGCCTCGGCCTCCTCCCAGTCTCTCTCTCTGTCTGTCCATATGTCCCGCCTCCCTTCTGGTGAAGCGTTTATGTCATTATATGTCAATGGACCAGAAACCCTTTCCAGACCGTAATCCTTAGTGACCTGCTGGAAATCATAGACAACCATACATAACCAAAATGGTCCCATTTGAATCTGGATATTGACATATAATTGCAATATGTTGTTACTTAAGTACTAAAGGAATAGTTTGATGTTTTGGGACATACACTTATTAGCCTTTTTGTTGAGAGTTAAATGAGAGAATGATACCGGTCTCATGTCTGTATGTTAAAGTCCAACAGAAATCAGATTTAATCATCCCTCTTTGCAGTCAAAAATAATGTCGACATGCTTTTTAAAATGTATTAATTAGTATTATGAAGTAGTATTTTTTTGGAAAAATATCAGAAATCCTCCTTTGTAGCTCCCGGTGCTACAAAAAAAGTAAACAAACTGCTGGAATAACTTGAACTGGAATGAATTGAAGCATCATTTTTATAAATTTCTATCATTGGATTAAATTGTAACCATGGAAACTACAAACTTTTTACAGCCACATTTCAAGTCGACAGAGAGTGTTTGATGCTCTATAGGTTTTGGGTGGATTAAGACATGTCTACAAACAGATTATATCCATGACTATACTCAAACAACACATCTATTGCTGTACCTAATGAGACAGTAAATGTTTCTTTTTTGTGACTCTCAAATGACAGCAGTATGTGATTATAGTGAAAGCAGCTGCACAAGTCTGAAATAGAAATCAACAGCAGTAACGCAAACTCTTGTATGCATAAAAAAACAGCATTGGTTTGATTTACTGTGTTTTGTCGGGACAGGACTGGGCCTGAAATGGGTGATTTTTATTGGATTGTTGGACTGTCAAGTCAAACAGGCAGGTCAAGGCTCTTTAGCATCTGCTTTTGCTCACACTTTAGTTTAGGGATCCATGTCAAGCCTTAGTTGTCTGGATGCCTCATGCAGAGGGACTGCCCAGTCGATTGCAGCAAGATGAAGTCAGAGCTCTACAGCATTAAGACTTGAATGGATTAGCTAAAGAGAGCTATTGTACGACTGAAGCACGTATCAGCTCAGAAGTACAATGTCAGTATGTGGTTTTTTTAATTATATTTACTGTATGTATTTATTTATATTTACAGCTGTGGTTCTCTCACATAAGCGCCAGTGACTATGATTGTTTGTTCAGCACAAAATGTAGGGAATTAATAGTTAGTTTTTTATGTATCTGTATGAGAGAGAATCACAGTCTGTGTGTTTGAGAGAGAAGCCTCAGAGAAGTCCCTAACAAAGCACCCCAACCTTTCTCCCAACATGAGAAGGAATGAGTAGATTGAGCACATGATGTCTGGACTATCATCAGGGGCACACCTATTATAACTGGGTGTACTGCAGCTCTACTAAATCGGGGCTGGCGTCAGCGCCTGCTGGATCCATAAAGTAGAGTGTGGCAGTGGCATCTCTGGGCAGGACCGGGGGGCCCGGGGGTCTGGGTCTCGACCGGGGTCTTGGTGGGGCAGGGGGACCCGGGTTGGCCACCATGGCCCGGTTCTGGGTTAGCAGGTTTGAGCCTGGGCCCTGACCCGGCGAGTTGCCAGTGGTCACCTCTTTGGGCTGCTCTCTCCGGCAGTGGTTGCTGTTCCACCAGGTCTCCAGTGCAGCCACGAGGAGTGCCAGCAGCAGCCCGGCAGCCAGTATACAGAATACGCCAGCAAAGCTGTGGAGACGCAGCGCTCTTCCCTCTGGCTGGGCATCTGCGTGGCTCTGCAAATCACAGCGGCCTTTCTTTGGCCACCATTTCTGCTTCAGGATGTCCAGATCGCCTTTTTCCTGAAGCTCCAATATCCTGTAGGAGGAGAAAGATTACGTACTTCTTTCATACACAGTTTCATGTAACAGCTCCACAGGAAATGTGCTTCAGTAGCGTTGAATCATTATGTTAAATGCCGGCTTATCAAATTACAGAAAATGAAATCATTTTCATTGATAACAATAAAGGAAAATTAGCAAATCAATAGCCACTCTAAATGAGTATAATTACACGATCACACTGTGTAGTCATGCTATAAAGGTACTGAAAAAGGGGAAAACAATACTGTTAATGTTAAAGCACTGTATTAACATTGATTCTTATCTATGTAAAAGACCCACAGTCAGTTGAAATGCAGAGAGAAACATAAACTTGACGCATTACTGAAACAATTTCTAAATACTTAAAGATTAGTTTTGTGTAAACAAGGAAAAAAACAATTACAGCTTCATGATTAATTGGTTTCATATCAGATTATATATGCAAAGAAACAAAGATGATCAAATACTATAGTCATCCCATTAGTTAGTGCACAGAGAGCAGGAATGAATGGATAGATGTTGGGGAGGAGAGTGATGAGGGGCTGGTATACAGACAGTTGAGACAGAGTCTGTCCCTTTGGAGTGGTTAGCGCTCTGCACAGTCATTATTCAACCGCTTCAACAGTGACTGGCACATATGTATTTGTGCAAAAAGCCACACTCAGACATATTTGTTCATATTTATAGTCACGAAACATCACAACTTCAGACATCTTAAAATATTTCTTTTTCTACAAGTGATGTATTAAAGCTTTTTCACCAAGGCGCTGTCTGCGGTTTACAGGGTGATCAGTCCTCTCAGTTCAGATGCTGCATCTGCTGAATTTATGTCTTACATGGAGGACAAAGTTTGCAGCCCTAAATTTGAAATTCAGTCTTGTGAGACTGCACTCAAAATGTTTGGTACAACATATTTCTGTTTTGTATCTGGAGAAAAAGAAGGAATGGACCAAATACAGGCAGGAGGATTAAAGGATTAAATAAACAAGCCATTACCCCTAATTAGTGAGCTTTAGAGGTGCTGGTAGGTTTCTTTCTTCCATCTTTACAGTCTGACTAGCTGCTTCCCCCTGTTTCCAGTTTTTAAGCTAAGCTAACCCTCTGCTGCCTTTAGCTTCATATTTATTGCATAGACATGTTGCAATAATCTTTTCATTAAGTGTATTTGTGTGTGAGGGTTGAATTATTCTTTTAAAGGGTGGCATGATACAAAAATAAGAAATTTAAGCTTGTGCTATCATCATTTCCTTCACAATTAATATTAAACTCAATACAAAACACATACTTCTGAGAGAAGAGGTCTCTGTAAGGACTGCCGTGCTGCAGGGCCATGCCGTAGCCTCTGGTGCTCATGCTGTTTCCTGCTATAGTCAGAGTGCAGTCGTCGTCTGTCAGAGCGGCGTATTCTACCACCGCCATGTCCCACAGAAAGGCATATGACTCTTGCTTTGCCTAAATAGTTTAACAAAAGATCCCAAGACACACACACACACACACACACACACACACACACACACAAGACATGCACAAAGGACAATTATGTGAAGATGTGTGTAAAGCAGAGTGACACTAGCTTAGCTGAGAAACATCTTCAATGAGTTAAATAAGCGCTTTGACAAAATCAATTCAAGACTGTACTGTACAGACATGCAACAGTTTTTTTCTATACAGCTAGATACAGAGCACAAATACAAACTGTCCTCTTAAAGATGCAGACTGTGATTTTGAGAAACTGTAGCTTTTAAGTCAAGTGAAAAATGTTATTTCTGTATATTTTCAAATACAAATCTGATTACTTTTATTTTCAAAGTTAAACCTGCCTATTTGTGAACTTTGTTCTGTTCATTTGCTCAATATTGTGTTTGATCTGAATACCATTTCCCTCAGACTTTCATTCATCACATTAGGAGAGAATTATAAAAACCTTACTGCATGACTTCATTAATCTTTTTTTTTTAACCCCTGCTACCCCTGTAATGGGGGACATGGTGTAGAGGAAGATTGTTTTTTACTGTGGAAAAAAAACATTAAGTGGAATAAACAATAGATCTCAGTCAGCATGCAAAAACACATTGCAGAAAATAATTACATACAGAATTTGCCTCCTTCGTTAGACCCAATGCACACACATCACTATTTTTCTAGCATTACATTATTCTGTGTACAACATATTTTACGATACACAATAATGTGCTGTAGCCTCACACACTTGTTTGCTTTTTGCCAACAGATACAGCTGAACAGCCTTTTTGTTTACCCCACATCTCATTAGGAATGCACAAGACTCATTCACCTTTTAATAGATAAAGATATTGCATTCCCATCAAACTGCAGCATAAAGTGAGGTACGAATGAGGGACATGCAGTAGTTTGTGGTGTGGAAGCTATGGGGAGCTCTGTAGTAAATCAGTAGTTAAAATGGTTTCTCAACAAATGTTTGGAGTTGGATTAAATACAGAGAAGAGTTGTTTTCCATTCATGTATGTAATTGTGCAATGCAAACCATCTTGACTACATCATTAATGAGGTGGTTTAATGAAAAGTGTTCATGTCTAGACAAGGTCATTTGTTTAATTATGGATTGTTCCTCAACCTGCAGTTTGTGTGTTTGTGAGAAGTAGTGTGTTTGTGCTTTATTGGTTAAAAGAAGATGCAAAGGCGTGTAATTCAAAATTCAGTAGCATGCTAGGTTTGTGAGAATCCAGCAAAATTCAAAAGCTTAAAATTCAATAGATTGAAAGCATCACTTTGCCCTCATACAATTGTGAACCAGGGCCACTGTCAAGGTAAAAACAGTTAATTATTATCATTTAACAGTTAAGACTGAGCATATGTGTCATAGTATCCACTTTCTCTGAATGGAAGATATAATTATAATTCTGATTTGTTAAATAATTAACACTTCAGAAGCAACATTTAATTAAATGTGACTTTTAAAAATCCCTCTCTGAACTAAGTGTTATTTAATAACAATTAATATAGTTTTTCTTTTTGTTTTGTTTACCCATAAACAGCATGTAGAACCGGTAACATGAGTTGAAAGTATTCCTACACATGTATTTTCAGTGGAGAAAATAAAAACTCACCTTTTTGATACCATCTGATGTGCTGGAGACACAGTGCTCAAAGCCATTGTTTTTGTTGATGGTCTTCCAGAGCTCAGCAAATGTGCTGTCCTGCTCCAGAGGGTTGGTGCCTTTGGCCTGGAAATATTCGTACACAGCCGAGTCTCTGACTGTTCCATACACCAGGTCCATCTGTTTGGACAAGTCCTGGAAAGACCTACAATCAGAGTCACATTAGCAAGTTAGTTAACTAAATTTAATGGAAAAACAGGAAACAGTTAAAATTTTATATTTTTTCTTTGACAAGAGGACATTTCAGTTTCTCATGTGAAGAACTTCTTGAAATTCAAGTGAATGGGAAACCCTATACATAGATATATTAGTCTACTGAATGTACAGCACTACTATGTAGGATTTGAATACATGTGACTGGTGCCCACACCAGTATGAGAAAAGACAGTTTATGCTGCTACCAGCAGTCTCCTCATTACTCCCCTAAGCAATGTGTTTTTACTCATATCCTCCTTTGCTAATTTAAAATTCAAGATTTAACTGCTTCGTGTTTCACTCTATCCAATCAGTATGCCCATACCATTCCTTATGCACACTGGAGCAAATCCCTTATCTGCATGTTCTTTATCAACCAAATTAGCTGCACCTGTAGTGTGCTGCCTGCTGCCTCTGATACCGATGCCAACACTTTCCCCAACCACCAGTAACCCCAGCACCACCCAGCACCATGACTCCAACCAGATTCAGAGTAATAATTACTAGGTTGGTGGGTTAATTTGCTGACTGATTATGAGGTTCACCCCCCTGATTGAGCATTAACTCGAAATAGAGTCTGTGCCAAACTCTTATCTACTTTTCATGAACAATCCATAATATGTTAAAACTAGTCTCCTGATTGAAATGCCTATTATGCAGATGTTGTGTGGGCAATAAGAAATGGGGCTCATTGCAGAAGCTGTATTTTATATGTAGATATAATTGCCAATTTTGTACAGAATTATATTTGCTAAATGCCAGTGTCCTGGTAATTAGAGCTTGCTTGCAGTGTAATTTGAATGGCAATCTACCCAGAAGATTACCTCCTTCCTTGACTGCTATTGTGTTAAGTTTGACATGCTGCCTGTGAATTGTCTACATTTCTAATGAAAATCAACACATCAGAGTAGCACCAGAATGTTTATACAACTAAGATGGTCTTCTCTCTCATTTCCGAAAAAGTGAGAGAATCCAATATCTTATCTCAAGATGATGTTGGACTAATTCAACCATTTAATTAGAAGCCTATAAAGTGTATCAGTGGTTGTTGGGGAGAACAAGCGAAAGAGACCATAACGACTGATTAGATATTTCATGGACTCCAGCTTATTCTAGTCAGACTAAACGGCAAGCTTTACTGCACAGATTAAAATATTCTGTTTTTCTTTTGTTTAAAAGCTTACTTTTATATAACTACACAAGAATTGTGAACCATAGTGAGCAGTGGAACTACAGATTTATGATAAAACAACACCATAAATATTTACATCCACCAACTGCAGTGAATGGAATAGATAATAGCTGAAAAACCCCTTTGTTGTAAGGCAAATTTTAAAAAACAATAGATAGATGGAAGAACATTTATAAATCAAAGATGCAGTCAAATTAAACCACTAACAAGTCATAGTATTGGGCTATTCGAAGTAAATACTTCATATGTACTGAGGACATCTATCACACATTTTAAGCGCTTTTCCTTTGTCTTTTCTTTCTCAAAGCAGTGCAGTATACACTTAGACTCACAGTCAGTACAGAGTGTCCCAACCCAAGCCCTCTGTTCATTAGCTATAATGGCCAAACAAAGATTAAGAGCAGCACAACACCAACAACCACAAAATTCAAGTCATATCTGTTAGAATCTCTGCAAGGTTTGAACATTGGATTTATGCTATAGGACAATTTACCAATACTTTTATGACAAACATTTCCACAGAAGACATATTAGATTTGCAAATGACAATTTAACGATTATGTTACTGTACTTCGACATGGGAGCTTACAAATTTGCCTTTCCACCTGACCACAATGACTGTCTGTGGGGTATTCTGCATTTAAGTTCAGCATCCTGTTTTAAAAGAGCTAGATTTCAACTCTGTGACCTGCCCTCTGACCGTGTCCTGGCCGTGGGACAGACAGTGTTGCATACTGTCTCCTCATGGGCGTAGCAAGTACCCTCTGTTTTTCAAGCCAACTTTAAGCCAAGGGCAACAATGGCCCCAAACAAAAGATCGATTTTAGAGGTTAAATTTCTTGCAGCATTTGTCCTCCAGTGGTTCTATGATGGTGAAAAAACTGTTGCCGCCCTCAAAGGAGGTTCATTTCTGTTCAGAAAGAAGAGAGTAATGTTTCCATTCTGCCTGACCTTTAGGTCTGTCTGCAAAAATGATACAAAGGCAGTAAGGTCTTCCTCTCGGACAGAGGGCATGCACACAAGCATAAACCAGGTCTTGGGGGGCTCAATTTGAGCTTATAGAACAAGGGTTTCTATGCCTAACCAATGGTTTGGTTAGAAAAATGTTAAGGACAACAATAAGAAGCAGCAATCACTTTGCCAGTCAGATGTGACCCCAGGCATACAAATGTAGCTTCAAAATTCGTCTGATCCTTCTCCACCTGAAACCATGGAGCAGATTTACTAAGAAGAAATAAAAGAGTTTTTACTAACACAGGTCATGTAATTGGGAAGTGAAGCAGCAGAGTTAATTTGAATGTGCTGCTTCTAAGACCTGATGTTGGGCAATTTAAGAGAGTGTGGAGTACAAAGGAACAAGCACGTTTTCTTCTACCTTAGCTGGAAATACTGATTGAAGAAATGTATAAAAATTTTGGAATTGCAATCATATCCTATATGCTCATACACTGTATTTAAGGCAAGACAACTTTATTTATATAGCACACCATGTCTAGGGAAACTCAAAGTGCTTTATAGAAACAAAAAGACAAACAGAAGAAAGTTAGCATGTGAGAAAAATGTTAAACTTAAAGATTTATTAGTTTTTACTGCAGAAGATTTTATTTCTCAGGCTTGTTTGCTTCAAGGTCTGCTCAGATATTAGCAAACCGTTGAATCCCACACAGGGGTGGATGTTATATTAAGTATTTAATACTCTGAACAGCATAGACGGTATGTACAGCATGTGTTTGGATTGTCACAGTGTGCTTTTCCACCACTGCCTAATTCCTACATATAATTATTTGCAGTTATATTGATTCTATTCCCTAAACTGTATGAAATGTAAGATGTGAAAGATGAGTTAACGCTGGCAGACGAGGTCTATTCACAGGTGTGCTGCTTAGCATTCACTCCCTCTCCTCACATGTCCACATGTGGCTATTTGTTCAACAGAAGACAGACCCAATACAATCAAATGCCTCTCTACACGTTCTTTTGGGAGAGACAGCACACCAAATTGGATTTACTGACAAATAACATTTGGACTGAGGACAGGCTAGTTGTTAGGCAGTGGGTCAGGAATTACAGAATAGACCAAACACTCTGTACAAGGTGCAGCTGACAAGAGATGCACACAGATGAGGCTTCAACCTGAGTAGGTAAAATTATACAGCATGTACTCTATGTTCAACTATGTTTCGAAAAATATTATTCCACTGCTTAAAGACATACACTCAAGATTCACACATTGACATATGCAATATTTGACAGTGAATTAAGTTTTTACAGGATGTACTATTTTTTATAGTAAGATGAATAATATAAATTAAGAAATTATGCTGAGTGTAATTTCTGTGCTTTTGACATTGAATGTAAAATACCACAGAATAATGGGATCATTAGAGTAGGCTTGTAAAGTATAACATATGCAGCTATACATGAATCAATCCTTATGATTGTTGAAACAATGTGATAGAAAATGTGACTTGAAGGTATTGTGTATTGTGTCTTACCGGACAGCATTGTCCATGCGTGACACAGTGAGGTAGGCAGCCAGGTTAGCTGTGTAGGACGAACACACAATGAGGGTGAAGAGCCACCAGCTGCCCATGACGATACGCAGAGCCACAGAGCCCAGGATGGAGTCACTGCCTGTGGAGGTGCACACAGAGGCACTCCTTGTAATCATCATCATCACATTACCTATCACCACACAATAATATATCTTATCTAGGATTATTCTGATTATCAATTAATCTAGCAATTAGTTCCTAAATTAATTGATAAATCATTTTGGTCTATAAAACATCAGAAAACAGTGATACAGATCAAATGAAGATTGTCACCTGAAGATTTTACGATGTATGTAAAACCTAGAAAACAATAAATTTCTCACACATATGATATGATGATGATAATGATTAAAACTAATCATTGCAGCTCTCATCTTATCCCTAAACTAGCATAACACCAAGAAATAATGCGCACTGCAATCCCATTTAAAGAACATGTTTTGTATGTGTGATGTCGAGCCAGTGTTAAAGTGAATAAGATAATGTTGCCAAAATGTAGCCATGCTTTATTATCATCTCTTGTTGCCCAATTTTGCCATTTCAATTAGTTTTTTTTATTATGAGAGAGCCAAGAAAATAAAGGCTTTTTAAATTAATATAGTATGCTTTCAGTGACAGACACAGCGATGATTTCGAGCATTTCAAATATGCTTTTAGGATATTGTTGACCTCAGTGAGAAATCCAAAAACAACACTGTGTGTGTGTGTGTGTGTATGTGTGTGAGAGCGAGAGAGAGAGTAAGTATGACTTTGGAGATAAAGTATAATTTTCTAAAAATGTTAAATGAAATGATATGCAACTAGTAATTACGCAGCACTATACATTTTTAAATCACACATCATTTGCATTTTATGTTGAAGCTGCTACAAGTCGTATTTTTTTTCTCACTTTAGAGATAATATTCACATTTAAATGCAGCAGTTGACTCCTGACTAAAAAAAATTGTGTAATCATTGTAAGTTTGGGCTTAGTGTATTGAAAACTATCTAACTTGAAATGTTACTCGCATACGTGTATATTCTATTACACATCCCGATCCAATTCTTTTTAAAGAGTGCAGTACCCATTAATATTCATTCAATATTCACTCTTTTTAATGTGCTTCCCTTCATGTCTTAATACTTTGCTTTCCCTTGTTTTCTCTGAGGAGAAAACACTCATCCCATTTACCTTTTCTATCTCCACTTCCTCTCGTCATACTGACTCTCTCTCCAAATATCCCAAAAAGAGCTTATGAGGTGCATAAGAAAAATGTCAGCATACATTCTAATTTTGAATAATAAAGCCATAGAAATGTCATCTGAAAGATTCAGGAGTATGAAATGTAATGAAAACATATTTGTCTGAAAGTGTCACAATCAACACAGCTGCACCCTCAGGACAGCTTGGGGGGGAAAAAAACGGAAAGTCTTGTCAGATGAAAAGCACTCCGACATCAGTCATTTTTATTACACATGGCTTTGACTGATTTCTTAAGGTCATCAAATGTGAAATGTGCATCCTAAAACCTAACTCGATATTACCCAACTGCTAAGGTCCACTGTGATGCGGTCTGTTTTATCTTGGAAACAAATTGATAATCATGAGGGAAAAAAATGATTTTCATCTGTTTTCCAAGACAGCTTCAGATTATTTCCTACCTCTACCTGACCTCCTTATAGAACAAAAGAAGGACAGTCCCTATTTGAAAAAGGCAGTGAGAAATGTCAGTATGTCTGTGGGTGGATAGTTTAATCTACACTGAACATACAACACAAACCAGCCAAGCCTTGCCATATCATTATTAAATCATCGGGGGGATACGGTTGCCAAGTTTATGCTCTCTGACAATGGCACAGTATGCATCAGCAGTCAGATCCATATCAAAGTGATCTACGTCATCCTGATAAAAAAAAAAAAAAAAAAAAAGCAATTCACTTGACTGAAAGAAAAAGTGGCAACGCTGGAAAAGTGAGCCAGAAAGAGGAGAAAAAAAAGAAGCAGAGAAAAGACGTGGGATATAGTGGGTGTTGGGTTAAAAAAGGCTCATAGGCAGTGTGCCAGACTTTGACAGATGCAGTTCTGGCTTTAACATCAGTTGCTGAAGTAGTCATTTCTCCAAACCGGACATACCTGGATCTCCACCAGACCTAAAGATGGGGTGTTCTCCTTGACAAGGGCACCTTTTAGAAAACGCAAGGGTGGGTTTTGTGCCTCAAATTGACTCACTACTGAATCAGCATTAGCATTTGTTTACTGACATCCACATACATTTGAATTGATTTTCCTTTTATTTCTTATGTCTTTAATTCTTTTCAAATATTTTCCTCCCTGTTACTTTGCTTAGAGCTAGTGTTGCATTTGTGTATTGGAAGGTTGGTGATTTGAAGGACAAAAAGCAGGCCGGTTTTCATCCAGTCAACAATGACACACTTTGTCGATTGGCACTATTCTAGTTGAAGGCGTATTAACTATTAAGATAAATTGGTTGGGTTTTGAAATGAAAATGTTTTCCTTCTACAGCACGACAGCTGTCCTTGCACATAGGGCTCGCCAGGCTCAAACTATCACCTACCTTGTTGCACAAAAGCACCATAGACAATCCAGATGGCGCTCTGAAGCGAGTTGGAGACAGAAGGTGGTGGATGGCCTCCTGCATTGTTGTGGCAGCGCACAGCCTGGATGCGTCTGAGCAGGAATATCATGATGCCCACCACAGGGATGGCTGCAGCAATACACGCCCATACTGCCAGGTCAAACGGTGCCAGCAAAGAGAAAATGTTTATCTTTTCCTCTGACTTGCGCATCAGGATTCCCACTGAATAATCCAGGTAGCGTTTGCTGAAATCCACCACACTCTCGCGCTCCGGCGTTATGGTGATGGCTGACACAGCCAAGTCGGCTCTCTGTGGACGGAGATTCAGGTTATTATGAAAACAAAGTAATATGCTTTAGACTTGCTTGCATTGTGTCTTCTTGCATTTGACCTCCATGAAATTTAGTTTGCACATTTCATCCTCTTTTTTTTTTATAGGAGGAAACCTGTTTTTAGCTTTAATAACACCATCACTACACATGTTCAGATTTTAAATTAGCGTTTCATCCAACTCCTTCATGCTCTGAGCGGGGAGAAAACCTTTTGATTTTGGTAACACTGATATTTCATCATTATTAGACCAAACTTTGCTATGCCTTTATAATGACTACTCTATTCTGTCATCTAGTCAGTACAGTGTTGACTCTGAAGATAATAACCAGGGAGATCATTAGACTTTGTATTCTTTGCTTTCATTATTTCTCTTGAATCATGAAATTAAGTCTCTGTATTATTTTTAATCTGTATTTTCTCTGCTTTTTTGTGGGAGAATACAGTCATCAATGTAGAATGATTTGTCTGAGGGAACATAATTCATGTCAGCCTACAGGGTTTTCGAACAAAAAACATAAGTCTATTACAGTCATTGCAGCAGAAGCGTGCCGGACCTAGTGGCAGTAATCTTATTGGGATTGTTGTGTTTAACACCATATGTTCACTCTGCCATTGTTCAGTCACACAACTCTTTCTAATAAACAATAGTGTAATCATTGTAGGGTGATAGCTGCAAGTTGTAGCTTTCTCTTACAGGTACAGTTTATAAATCTTTTAAGCATTTTTTTATTATTCTGCCACAATGTGAAGACAAACGCACAAGCCTCTATCTCTGTCTCGGGGAATTTAAAGTCACATTATCCTTATGATCCATAACAGCCGTTGTCAAGTTCTTAAACTTTGTCTCTTTCCCTCCAACAAGCAGAAATCAGACCCACTTCAGTCAATCTGTGATGTCACTCACTGGAGAAAACAGATTTTCAGATACACGGTTTTGGCTCGTGCAGTGTTTTTCTGATCGTTTCCACTTTACTGAGCCTCATAATTAGGCTCCCATTTCAAAACAAGACAGTGTGGCCTGACTCCCAGAAAAATCATTTGAGCTGAAATCTGGACATTGACTTTCTCAGATAAAAAGAAAACACACCAACCTTGCCAATGAGTTCTCCAATCATGCCATTCCAGGATCCATTAGGGAGTGCTGAGCCATACTTCCCATCTCCAACTTGGTAGATGTCATACTTGAAGCCCAGGATCTTGGCCAGGGCATCCAAAACATCGATAGAGAAACCCTTGTATCTCTTGGGTTGACCCAGAATGTTTTCTGCCACCATCACAAAAGGCTCTTCCTGTACAGATGATTTTTTTTACAGTTGGTTAAAGCAGGTTTCAGAGAATACATTTATCCTCAAACTTGGGAAAAAGTAGAGTGTGTACTTATTCATAGACATGTCATTTATCAAGATGCACCGTAACCTCCTCAGGGCTAGATTGGTGACTGAGGCGAGGACACATTTAGTCATCTTAAGAACTTTGGGGTGACACTTTTATGAAGAGCTTCTAAGGTGATCTAAGTTAAACTTCATCTTAATAAAATAGGTTCCCCAACTCTTGACCTGTAACACACGGCACCATGGCAACTGCTACGGTTCAGCAATGTGGAAATTGCCATTTTAGAATTTATCAGACCCACCCATGGTTGTTCTTTATGGGTTGAAAGTGTCAGGGCAGAATTAAATGGGTGAAGGAAGAGTAAAGAGAGCTGAAAAAGACAGGGAATGTGGGACAGGGAAGGAGGGGGTGCTAAAGTGGGCAGGGGTAAATGACTTGATTAAGTGACACTGCCAGGAGAGAGCTGAGCAGAACTTATGTGAATAAATATGCTGCCGGTAAATCATGTGTGAAGAAGAAGACAAAATAAGAGAAGGGGAGGACTATTAGCAAAACCAAGATCCTGTGTTTTCTTTTGTTCGTTCTCTATTCACTTGAGAGAACCTAGGATTTAAATTCTCACATAGTAAACAGACTTTGTTCTCACCATTCTGTGTCCAGATATCACAACTTTACACTTTCAAATTCTGTGCAGTGCATACGCGTATGCCATATGCCAACCCTTCCCATTAATGTCTGTGGAAAGCAGGCTGCATTTTAAGATGTTGGTTCAGATTTAGGACAGATCATGGTTTAGGTTAAAATGTTCAGTGATATAGGGTAAAAATGCTCAGTTTAACGACAGTAAAATGCCTGGCATAATGGTCAAAATGTCAGAAATGGTTAAAATGTTACAACATGACTGGTTAATGGTCTTGACATCGCTCTCCTGCTGATTTGTGCAACTTTTTTTTGCCAAATATCTAGCAAAGCCACCCTTCCCACTTCCTCCTAATGAGCCAAATTCACCTTATGAAATAATGAAGCCATTATGTGGACATCATCTCAAATGTGTCACTGTCTGGGAAGAATCGGTGTATCACCAGCATGCATAAGTGGATTTTGGCATATACACTGCACATAATTTGAAAGTGTAAAGTTGTGGTATTTGTATGCACATTGAAGAGTACGGGCTGAGAGAGGATGTAATTTGTAAATCCCTAGGTTTCCCATGTTTAGTTAGAAGCTTTCTAGTCATTCTGTATTTACGTACTCATTTGTTGTTGCTGCGGTTCACCTTTAATGCAGACATAACACCTCCTACATTTCACATTTAAACCCATCCAGCTGTTAGACAACATAATCACTTCTCTTCCTTTGGAAAGGGAGGCTTTTGTGCTGAAACATTTGCAGGAAATATTTGGTGTCTTTAACAACATCTTCACACGAGAGTAGAATTAATCAGTGTGTCAAAAACATGACTTTTGACAACCTCATAAATGTGTTGATGTATTTGTCTCTACGCTGTGGTGTTTGTGTTCCTACTGGGGTATTTGCCTACTCAGGTCATGTGTTGATACATTCAGTGTACTCCCACAACTTACCAGTAATGTTACAATCTTGAGCGTTACTCCCTGCATACCGCTCTCTATCCGGTTCTCCTTTAGGCTACCATTCAAACCACGAATGGAGTCCCAAGATGCCAACTAATAGGGAGGAAAAAGAATGGGATAGATAAGGAAACCACAATGCATGTCTCTGAGACACAAAGGTTACAAACACTTCTTAATAGATTCATCACCAGTATAACTAAACAATGAATTGTGTTCAGTGGGGAAATAACGTGAGTGAGCTATAAACAAAGTAATCATCAACCATTTTGTGATTTAGTTTGTAGTGAGAAACAACTGATGTCTACATAAACATCTAAGCTGTTTACCAACACAACAAGCTGTAGTCAATAGCATGCTGTCAGGACCCTCTGTTGTACATGCTTTTTATATCTGTGTTCTAGTTAGTGTCTAACAATACAGCACAATGTGGTCTTATTTAGTCCATATTTCTATGAACATCAATATCCCTCATTTTATTGTTTTGCATGTCTTATATTACGAGCCTCTGTGATGCATGTTTTAAATAGTACCTGGAAATGTAGTATAATTTTGTCCTTGAATTTTGTTTTCATTAACACTAATATTCTCTTTTCTTTTTATTATTGTTCTGCATGCTTATAAATCTCAATAATTTGTAATTTCACTCTTGTATTCAGTTTTTATTGTGACTCTGTAAAATCTGTCGAGGGAATATAGATGAAAAATAGCCTCCTGGGGAACAGAGCATTTACAACAATGTTTATTAATGTGCACTGTCCCTGTTAAATAAACCAACAAATAAATACAATAAATAAATAAGCTCCACCACTGACTGCTGCAGTGTATTTCCACACTTTGTAAGCAATCTAGTGTATAGTTATCATTAATCATACAGATAAAGGTGGTGGTGGTGGTGAGGGTGGGTGTGGAAGAGCAGAAGTAAAATATTAATTGTTTAGAGCTTTAAGTAGACAATCATGCTCATCATGTAAAAATGGCAGAATGAAAAAAAAAACAGATATAATTTCATGCACGTCACTCATCCGTTTGAGTCTGGTGCTGGAATCTAAACTATCCCTGGTCTTCCACACTGCCAACATTTTGAGCGATGTCTCGAGTTGTGGAGGTGATGTTGGTTAAATTTTTAATCAGTGCTGCTGGCTGGACAATGATTCTCAAGGATCTGACACATCATTTGTAGGGTCTTAGAGATTTGAGCTGACAGGACAAGAATGGTGGCCCAAGGCCAAACAACAGGCCTCTCTGTCCATGGCACACCTAAGTCCTCAAGCACACACAGAGACCTTTCCCACAAAAACAGCGTGTACCCACAGCATTGAGAGAAACATCACTAAAAGCAGTAATCTTGTCACTTTTTAGTTTTGTGAGATATCTTAATTGATCGTGTTAAGTATCAAAAGAAATTTTCTCTTATTTTCTAAACTATTTTATTTGTGTATGTTGCTTATATGAAGAACTCATTCTCTATGTTACTGATGCCGCACTATCACAGAGTTACTAGGAGAAACTTGGCTTATGACTCACTTTCATCAGCGAGGGGAGGTTAAGTGTGTATAAAATGTTGAGAGAGTGTTGGTCCTCTGGAAGATGGCTGTGGACATTTCATTCAATATTAAGAGCAAAAAGGTACCAGAGATCAAAACCGTGAGCAGGAGTAGTGGGAGAGATATTTTTAAGCTTCAAGATTCCATCACAAGTCCTGCACTTAACTTTGAACTCTAGTTTATGAAATATTGAGGGTCTTTTGCTCTTTTACTTGATTGGACATAGATGCTTGGTTTAGGACTGGAAAAATGAACATATTGTCCTCATGTTTTTAAGACACTATTGTTCTCTTCACTACCAGTCTACCAGTCGACATTGACGAGAAAAACAAAATTAACAGCCGTAAATCTCTATCACTGATACCATTTACGAAGGCAAACTCGAAATTAAAATTATTGTACGGTCAGTACAAAACAACAATTACTACAGATACGGCAGGCAGCAACAAATGCTTTCATCTGTGAATGAATGGCATGTGAAGCAATGAAAGGGGCTCACAGAAACTTCAGTAGAATATTTCATTAGCAGTTAAATCTTTAGTTAATCTGTAGAGCATGCAAGCGTTTCGGTAATACATAGCAAAGTTACACTGCATGTATAGCTTCACAAGTGAATCATGTTTATAACCTGCAAACCTGTGTGGGTGAATATATATACAATTTTCTCCCTAGTCTTCAGGCGATGCCACTCATGAAATGTGCCTTCTGATGGTCTTTATCTAAGCATTGTGTGCATGTCAATAACATGGAGATCAGTTGTTCACGGAGCTGTTCATTGAAAACATAATATAAGGTTTTGCAGTATTCATTTACATATCTTTATGTACCTAAAAGTATGGCTGTTCCTTCACTGCACTTAGATCAGAAACAAGTAACATAAGATTTTTTTAATATGACAGTCGATCTTGAGCCATATTCGCGTAATGGATGCAGTTCTGTAGGTAAATATTGCACAATCTAACTGCAATAGCTTGTCTGTTTATTCATTGTGTACGCGGTGTGTGTGTGTGTATGAGATAGGTTGTGTGTGCAGGGGCAAAATGTCAGTGTGTTGTTTGCTTCACAGGGAGCTATTTTCTCCATGAGCAGCTTTGTCCTCAGTGAAGAACTGTGAACAATCTCTGTTCTGTAAACTGAAGAACACTAAAGAGGAACACTTTTACTTCAAAGAGCTCTGCACACCAAGACGCCACTGGGAAGGTCAAAAACAATACATACAAAAAAGCCCCACCGCCTGCATATGAGTCAGTAACACTTGACTGGACACATTGAAACCATTGAGAATCAGCTTTGAAAATGTAATCTGTGGACGAATAATTGCTGTACTCTCAAATGGTAACAAATTACACAGGTATCTTCATTTGACAAATATACAATTTGTGATTTTCAAGGACAACAGGAAGCCTTTTTTAAGTGAAGGGGATATGATACATGAAAGAAAAAATAGATTTTTGTTATTTGATGCCAAATCCCTTTTTAAAATGCTTTAAAAAAAAAAATTCATACACTTTTCTTTGAAGAGTCAGCACACTGAGGATTTAAGTTTTAGATAGTCCTCCTTTTAAATATGCATAGCAGTCAGTCACCATGAGTTTACCTAAGTGAGATCAAAACATTCTGTTGTTTCCTTCTACAGCTTAACATACTGTATATGCTTTGAACTATCCTGCAGCACAGTGGAAAGTATCGAGCTAATGGGATTTTGCAACGATAAAAGGACAGCTGTTTAGCTAATGGTTATGGTTCTCAATACCTTAAAATAATCGCCTGTAATGGGGCTGAGTAAATGCCAATGACCGTTTGAAAACGACAAAGGGATGAAAGTCAAAAAGCCCTGGACTCATAGCTTCACAACCATCTCAATTATAGTATGTCCTGAAAGTCTTATAGAAAGTTCCCCTTTATGGGACCATTTACAGTGCATCATTATGACGTGGAGCCATAGATTGAGCTTGTTGCAGCTGCTATGCTTCTCTTTTCCCCCCGCTAGTTAAGTCCCCTCGGTGCTTACTGTATATTGAAAAGCCCATCATAATACAGAGCTGCTTATTGACCCACTATTCTTTGTCTGCCTCAAGACTGTGCGTGCTTGTATGTATAAGTGTGTGTTGAACGAAAAGTCTAACTGCCCGCCTCATTTACTGCTTATGTCTTGCGTCAGGTGTCTCTGCATGTGTCACTAAATCCCTAATTTTTATTAAATGCATTCTATACATGTCTTTAATAAATATACATGTATATGTGTTCTGCACATCCATGTGATAATATCAGCCGGTGTCTGCATGCATGTTTATTTTGCATTTTTCACTTTGCATCCTCCATCCCAGAGGAAAAAGCTGGTATAGAGCCGATGGTGTTATCTCTTATCACCAGACAAACAGCGAAAAATAAGATAGCCATTTGAATTAGTCAAAACAAGAGGCATCTTATCTTTTCTGATATACTAGAGATGAGCTGTGCATGCATGGCGCCAGTCTGTCACAATAACCTCACAGCAACATGAGGCAGGATTCACTTTGTACTGTCATACTACACAACAAGAATGAATAAAGCGAAAGTAAAAGAATAAAAACTTGAAATATTGAGATGAGAAAGGAAAGAATCATGAAGAGAAGAAAAACACATTAACTTAATTTTTCTGTCGAAGGAAAATAACTCAGAAAATGCAATAAGAAATCTGGACCAGGAAATCTCTGAATCACATTTTCCCAGATTTTCTTCATTCTCAATTTTATTTACAACTACCGTATATACCTTCCAGATATAATGTTCTCTTTCAGCACACTTTATCTACTACTTTATCAGTAGTTGCATCAGTGCAGGATACAAGCAGGCAGAGTTATCTTTGATTTCCCGCATTTGTTTCAACACACATGTTTTTGCTTATGAATGAATAAATGTAAGAGATATAGAAAGAAATCTGTCTGCTCACTGCATACAGCGTATGCTTCAGAAATAATGTTTCACAGTCCGAAAGTGAACATATAACAGTGAGAAGGATGCAAACCTGCTACTTACCTCAAAAAAGTAAATTACTACCTTGTTTTTAACTCATCATATCCACTTATGAATAGAAAATTATTATTTTTACTTCATCTCATGAAGTGAGAGCAACAAAGGGCAGGTAATGGAGGTGATACTGTGCAAGTAATTGAACTGAATGGCTATAAGGTTGACAGCATATTGTCTCTACTGTTTTTTTTTTATAATGGATGGGAGCACATAAGTAAGAGAGAATGCATTATGGGATGTGGAGAAATATCTACTTTTCAGCCAATTATTTGACACTCTCAAGTAGATTTACTTTTGTCAGTGTAGCAAAGAATCAACCATAGTTAGGTGCTGGAAGTTTAATGCACTAGTGTTCAAACACAAAAGGCAGTTTGCACATAATGACATAATGTGTTAAAATGTATCAGTCTAGTACTGTGATGGAATTAAAGTTACTATAAAGAACTTAGATTTTGTGTTGATTTTAGCAGCTCCTGGTTCCTGGAACAAAGACTGCATTTTCCATGAGCAACACCACCTTGTGTCATAAAGATCTTTGCTAGCATGTGCATTTGTTTCGGAAGTGATTGAAAGAAAGACATTACTTATTTTTAATTCTATTTTTAAACATATCTGTTTGCAGGATGCATAGTGATGAGCTATTTGTGTCTCTATAAAATTAATAATTGTAATTTGGTGAAACAAAGTAAACTTTGTTTTAGTACCTTTCATACATCATACAGTTAGGTTACATGTAAACCTGCATTAACCAGCAAATCCACCAATGCAGCACCTTCACGCAGGCTCGGTGCGTCGGTGAGGGTGTGTTTATTTGTGCTTTATCATCAGAAAGTAAAGTTTTATTTCTCTGAGTTACTGCTCTGAACTCGCTACACCGCTCACTCTCTCTTTCTTTTGTTTTTAAAGAAAATTGTCAGGAAGCCAACAACAACTCTTGTCTTTATTTTTTACTATTTTTTTTACTATGTTTATTAACTTTTTTCCTAATAACTATATAGATGGTCTTGTTTGCTTATGTAGTCAGAAAGTGAGTTTCTAAAAGCTATAAAACTCAGTGCCTTGAAATTAATCATTGCATCAATAGCCCTATCAAGCCCCTGCTGTTCTATTGTTGGCAAGAGAGAAGCACCCTTCAGATGCTATTGAATGCCATTTCTACTGTATGAGCCTGTAAGAAAATGTGATTAAGCAAAATGATGAATACAATGCAATGGAGTTACAGCAATGTCACTTCCACTGTTGATTACATCAACCGTCACTGGTTGGAGGGTGGTGACGGACAGTAGGAAAATCCTATCCTGTCACCAAATCATAGTGACAAAAGTTAAACTGAATCGACCAAATGTCAGCACACTTGAACCTGGGTTAGTTCAGGCTGAGAATCAGGTTGGTTACCGGGGAGATCGGGAGAGTTGAATGTAATGAGCAACGATAATCCTATTCATTTTTAATTTATAACATTATATTGACATAGTGTTGTTGCTGTCTGAGCTACGACAACAGTAAAAATGTCTTAACTTTTAAACCTCACACCCTATTTCTAAGGCTAATGTCTCAGGCAGCTATTATTTCCAGTGCAAGTTAGGTTAGAAATGCCCTCATATAGCATGTGAATGGCATTATACATATTATACTTTAATGCAAAAAGTATTTTAACGACCATAAAACGGATAATGAGAATTTCCCGACTGCACACCAGACATGCATAATCATTTTTTTTTTCTATAAAACAGAACAAATGTTACTAAAAATGTGATAGTAAATAAGGCGGTAATGCTGGCATTATTACTGTGGACACATTTGAGAGATAACTCCTGCATGATGTGTGCAAGATGCTTGGCTAGGAGGAACAATTACATTCAAATGAATTGACTTTTCTCTATGAAGAGCTTCGTGTAAGCTGGAAGTCATTAGCAATATCTGCTTAGAGACGAGCTGACACATCAATAAGAGCAAACTGGGAAGCCAAAACAACAACAACAGCATCGATCACTCTGCAGCAGCACTGATGGTGGAGAAAACTCACAGTAGCCATCCAGGAAATAGTATTTCAGTCTTCATTACAGTTTCTAACCAGAAAGACGCCTCATCTAAGAGCCATCAGGCTGGGGAGAAAATGGACTGAATGCAGATAAACGATGATGGAGAGGGCGGAAACCAGAGCTGAAAAATGGGGAGGGAGGGTTATGGAGGAAGTGAAGAAGTGAGCAGAGAGGAGAGGAGAGGAGAGGATGGGGAGGATGGAAGATGAGATGAGAGTAAAAGATAAAAGTGAGAAAAGAAAAGAGACAAAATGAAGACTGCTCTGTGGGGTGGATGTGGATCGGGTGTGAAGCACGCCATGCAATCACTGTTACACTCCACTCATATCATGTAATGATGTGGCTTTTCTTGATGGCAGACACCAGTTTTATACAACACAGGGGAAGGAAAATGCTAAATGTATATATGAATAACCTATTAGAAGAACAGTGAGGAAAGGTACATAAATATGTATTTTGCCAAGTAGTGGGCAGACACACAGATAGACACGCCAGGTAATCAACAACAGCACTGAATGCATTTGGCATCCCATTATCTGGCCTCGCTGTCCCCTTCTGCTGCTAATGATTTTGAGATACAAGCACTCGCATGTTAGTGTGCTCCCAGGCCTCTGTTCTCTGTTTGCCTGGCTGCATCATCCAAAACAATGTGCACAGTACATGTTGTGTGCGTGTTTGTGTGTTTCACGCTGTGTATAAATGTGTGACTCTGCTGGTGCACATTAATGTGTCTGAATATTCCTCTTTGTGTGTGTGTGTGTGTGTGTGTGTGTGTGTGTCAACACATAGCACTGCGTGTAGTGCATCTCTTCCTAGCCTCATGCTAATGGCCACATTATGATGAATTGGCTTCATGATTTCAGTTAGGCTGAGTGGTGATTAAATCTTCATTACTGCTTCTGGTCAGTCCTTCTCTACAAAGATTGCCCAGAAACTCAATTCCTCTTCATTCTGTGAGAAGTCCCTGACTGAATCAGGACATCCGCAGTGACAAACAAATTACATCTAAGAGAAAAAAATTCACAAATTATGCTCTCAGTATCTCACTTCTAAACAAGATCAAAAAAGTTCCTCAGTCTTTAGTCTGAGTCAGTCACGTACTCTGCTTGTTGTTAGTAAAACATGTAAAGGTTCGTGCTCATGTAAGTACAGATTCTTTGACAAGTCAAAGTATAACTAGTATGTTTTCGTTGTTTGTGCAACAACTGTTAAGGGTACATTAACTTATCTGTTTTAACTCACTTTTCACTTCATGACAGCCATGACGGTTGGTGAACTGAAATGGAAAACTGAAGCAGACTGATCTGGGTAATTCAGGAGCTCCAGTAGAGGGCATCCTCATACTTAAACTTAAAGAATTTCCGAGGAGCCCTGACATAATTTAATTTCATTTGTCTCTCCTCACACAGTACGTGGTCACATCGAGGCAATGTCTAAGAAAAGCTATTTCCATCAGTGGTTTCACAATACGTGCTGTTCACTCAACACCTACAGAATGAATAGTTATATAAGTCTGTGCATATTCGCATCTACCTACAAAAAGGTTCTTAAATGGACTTCTATAAAGAAACTCTGCACTGTGGTCTAATGCATTTATAACTAGGACATGGCAGAGTTGCTTCACTTTTTGAAATGGAAAAGGTGGGCCACCCTGCGCTGGGGATTCAGTATTCTAACAGACAGCACAGTTCATGGTTATAATCCAGTATCACTGATTTTTCATGGCAAAAACAGAATTGACAAAGAATTCATATTTTTTTTTTAAATTATTATTATTTGAATCTGACAATTGATCTAAAACATCAGGATGTGTTAGTAAGTCATTTCATGAGGTGTCCTAGAATAGATAAAATGTATAAATAGATAAAATATATACAAACTATTCTGGACTGACCCGTTTAACATCTTTCCCAAACGTCTCACTGTAGCTCGTTCCAAGAATCTCAAATTGCACATGAGAATTGGAGCCTTCAGCGCGGAAGTCCATCAGTCCTGTCAGGCCACTGATCCGTCCCTGTAGCAACAGCAAGCAGAACATAGTTACTGTGAGAGATGTCACAACCATGGGTGCAGGTCTGAGATGAAGCAGATAAAACACATTCATCCATAAACTACTTCTAAATATATTATGTAAATGAGCATATATATTCATCCTAAAACTTTGGCTTGCTATTGATCTATGTTTCCCAGATTCCATCCCTTATTATAATATATATTATAATAATATATAGTGACGGCCTAAAAGTGATTCATTATTTTATATTATATATAACTAATTTTTCATCACAGTTAATTAAATGTTTGCATTTATATAATTTAGTTTTCTGTAATAATTGTGTAGCATAGCTGTCTCTTTTAGAAGAGACAGTTTGGGGGAAATGTTTAATGTTTGGCAGCATTTCACAGAATATAATTACACAATTATGTTCTATTAAAAGGAGGCAGATCAATTTAAAGGAGACTTATTATATATAGGTATATAATGTGCAAAGATCTGCCATCAGTATATTGGCAAGGCAGAAAAAATGTCACAAATGAAGCATTCAGAGCAGGTTGAAGGCCTGCAGGGAGCATTTCTACATACGTTAACCTCAGGTTTTGGAACTCTGACCATAACCATAAATATCTGACATGATAACAGTATATAAATAACAGAAAACTACAAAAGTCATAGTAGATCCCCTTTAAGGCAGTATACAGTTCGGTTTGAATTACAACAACACAACCATCTGATGAGAGCACCACTGCTTGTCTCTTCATTCCCTGCTCAGTCATGTCACAATTTGGATTGAACCAGCGTGACTCTGCAACAGTGGAAAATTCCATTATCAGATTGAAATGGATGAAATCAAGCCACTTTCCAGTATGCAGCCTTATTTCAACGAGATAGCAGAGTGTTACGCAAGCATAAAAACATCAAAGCCCACAATCTGCCACAGATCCATCTAAAGGCCAAACCTGGGGATCACATAATATTCAGCTTCCTTGAGGGTATTTTGAATTTTGAATATTTCTCATTGGCCTACATCTCCTACTGTAAATCCCTTGATATGTATTTTCTTTTCTAAGTGTCTAAATTGACACCTGAACAATCCTAGATACAGTATGTAGTTATATGGTTTGTATATAACAAGTTACACAATTCACTTTCAAAGAATATTGGTGATATTTTCTTTACAAATCAGCAAATATAAGGAACAGCAAGAAAACACAAATAATAATACCTTCTGGATGGTGTCCAGCATGGACCATCCTCCATTCCAAGGCTTAGTGGATTTCCTCATGCAGTTGAGGCTGGCCATGCTGTGCCACTTCCTGTCCTCTAGTTTCCTGTAGAAGGCGTTTGCCAGCATCAAAACACTGTCATACAGGTAGAGGTTGGACACCTGTTTGGGAAAAAGGCAAACGATTTTCAATTAATATATTCTTGTATTTTTTCTGCTATTCTCTGTGGAACACAAAGCCGTGTGCAAATCTGAATACCACAAAGAAGAAAACAATTTGCTTTCAGGGCTCCAACAAATGTCCCACATGGTGAAACCTTGTGAAAGCAGTGACACAAGAGCAGTTATCTCTTAGACTGGTTCTGTAAGGTTGGGTGGTGGTCCAGAAAAACAGTAGGGAACAAAAGCTTGTCTCCTCGCTTGCAGAGAGAATAGAAAGTACAGGGACAACTGTTGAGCCTTTTCTCTTTTGTCTGACAATGTCACGGCTGCCATGTAGTGGGGATACAAAAACTCAGTTTCTTTATGTATTACAACACTAAAGAATAACGGTGAACTCAGCAGCAACCTGGCTTTGACAACACTTGCAAAACCCAAACATTCAGTCATCTTACTGATGAAAAGAGCATCTGCAAATCAGATTTTTTTTTTCATGTAAAAACATTCCTGTGCAGATTTGACTGTACGAATGCTCTTTTCATTAGTTTCATATTTTGTAGTTCCAGCACTTAAGCTAAGTCTGATACTGGTAAGCAGTGTTTTTTTCTGTTATTGGTTCAATTATCTTTTCTTTTTAATGAATTTCAGAGCTGCCATCAGCCCAACTCTCCTGCAACTACAGTGCATCCTGTCTCATTTATGTCTACTGCCTCCTGTCGTGGCATGAGAGTGGATTCGATAGGTCCTCTGGGTCAAATCAAGTCAAATATTCCCACAGCATAAAAATCCATGGAAGCAATACTAGCTGCCCCTCTAGGCATTCAGTTCATGACACGTTTAGACTCTCAGTGGTAGGACATCACACGAGTCGAGTTCACATGGCTCAAGGTCACTCAGTCAGAACTTAGTAGCTCTGGTTTTCTGAGGTTACGCCACAATTAACGTGTTATGGAAAGGATTAATACAGGAAAGCACTCTGACCCACTTAACCGTTTAACTATTCTAATGAATGCTTAAACTGCCATTACCCAATATTTAACCCTGTTTCATGTGAATTATTGAGAACTGTGGGTGCACACGCCACATGTTTTTGCCATCTGTCCAGAGTACGGATGAGAAGGAATGTGAACATTTCAGTAAAGCTACAGGGAATACAGCCATTGCACTCCAGATGGATTGAGCAAAAGTAAAGTTTTACCAGGTGTAAGATGGCACACTTCACTCTCTGCAGAAAGTAATAAGTGGCATGTTGAGTACGGATACTCTGAAGACCCAAAGGAGGGGATGACATTGTGTTGGAGAGATAGCAAAGCTGTGACTGTACTGAAGGGCAGATCTTTATTATGATCAGAATTTACCTTTGTTTGGCTTCCTGGTTGACAAATCCATAAAACAAATCATAGATAGAATAATCTGATTTAGAGCATGCAGCACCTTCCACTGCAGAAGCTTTACTTACACTACAGAGCTCTCACACGTTTAATAACAAATAATGTGGTATTTCTACAGTTTTTGGGTATATTCACAAAATTGACACATTCATGAAAAATTTTATTTACTTTAAAACAATGTTTTATCTGCTAAGCCACTTATTTCCCAGTCACATTGACCCAAGTCATTTATATTCATGGACATCCATGTTCCTCATAATTACCTTATCTGGGGAATTAATCTATATTTAGTTGCATACATTATCCGTTAATGTTTGTATTCATGTGGCACTTGGCACAAGCATCTGCCGCACTATGTTGTCCTACATCATGACTGCATGCATATGCTGTAATGTAACTACTGAATCTGTGTAAAATGTATGTGATCAAGCAGGAATCATGCTCATAACCCCTTATAAAAAAGATCACAATACGTTGCCAGATAAGTGTCCCTCCTGTTGGCTGCTGTAGAAAATTGATGAAACATGGTGGTTGTTCCCAAAACATAAACTGCCACCTTTCAAGCTTACAGTGGGTAACAAAATAAAGGCTTTAGGTGGAGTATTACTCCAAACTAAAATAATTTAAATTTTTGCCACAGTTTAAACTAAATGTATCTACATTTAATCTGTATAATATACTCTTTCATATCTTATTGCTTATGACATTGCTATGTTGGTGAGTCAAGATGACATAAAACATTGTTTCAGATTGTTCAACTCTAAGACTTCAGTGGTTTTACCTCCAGGGACTGTAGATAGCCCTCCTGTGGGTCACAGAGCAGGGAGGAGATGCGATGATTGTTCCTCATACAGCGAACATTGGTGTCCCTCCACAATGGAAAGATCTGACGAATGATGGTCATCCGTCCCAGAGAGCTATGAACCAGCTCCATGATGTCTGCATCACTCACCTCCTGGAGACAAAGACGACACAGGAGGACTTTAGTTTAAGTGTAGTGGCATTTCTTCTTGGTGAGGAATCATGACACAAACTATGAGTTTGCAGGTTTTGAAGAGCTGTTTTCTGATTTGAAATTGAGAAACAAACCCTCTGAGGGGTTTAAATGGCAGTGTCTGTTTTTTAAGGATTTAAGATATTAGATGACACTTTAGGGGCACCTGAGCAATTAGATATGAGACAAAATGGGTGAGGATGTTTTCCAGAACAGATAGAAGCTAAAAGGTCAACTGATGTGCTTTATTTAAAATGTTTTCTTCTGTTTCTATTTGTAGGAGTCCCTGTTTTCATCTGGTCAATGAATTGTGGTTGAAGGCCAAAATACACAGACTTGCATACAGAAAAGAAAATATTTTTGTGTAATTTTTTTTAGATTTTATCATATTTTACCAAGATTGTATCATCTGAGCAACTCACTTATTTTGGTATTTACATTAGACTAACTAATCAATGAACAGTATCCCTCACAATAAATGCGCAGGTGAACCTTGGCCTTTTTCTGTAGGGAGTTGCATGTGTGGAGGCTCAGTGGAGATTCACCCTGTGAAGGGTCAGATCAATATTCATGAGACAATGAGCTTCCTGCTTGTCTCCATCTCAGGACAGTGGTCAATGCTGAAGCAGACAGTGAATCTCTTGGGAAACATTGGCTTTACATACTATCTGACAATAAAGCTGTGAGTTTCCTGTCTGGTCAAAATGTAAGCAGCTGTGTTTTTATATAATCTGGATCCATGCTCTTTAACTGTTTACTAATCAGATATTTTGAGCTCTCCCTTTGCATCGGCCTATTGGTTATTACTGCTGTTCTTTGTCCTCCTTTTAGTGTTAGTTTCTCCTGGCTCTTCTCTAAATAGTGCCTTTCTACTTTCATTTTGATCATGTTTCCAGTCTTTTAGTATCTTGCTTTATTTCACATGCTCTTTTTAAAAAAAGATACATTTGTGTTTACATACCTTCCAAATTCCCTCTACTTTTTTTTTATATGCAGTACATCTCATCTCTACATATTTCACAAAATGTAAAACAAGTTTTTGCAGAGAAAATGTTCCCAGATCTTTCATCTGTGTACAGCACGACTAAAACACTCCTCAGCCGATTCTAGCTCATCTAGTTTTATACTTTGACTTTTGCCGATCAGTCAGGTGGAAATAATGAATATTCATGAGCTGCTGTGACACATTAATCAGATGAATTATGCCGCATGGTTCATGGAGCTGAACCCTCACGTCCAAGCTAATAACTTCCAGTGCCACCCAGTCCAAGTGTTCTGTCACCATCACAGGTGACATTTGTGTCATAACCTGACCCAGCACTGACACTGACCAATGGGACATGGCTGACGAAACGCACACCTTTCAACCTCTGTTTGAGGGGAAAGTGTAGACCGTTAAGTCACAATTTGGACACCACTTTGATATATTCCATGTGTACATTAGACCAACAAAAAATAATCCATTAGTTCTTACAAATTATAAGGTTATTATCAAGCTTCCTGGTGGGACTACAGAGGCACTAGAGAAGCATTATTGATGGGATCATGAAAGCAAGTAAAAATGATAATGCACTATCATTTATGAACTATCTGGACACAAGCATAATGTGATAAACAGCTTTTAAAATCTACAATTATCACAACATCAATTCAGGTATTAGGCTTCTTGGAGGTAACCTACTCAAATTCTGAAAAAGTGAATAAAGCATGGCCATGTTTCAATGACAGCCGATGACCAAAATACATTAATCAAATCAAGTTCAGCTGACAGATACGCTAAATTATCCTCTTTGTGCTGCTCAGTCAATGTTATTAATCTTTCACTAGAAATAAATAATAATAAATAAAAAAAATCGGTATTCATGAAAGCAATTTAATTAGAAGTTAGGGTGCTTTTTTTCAAGCTGCAACTAAATTGAGAAGTAATAGAATCCAGGGAGGTAGAACAATGCAGTCATAATAAAAGTTGCTCTTGCTTATAAAACACTGTTTTATGTCCTTTTAGTGTATTTGTTGTGAAAAAGAAAATTAGTTAGACAGAAAATAACACCAAAAAACCTTATCATCCAGTTATGTGGTGATGAGTCAGGATAATTGTTATTCTAGTGTCCTTTTACAATGGGGGAAAAAACAGCTTCAAACATAACAAGCAACAAATACCACAAGGTACCAGCCTTTGTCGATTTCTAAGACTGATCTATATTATCTAATGTGTAACTTTCAGCATATCAACACTGACATTAAATTAAAGCTATTATTTTCTATACATAAAATGACAGAAATACACGATCCAATCAATCCCATGTTCTACTCAGAAAGCGCTGTTGTGGTTAAAATTACTCATTGAGCACTATACCTGGATACACTATACCTCACACAACATCATAGAAATATGATATATTTTCTTCTTTTTTTTTTTATCACAGAGTATCATGTAATGCAATTTTATTTATCTTTAGTTTATCTATATATCTTTCACTAGAATGTACATCATAAAAACTACTGTGATAAAGTTTTAGGTGAGACGAGAATTACATGTATTATAAATAAGGTTGCTATAACGAGAAAATAATGCAATAAACCTTGGTGCTTTGCAATCGCACACACCTGCATTGGCAGTAACTCTTTATTGTTTAATCCTGATATTTGTATATCATGCTAATGATGATCAAGCTTGGGTTTTAATGAGCTTTATTAACATTGCTGTGAGCGCTGCTAGTAAAAAGTGATTCATTACGTAAACTCACTGCAGCTGATATGGTGGCACTATGTCTACCTCTAACATAGTTATTACTCATAAAATAACCAATAGTTGATGCCACCATATCATGCACACACAGGGATGACTAAGTTTTGGAGTTCAGGTTGTGGATGAGCTGAAGAGGGATGAATGAATCTTACATAATAAAGAACACAGTATCAGGAGACTGAGTTCCTTGTCCTTTGTAATGACATGAGGTTATTTTACACTATTTTTTGTGCAATTGTTACTGCTACCAATAGTGTTCTAACTAATTAAAAAAGGTTATGCATTCAGTTAATCATACAAGGTAAATTTTCATGCGCACAAACCTGCCGCCACAGACTTTTACAGTATCCATCCTATTACTATTGTTGAGACTAGTTTCCACCTGACTAAGTGCTTTAAGCCTCACCATAGGTACAGTTTAGTGTAGCTATCTATGCTTGTATTAATGTTTAGGTTTGTATTGAAATGGTGGAAATTACTACTCTATCAACCTGGACTTGTAGCATGCCTTGTTCAGTGATACATGCTGTGTGTAATTTGAATTACCCACTTTATAACCCTGGTGATATAAAATGACTATGACTGCTATAACATTTAGATAAGGTGGTTAGTGAAGGGAGTTGCCTGTCTGGTGTCCCTTAGATTTATGACCATGAGGCCGGATGAATGCTGTGGTCACCATTTGTGGGTTAGTGCATCATTCTTTGACATCTGAATTGGGTTTCTGCGTAGTTGCTCACTGTGGTTAATGGTACAGAGGATCATAACAGTAAATCCTTTGGTGTTTGAATAAATGCAATATTATACAGTACTTAGAATAAGCAATAAGCTCTCAGAAAGCCAATGAAAAAAATGTAGTATATATATTTTTTTTATCTCGTAAGTGGCCTCTTTAATAATCCACCTTCCTGTCCTGAAGTCCGTGTGGCCGAGACTGCATGAGTAGAAAAGGGTTTTCATCTCAGTTGCTTGATGGGCAGTTACCCAACACATCAGTCATATCATGACTGTCCTCTTCGACTGTGTCTGTCACAGCAGGCACAGCCACCTAATCAATCAAACATTCAGAGGTGTCACCATCTGGGGAAAAAAAAACAAAAAAAAAACAACAAATCCTCCCAGGATGTGCAATCCATCTGAGTCCACCAGACAGTGTCAGATACAGCCAAGCTGCATGCTAGCCGCTGCAACCCTCTGGTTTAGTGGGTAGTTTAGGGGATGCATGCCTGTCATCCCTGTGCCCTCATGCTCATATCAAGTGCAGCTGCACTTCTTACACTCCAGTTTCAAAGGCTTTTATTTTATTTTTATTTTTTAAAGATTATGCAGTTATTTTTGTGTAGAATGAGTTTCATAACCTGAGGGCTCGGGAACTGAGTGCTATTCAAACCCACTCCGTTAATTTCAACACGCATTAGTGTCAGTCTCAAAGAAAAGTGAAGAAAAGTTTATGTTGAGAGAAAAGTTCATTGTTTCACTTAAAACAAGTTTACATGACAGTTGTCTTTGGGGCTTTTCCAAGTCTGAGAAAAGAACTCGGGTGACATTATTTGTTCAGGGTTGGATTTATAAATGTATAAACAAAAACTAGGAATGTCAAGTTTGAAAGGTGCGGGTATATAACATTCAGGGAAGTTGTAATGGATGACACCATTGAGTTCCATTATGGGTGTTATGTTTTTAGGACTTAAAAGAAGTGCAATATTATATTTATGGAGTACCCCTTTAAATATGACATCAAATAAACCTACTTTATTACTTGGTTTTTTTTTATCGTCTTTTTACTGTATGTAATACTATCACTTTATACCGTAATGATTATGTCACTCCTAAACAAAAAGACTGACTTCTCAGGGCATGCCATCTGTTTTATTCCTTTTTGTTTATCTGTAAGTCTCTTACACCTTAATGTTTTTCAACTTGTGATCATACTTACTCATCATCGTCTTCCATCTCCATCCATCTCACTCTGTGCCCTTATCACATTTCCAGCCTGACAACTACATTCATCGTACCACATGCTGCCGCTGGTGGCAGATTAGCATATCTGAGAGTTGAATGGGAAGTACAACCTCTCTTTGACTGTGTGGGTTGTGAAGGCTTGGTGCGAGCCTGGGGAGCTGATGCAGGCTACACTGAGCCTCAAGATCACCTGGTTAAAATGAATGTCACAACTCAGTCATGACCAGGCAGCTGAGTAGGAGCAACTGTCCACAGGGACTGCTGGTGCATGTGGGGTGGCAAGCGGTAACACCGAAAGCTATTATTTCCCTGCAGGATTTTCTGATACACCCAGACTGCATCTGGTCAGACTAACAGGATATTCATGAGTGCAGGAAACAGTATATAGTATGGCTTTAGAAAGATGGGGAGACACTTTTATATCAAAAATATACAGAATTCACCAGCTGCTGCGATGAAATGAGTGATTCATAGTTTTATATTTGTAAAATAATGTTAAATCTAATAAAAATATAATAACTAATATAAATATAATTACGGTCAGTCCTTTAGCTGGTTGTTAAAAAAACAAACAAAACAACCTTGTGCACTCTCTGTGTGTCATCAGCCATGTAAGACGCTTCTGAGAAATCAAATCACAGGCTAATGGAAACAAATTAGCTTTGCACTTTCCTTTTTTTTCCCTCCCCTTTTAAAAATAAGAAAGAATTGTAGATAAATGATTTGCATTTAGATCAGACGAGATTCAGTTCACACGGTGACTCATAGTTATAGTGGACTAGTTAGGTGCTCAGAGCTTTCAAGTTATCCTTTTCTGTTTTTCAGGTTTTTTTTTTTCTTTACATAAGAGGAGCTTTGGGGGTTTTTTGAAGAAAAACAGTGGGTATGAGTAGTAATAGGATGTTCATGTTAATCTTTGTAACATGTCTGTGTTATTCTCATTTCAAGGTGATTGTCAGCTTCATGGACAGTTCTTCTTGGGTGATGAAATGAAAGGGAAAGAGAAAGAAGGAGGAGAAAAGGATAAACAGAAGTTGCAGCTAGATAGAAAAACGAGGCTAAAGGGAAAAACTCTTTTCATCGTCTTTAGAAATAAAGCGAAGGTAAAAGAGGGGAGAGGAAAATGAAAATGAGAGCAGGGTGAAGATACAGAAAGATGGTGAGAACAGATCATACCTTTGATAGTTTGCGGATACAAACAAGCACATTCTTCCTCTTGAAATGTGTACCAGGGAGTGATAACGCCACAATGAACCTCATCACCTCAACCATTAAGGGAGTGTCACAGAAATTAACACACTGTTAATTCATACATACCACACCAGAGTCTGATGCAATTAAAGCTAATGTCTTGGTGGAGGTCTGTGGTAATTGACTGAAAGGAATGCATGAGTTTGCATGTAAATACTGCTTTGAATGAGAAATGACAATCCCGAGCTTATCGTATTGTTTCAGGCTGCAAAATGTAATTATTAATAACAATTTATTTTGTGATGTTCTGAAACATATAAACAAAATAAAGTTGTGAGGCAAAGGAAAACGTTTTAAAGAACTCAAGGCCTTAGTAGCTGTTGTAAATCAATACTTAAGTCAACTGCATGGTGAATATGATTTAAAACATACAATTTTGTCATGTTATAAAAGCTCATTATTGTCTAAGATCATTTAAGCTGCCAGATACCAGAAGGTTTAAACACAATGGGCCTCATTAACTCTTGTAAATCAATATTTAAACTACTGAAATATACTGAGATATTGCACCACAAAATCCTAATTAAAACATAAATGATAGCTCCGGTATTTTAAAGTAATTTGTTACTATCTAATGTGTATTGTGACCAAAACTTCCGTAATAAGAGTTATGTTGTCATACAGTAGCAAATTCAATTTGCTTCCCATAACTACAGCTTCTTAATGATTCTATGAATGTTGCTTAAATAATAAACATACATACACACATTCATCATGCTATATGGATTATGGATCAATATGTGTCATGTTTTGGATGTTGAGGACAGATTAAAATGACACTCTCATAAGTGAGGAGGTGATAGATCATGAAAATACATGGACATTGATGTAAGTATGTGTGTCTGTGTTTTAGTGAGAGAGCTCCTGTTATGAACAGCAATGCTAATATTTCAGGCAGGTCAGATAGGAGCAACCTTTTATCTAATATCTTTCATCCACTGCACCCCCCCTGTCTCCAAATCACTTTGAAGCAATGGAAATGCACTAAAGCTAAATATAGGGTCCACTGTTCTGTATTCAGAGTGCACCTGCATTTTGTGCTGTTACAGCCACTTTAGAAGACCATTTAGTTCAATGTCAGACACAGAGCACTGGCACAGAGAGGCAGAAGACACACTAACATCAACAACTGAAGGGAAGAAATTATACCATATCACATAAATGTCCAGTCCCTCAGGCAGCCAAGATAAAATAAAAGCAAATGATGGGCTACTAATCTAAGTGAATATGGAAGTGTACAAAGTGACCATATTATAGGTATATATTAGAGGTAGAGCCAAGGCACACATATACAGACACATGGTGTTGACAAAGGCAAACTGGTCTAAATTCACTCAGGTGTGTAAGTGTGTTTGTGTTTGGCCTCACCTCGTTGGCGTAGACCCAGTGACTGTCCTTGGATGCCAAGTTTGTTTCCACAGCCTGCAGTGATAAATAAAAAGAGAAAGTAAGAGAAGACAGAGAGAGGAAAAGATTTTAAGAACCTTGTCTGCAACTCTTTGTGGTCTTAAAATAATCCATGTCACCATGTGAGTCATCCGTTGGGTAGTCTTGTTGCTTAATTTATAAATTCAAGACGTCCTGGAACATATAGAGGGCGCTGGTTTGATGTGTCCAGGGCGGGGAAACAAACATCATGAAATGCATCAAAATCACACTGCCTGAAGCATACTGGACAACCTGAATTTGCTAAAATGTGCCATCATAAATAATTCTGATATATAGTATACAAGCTGAGACTTTTTACACTGTATGTGGTTTCACCTTAACTCATTAAATACGTTTTAAAAGTAACATAAAGAATGTGGAGGTTACAACAATTGGTACAAGTGTTACAAATCTGGGAGGTGTAAGACTCTTTGGAAGTAGTAAACTACACTGACAAGTAAGGTGTTACGGCTCAGACAGACTTACATACAACATCTCACAATGTCGGGTAAATACAAAGTAAATACCCACATTTTGGTCTACCTATTTAACTTAATTAGTGATATCAGACACTGTTAACTAACATTGCTTAAATATTTTAGACATACAGCAGCTACTTTGTAAGAGTTTCAGTTTTAGTCACATTTAAATTGAGTCACATTAAAAAAAAATATTACAAGGGCCCATTTCTAACTGTACTAATCTCTACTTATATCCTCTGCTTTCACAACAATGCTTTCCTAATCTGAAGTCTGTTACACACATACAGACGGCTGAGAATTTTTATTTTTTTCCGAAAGAAATCCAGTTGGGAAAGTTTGATTTCTCTAATCCTCAACCCTTATCTACTATACAAGGTGTTTAGCAGATCAGGTTATAGTAGAAAGTAGACTGTAACCCGGTTATCTTTTTAAACACCTTTTTAGAGCATTTTCCCTGTTTTGGACAGTCAACAGTGAACAGGCAGAGAGAAAAATCTTTCCGTAACCCAGTTACTTAGAAGTGACCTCTCGGCACAGATAAAAAAAACCCACCTTGGAATCTCAGTAAACCAACCATATCATTATGGAGTTCTTCCACATATCATACGACTGCACACATTTGACATCTGTCATGCTTAATGTCTCAATGCATGCCCTCTCCTGCAAATTGCTATCATTAGTGTCTAAATTAATTCCTTTCACACAAAGCAATGAAGACCGATGTTCCAGCATATAACTAACAAAACTCTGCTGTATTTTTACTCAACAACACCGTGCTCATTAATAATAGCCGGTGCAGAGCACAGCACCAAACGCTGCCAATCGATCTTCTAACCTTGGAAGAGTCATGATTTGATTTTAATGCCCCTCTCATTTCTAAATTGATCCCATCAAACTGCAGGAAGGCCATACTAATGCAAGAGCAATATTTACCTCCACGGTTGAAATGTCACGTCTCGTACTTAAAATTTAAGAGTCGGGCTAACTGCCTTCAAAACTGCTCTGAAATTCATATGGATAGGCCAACATTATCAATATATGCTATGAGTAACTATGGTTTCATAGTTCACTACAAGATTTCTGAGCAGTAGCTATTGTTTTATAGATGAAGCGGTTAGTTTCAGTTTTGTATGATAAGATCTTGTTTACTGTTGAAATCATTCAGCTAAATTAAATGATATTCATATTATACCTGGACCCACATATAAAAAAAACCAAAACAATTTGTAGCACAGGAAAACAGATAACTGTGTGCAGGCTACAGTAGACTTTGAAATTAAATTGAAATGCAATGTTTTTCATTATATTACGGTCTCCAGTATATATTAATTACACAGGCTTCAAATGAAAAACAGAAAGAACCATACTTTACTCTCATTAAGGATCGGACCATTAAAATGTCAGAGTTTAAACATTTTTTTTCAAGAAAATAAATCAGAACCACAGTGGGGCTATACAGACTATGAAATATCTTTTACAGTAACATTTATAAAATAATTATGAATTTTAATTAAACAATTATGGAGCTTGAACTTGACCCTGAAAGTATTGCAACATTCTATCTTTAACATTCACTCTCAGCGATGTGAGAGTGAATGTCGAACAAAACAACAAAACAAAAGCTTAAATGTTAAATTAACATGCCAGAATTAAATCTCCCAACGCTCCTTTCAACACCATGGACAGCTCCACTTGCCCACAAACTTCAATATTGAATATAAAATACTTGTCAGACTCAGAAAACAGTTTGCTTTATCAATGGACTTCTGTCTTTTTTTCATGCTTTCCTGTGGTGGGTTCATGTTGTCCCTCTTTTGCACACATCTCTGCAAATTCATCAAAGCAAGGAAGGAGGCAACCACAGGTCTGTTTACAGAGTTGAACTGCATGCTGTTCAGCGTGGAGACTTTCATTTTATTTCTATCATTTGTGAGAATATGGTTCATGGCACTGAATCCTCTCTGACACTCGGATGTTGACACTGGGAGCGTGTTGAGTGTTTTGCTCAGAGAGAATCCTGTGACACCATGACACAAGGAATTCATGGGATTCCTTAAGGAGTATTGGGCTGGTTGTAGCCTCAATAGCAAGAGTCTTGTGTATGGTGACAGGTTTGTCATCTCCATGTAAGATGTGCTCATCTTCATCATATGGCCATGTTGACATATTTAGAGTGGCTGCTGCAGAAATAATTCCATTGTCTTCCAGCCTGCGCCCAGTGTTGTCAGCCAGGGAAATGAAAAATTATGCATGAAAGACCTCTGCCTTCCGATGGCCTCCTTCTTAGTGCAACGCCTCAGTACTGGCACTGACAGCTGTGTCATCTCTCCCCTGAAGAAACCGTTAGCACATCATTTACAAACGCCATGTCCACCAACTAAATCCACTCTGATTTTAGCATGAATGCCCTGACATCTGTTTGACTCTCTCTCATCAATGAGAGTACTGTATTTATCAGATGAGTTTTTGATGACAAGCAAGCTGTACACTGACCGTCTGTGGTGACTGCTAGCCATTCTCAGCCCTCTCTCTACTTAGCAAAGCGTCCTGGTTCAGTGCAGCTCCTGGGTTGTTTGTCAGATTGTTTTAACCCAGCCTGGGTGTTCCTCTGCATCCTAACAACAGTGGCTCCTGTAGTCTCATTCTCCGCTGTAATATTTCTAGGATTTTTTTGAGAATCCTGTGAAATATGACGATATGGTACACTGAATCCTTTTCATTTTTCTTTCATTTGGCTAGCTGTAATTTCAGAAGAGAAATAGGCTGTTGGTGCTTGATGACATTCTTGAAACCAATGCATGGATCAAGGCCAGTGGAACAAGGATCATCACATAGCCTTTTATTTTAGATATTTTATATGGTCTATGGGTGAAGCCACATAAATCACTATGAGGGGGATACATTTTTGTCCCCACCAAGATATAAAATTGTTAGAAAACTACTGTTATTGTAACAGTAGCAATGGCTAAAAGCTCCATAGAGTACCTTTTGATTTTGTATTCACAATGTCACAATTGTCATTTAATTATACTGCAAATGACATACTGAATGTGACAGAAGTCCTGTAAAGAAAAAAGGAAATATTTCACTACTGCTGCACACCCTTCAAGCACAACATCTCGTGTATTGTGAGTCTCTGCGTGCATTTGCTTGCAGGTGTGAAGCATAGCAAGATTTAGGGAAAAATGAGCTATAGTGCTCACTTGGATAATTACACATTGACACATCCTTTCATCATTAAGACAATGCTTTTGAAGCTACACAACCTCACAGGCACAGCAATCCTCATCGTAAATCCTTAAATTAAAAGCAAAAAGATCACTAGGGGCTACTGTAATCTGTATGGTGGGGAAATATTAGCAAAACCTTTTCATGTCCAAGTAATCCATTAATTCAAAATATGATTGGTCTCTTTGGTCCTAAAAAAAATCTGACAATGAGAACTATTGTCTGCCTTAGAAGAATAACCTTGACATTCAAAAGAGATGACAGCTCTTTGAACTGAGTACATTGTTCTAGACAAAATCTGTCAGATGACATTATGGTAAAAATAAAGTCAAGTATTGTAGTGTGGGTTAGTTAATGTGTACCACCTGGGATGCAATGTTTTTTTTTTGAAGCTGTGGGCACAACAGACTTGAGAGGTTCAGCACTAGTTCACAGCACAACTCATCACCAATAACTTTACACAACACTATATAAATAATTAAGATAGATAATGTCTGTGAGCTGCTGTAGAAATGTGACAAACACGTAATTATGTTGACACATAGATGTGTTTTAAGAGTTGATATAATGGACTGAAAGTTGTACCGAATTCATGTACACAATGAAGTACCGTATTTTCTGGACTATGGAGCGCACCTACATATAAGCCGCACCCACTAAAATTTGAATGAAATATATATTTTGTCTCATATAATCCGCATCGGACTATAAAACGCCGATATATACATAGGCCTATACATAAGTGTTTATTAATATAACTGAACTGATTGTTTCCAAACAGTGCTGCAATAAACGCAGCAAGTGCTGATAAACAAAACAGAAAAGTCATTGATGGTTTTATTCATCTTCTTCCTGTGCACTAAAACTAAGTTACTTTATTTTCTGTTTCCTTCACGGATAGCCAGATCGATGGCATTCAACTTAAAAGCTGCATCATAGGGTTTTCCATTTTGACGGGGTGTAATAATATTATATACCCCCTGTGGGCTGAAGAAAAATGAATAGAAAAGCTGCACCTCTGTATAAGCCGCATGGTTCAAAGTATGAGAAAAAAGTATCGGCTTATAGTCCGGAAAATACGGTAATTCAATTTTGGCCATTGTGGGCATTTTCTCTAGCTACCGTTTTGAACTCGATGTGAATTGAAAAAACAGTTAAATACACTTTATATATATACTATATCTTCAACAGAACATTATAATTAGATTCAACATACATTACTTGTTTTTTCACCTCTATCTATAGGTGGCCCGTAATTCACAGAATGATTTATTGAAAAAAAAAAAAGATTTTCACTGAAAATACTCTGAATGCTAAGATCTCATGAATATCAACAGTATTCAATATCAACGGTACCTAAGGGAGTTGCTCATTAGAATTAACAACGAGCAGCTTTTAAATACAAAAGCCCCTTGTGTCTCAGTACAATAACTGCATTATTTAGCCTAATCAGCACTTTTCGTATCGCACGTAGTCCTATTCCGGTTGAACTAATCAAGGGTTTTCCCCTTTGCCTAAAATTTATCACACCAAAGCCTAAAACTTCATTAGGGAGCTTAAATGTTATCGACATACAGGCAGAGTAATTCTGGCTTTGTGTGTTTTCTATCTTTCCATTCACTTCAGTGGATGATGTAACAGTTAAAACTCTGGAGAGCAACGCGGTTTTGGAGAAGACAAGAGACAAAAGACAAGACAAGAGCCTGGAGTGACATCTGAGGAATACTCTATTCTGTTGATGTAGCCGAGGCCTGGCGACAGTAAGATCTCTAATCAGAGAGGCAAAGTACCCATGGCATGTTCTTATACATAGCAATGCCACAAAGACAGCCAGGGAATGCCAGCTTCAATTTAAAACCGTGACAGCCAAAAAGGGATTTAGAGGAACAGTTGCAGTTAGAGGGATGTGAAGCATATGCGAAAATAGGTGGGGGAGGTTTGGGCAAGCTTCAGACGACTGAGGATGAGTCACCTGAATGTGAAAAGATGAGTGTCTTTAGTGGAAACTCATTCAGTGCAATTATTTGCTTCAAAATGATGTGTAAATATTTGAAAACCAGATTAATTTTGACAGTTTGGTGCACAGTAATAAGGTATATGTACATATACACATATATAGATATGTATACAGTATGTATGTACATACAGTATGTAAGTGTGCATTTGGTTATTTACCTAAAGGAATTATGTAGAATGAAGTAAAGCAGGCAATAAGCTCAGAAAATAATTAAATCATTATATTTCATATGTAACTATCTACATTTACTTATCATTGTAAATTTAATTAGCAAAAGATGACATAATGAAAACATGCATAAGCATTTCGGTATACTTCACCTGTTGTATCTTAAATAAATAGCTATTTCACAGAATTGTTGGATGCATCTGACTAAGGGTTTGCTGCTCTCATTATAAAAAACATAAACACAATAATAACAACATTTTGTTTATCATTGATTAAATTCGCATTTCGCAATTAGAAATGAATCAGGGGGTTAATTCCATCAAGCTTAAACTAACTTAAAGGACTTGAATGATCAATCAATGCACAAACTGCACTTGAATTGCTAATTAAAATTATTGTTTGTGGCGATTGTTGTTCTGCTTCAAGTATGAGGTGCAGTACTGTATGTGTGTGTGTATATATATATATATATATGTATATATATAATACAGTTTAGTTAATGATCTACATGCATCTAGTCTCCACAGTATAACCATGTGAAAACGATAAGCACCCTTCTTCTCAGCTAGAGAAAATAAACAAATGGATTTACTCACTCAGTGGGTTTGCTGTTAAATTAATGACAGCTACAGCACTTTGCATGTTTACAGTTTTTGATGTACTCATTTAAAATGTACTGTTAGTATCATTCAGTTGATCTATCTGAATCTATGTACTGTATGTGTTAGTCTACCTATCTTTGTGTTATCTACCCATCTAACCTATCTTTTTGAGGCTACATCAATAAACAACCCACAGATCTAAATTATCTAAATTCTACATGAAATTCGTAAAGAAAAAAAAAGCAGCAGACAAAATCAACAGATCTGGTGGGACAGATGAGGAAACTAACTTTCTTCAATTTAAATTAATGAAACAAACTTCCATCATGTTTCCCACACGTTTCCACATGTTTTTGAAGTTTGACGGCTTTGGTGCTTTTTGTTGTTCTCTCTTCCTCTATAATGATTCAATAGCATTGGACCAAAGAATTAGCAGCACTGTTTAAATATTTTTCAAACTGTTTCGCTCCATTCTTCATTAGGCCATTACAAGCACTGTTAATAAGATGGTCAGCAGCCAACTATTTGCAAAAGACTTATAACAATTTGACTGTTTCTGTGTCTTTTGCAGTTTTTCCACTGAGCTGAGAACTAGGATGTAATTGCACTAAGCTGACAACAGAATTACTTCTACTGTAATTAACCCCAGCTGAAGCCATATTCTGCTGTATTTACTGGGACATATGCATAATGTTCGTGACAATACTAAATTCACGGGGATGACACTCAACTAAATTACTAATGTAAGCAATTCCCTGTTTCAGTGAAAAATGAATCCTCCTGAAGAACAAGCTAAAAACTGCCGCGTATCACTGCCCATGTTTACTATTGTTGTGTGACAGGAAACAGGTATTTTTGATTCCATTAAAATAACTGGTTTATTTTAGTCAGACTTTTGTTATTAAAAAAATTTAAAAAATATATCAAATCCATGCAGCTGAATCGATTCATTACAAATCTATCTGTAATGTTTCTGTTTCAGATTGTGGACTGTCTGGATACATATTGAATTGTCTTCATGGTCTAATATCTACCCTTCTATCTGAATCTATATCTAACCATCAGTCTATCCATTCATCTTTGTATGAATACAGTAAAGTCAAAGCCAAAATAATTCCTCTTTTTGAAAACATTTATGCACTGACTGTACCCAGGACTGGAACACACTCAAAATGCAGACGTGGCTTATTTTATACCCTTCACTGACTCTCTAACACACACTCTGCTCCCTCTCTTACTCTTGCTCAGTGGGCAAGTTCAACAACAGCAGAGCAATGCACAATAGATTTAAGGTCAGGCCATAGTCTAAGGGGTACCGTTGATTTGAAGTGGGTGCCTTTTACAGTCTTAGTATTTGGCCATAATTTGAAAAGAGTGAACAATGAAAAGATTTGGGTAGCTGTCACACCTTCCCGTGTTCTTTCAGTGTAAGGATTATACAAAGAAGCCTGGAAGGAGTAATGAGGTCTGTCATAAAAGATTCACAATAGGATCTGAACCCAGCCTTGCCACTGTTGCTGTGGAAACGCAGACTCCAGACAACCTTATCTGCATCATTGACACAGCATTGAACACAAAGATGTCAACTGCCCTCAAACAGCTACAGATATACACATCTTCATACCCTTTACACAAGCACACATGAAAATATGCACATTTAGTCCATACACGAGAGGGCTGGTTTAGAGTCTGCTCTCATAACTACTATCTTACTATCAAATTGATTTCCAAAAGGGACAGAAACTAATGAAATGTCATATGGAGTACTGATCTGTCGACCTAAGTGATAATCCAACACCTGAGCAGATTTCTTCTGACCTTCCACTGTTCAAGACCAGGTGGCTCTGTAAAGACGTTGGCACACGTGTGTCACATTTAAAACAGATCACGACTTCCATCTGCCATGGTACTAAGGCCTCTAGCTCCTCTCTGCATGTAGTTAGCCTCCCACAGGCTTACACTATAGCCATGAGTGGAATAGCTAATGTCCCTGCTAGGAAACTCACCAGTTGGCATATTAGCCTCTTTATATGAACTAAAATTACAGGTAATGAAACCCTGTGCCTGTGGCTGCAATACAGAGTTTGTATATATTTACAATGCCCTATGTACACCTACAGAGGTTAAAATTGAACATTTATGCAGTAACTAGAAGTGTTTATGTAATTATAAAATCCATTTAAATTATATATTTATAATAAACACTAGTTTAAGATGGAGGTGTCATTGTGAGGGGGATGTCTGAGAGTCACTAACATGATTAAAACTAGGTCTGACATTTTATGAATACCATAGTAGGCTGAAGAGTGCAGGCATTCAATAAAACCGTAAGGACCTTCACCAGTGCAACTGAAATATCCTTAGCATGGATTTAAGCCCCTAACCAGTATTTTGAGACAGTCTTGTGCTGAGAGGAGGCAAAATTAACAAATGAACTTAATCTGGATCCAGTCAAAATAAATGACACGTATTTCTCTCCAAATAATTCTATGAAATATTTACATTATTCAAAGCTTTACCTTCTTTGCTATTATTATTCAAATTATTTTTCCTCTTTTGCATAATGCAGCCAAAATAATTCCTTTTAAAAACAAAACAAAACAACTATCAAAGTACAAGCAATCAACGCAACAAAAACATTACTTCTTACTTTTAAACCACCTTGCTCATCACTTGCTGTTGTCACAGAGAATACAAAATTAATTTGCGTGTCTAGAAGATAAACACTAATGAAGGCCAAACAATCTCAGACCTTCCTTAAAGCTGAACGTATAAATGGGGACGTATAAATGAACATCTGTTACATTCAATCCCAAACATGTTCACACAATGCTGATTAAGTCTATCAGTACCCAGTAAATCTCTCTGTATTTTGAATCATAGCAGGTTTTAATGTGGTCGACTGAATGAAGCCAAAAAAAGCAACTACCTGCTGTAAAACACTAACTTCCAGTTTAACCCTCCGCTAACTTCAATGGGGATAACATAATGTAACTGTGTGACTCTTCTGTGCTTTTCAAATGTTGTTGGACTGAATGGATCAAATTGTGATAGCGAAAGGTTGTGCCGCTTAAAAACAATTAATGTACTACATTACAGCAACGGAGTAGGCTACTGGCTATGTCGTTAAGCATGTGTAGTTAGTGTTTATGTAATTATTCTCACTGCCAGAAGGGGGAGACAATGGTGCCGCTCTCCAGCTGTAAGTCATGCCTGAATCGAGTTAACTTCTCAGTAAACTTCATTTCGGACATTGTTTTTAGGCAGGATGCCACATATCATACGCCCATATGGAAATCATTATACATTTAAAAAAGGAAGTCGTGAGAAATGTGAGACATTGTGCACAAGGTTTACTATGAACGCAAAGAGTTTTAAAAAGATTCACACTTAGTAGCATTTTAACGAGACGCCAAAGCGCATGTCTTGAACAATACATCTCAGTATCAGAAGACAAATTACTTTGTATTTCTGTAGGGTGCCCTTGGGGAAGCACTGAGCATAAACTAAACTCCTGCACCTGGGAAAAAATTATGCCGTGGATCTTTAATGATATTTGCAATTAAGCTTTTACTGTTTAGCTGATGAATGTAGTAATCCAGGATAATTAACATAGAAAATGAAGAATGCAGTGTAAAATAAAAGGACGATATTACTCGGAACATTTATGTTCTAGAAAACAAGCACATTATCAATAATATAATATGGGGATTGTATTTTTGGAAACATGAAGATGTGATTGAGAGAGACCTTTTTCAGTTTAATATTTCATTAAATTTCCACAGGACTGAAGCAATTTTTTGATGCTCTTTGGTGTTATTTGTCAAGAATGATCTTGGTGGAAGACCCGTACTGTAGGAAGCAACACTAAGAATGAAGTTGACAAGCAAAATCCTAATTTAAAATAAATAAAATCCATAATTCTTGTGACTGGATCCTAGCAGAAGCAATAAGCAAAAGAATGCTATTTAAATGCAACTGAATACCATTACCAAACACTAGTCTAGTCATTTCAGGTGAGTAAAACACAATAATTATTTTCTATAAAAGCACTTTGTTCCGTCCCAAGGCCATTAGCTTCTAATAATGAATCACATAACCTTCTTTTCGCACTGAACGTCACACCTGAAAGAACACATCTTACAATAGAGTTAAGAGACTTTTATTTGGAAACATATAAATAATTAAGCTGTCCCTTTCGTCAGTGTTGTGTTCAGAGTAGGATAGGTAGCGCCTTACAAAAGAGGCACAAAGTGAAATCTGTCAACTCTTATTCTAACTTCTAAAATGGTTTTGTTCGGAGTAAATAGAGGTGAGCACCTCATTTGTTTTGTTCTACATAAAGGCTGATACAGTGGGAAGCTGTAAGACCTAATTGCTCCATTTTGTATAACCAGAAATAGTCTTTGGTTACATGCTGAGATGGTTGCACAGGTCTCTGTAGTCTCTTCATACACTCTGGACTTATTTCTCACATTGCCACTAAGAAATCACTGCCCACCAGGTAAGAACACCCAGACACATTCCCAGATGACAACAGACACTCACTGCTGTAATCTCTGCTTGAGGGTACATGATCACACTCTCACACTGCTGAAACTGCCTCAAAGTCACTGCTCACACAAGGCTGTCAGGGAAGTAAGAGTAAAAAGACAAAAAAAAAAAACCCTCTATGGCACAGCATCCACACCTCTCATCGACAAGATGCCTAAAAAAAACAGCTTTTCAAGGATCCATGTGGAATACAAATTTAAAAGATGTACAAAAAAAGTTTATTAAATATAATATCACTGCTACTGCAATTGTTAATCTGACATAATTCAGCCTCCTATGTTAAACAACTGTTACATCCAGACTAGGTTTGTTGAATGCTTTATATTCATGTTAGGCTTTGTCCAGCTTCAATCCCAGTTTGCTGAAAATAGCCTAGTGTAGATATTTTTGTCTGTATGTAAGTATGTGTTTTGTGCATTTGATTGTGATATTTTGGATAATGTTCTTATACTAGTATATTCTAATTTGTACTATACTGTACATACATCTAACCTGCATTGGATCTTTTGCACTAACCAAATACTATTGCTTCATGTTTTTTACATTACCATTAGCGTGTATTTCTTTGTTGTGGTAGTAGTAAAGTCCTAAAGTGCGGTGAGTTTGTTAGCCCTTTCTGCTTCAATCCCCTGTAAGAGCTTGAGGGGAACATCTGCACAGAGAGAAAAAACACACCGCCACTGCAGCACAATGTTGCATCATTTAAAAACGTGTAGCACACATGACACACACACATTAAGAAAACCACACAGTATATTGATCATAACCCTTTGGGTGCAGGAGCCTTGTGTTTTATTTCACAGGATTCCTGAAGAGCCTTTTTTTTTTTTTTTTTTTTTTTAAATATTATCTTTATGTCAAATGCACATATATGTTATTCTTTCCTCGTCCACTGTGACAGAAAAAGACTTGCTATCATCTGCCAAGAGAGGAAGAGGCTGGGATGTGCAAAGTAAAGGGATAGGGTGTGAAAAAAATGACTGAATTTCCTGAACATCAACACTTGAAAGTACTTGTGCAGATAACATAGAAAATAACATGTGTGGCTGTGCTGGTGTGAGTTACCAATGTGTTCTCGATATTAACACTCCCCTTATCTCAACAACAAAAACACCCCAAAATACCCAACTGCTCCCGTGCTGAGTGGCTGACATTATGAGACTAAAGGTGTACTGAGCAGATTCCTGTTGTTGCCGTAGATATGTGTGAATAAGAGTCAAAAAGCCTCTGAAAATGACCATTCATGCTCAAATCTATCTCAAGGTAAAAACAAAGGTTTTAAAAAACAACCTGTATTGCTTTGCAGTGTGTTGAACTATTTTGGCTTGTGACAGTCGTTCTTCCAATAGTGAAGTGTGAGCTCTCTCTTCCTTTCTTCTTCACGCGAGTAAACAGAGTTATTTTGAAGTGAAAGGTCTGAGAATAGTCCAATTAATTAGCATCAACTGTTTTTGATTGAAAAACTCACAGTAAATACAAAAGTTAGCAGCAACGCAGGTCGTGCAGGCTCAGCATGCAATGTGGGTTTGTTTTGCATCATTGAAAACGGGGGAAGTCAGTGACAGCAATCCAATGATTCTTTTTTTTGTGTATTTTGTCTTTTTCCTAGAATGCTGAAGAAACTTGATTGAAGACGGTCACCCTGTCTGCAGAACATACAGGAAGAAATCAGCTGCAAAAGGGTGCAACACTTTGAATCATGAGTCATCTTCGTGAACACCGCCCACTACTTGCGAATGCAAGGTAAGTTAACTTTTAGCTCAATGCATGATGTGGAGACTTTGGATTGGGGAAAATGTCATGGTGACTAACTTGCTAATATCTTGACAATAATGTAAACTAAAGCTTTCTGTGTTACCTACTCTTATAAAACTATGACACGCTGCTTTGCTCTTCTACATGTTCTCAGACTCTATTTGCCCATTGCACAAGATTGCGTAGTTTTTAATCCGGCAGTCGTCATTCTGCAATGGTTGTAAAAGTGTTCCAACAGGAGAAACACTAGAGACTACAAGATATTACAAGATGTTGGTTTTATTTTAATAATGCTATGCTGTCTCCTCAAAACCTTGAAACTATCACTAAACATTATAAATCACGGCGATGTGCCCAATGGGTCTGTAATGATGTTGTTTTCCTCTTCTTTTGAGAAATCATGGACTTCTTTGTGCAATTAAATATTACAGGTCACGGTAAAGTAGACAGAGTCTGTGCACTAAATCTGTCCTGATTAGGCACAAGTAAGCAAGATAAGTGGGTAGGCAAATAAGAAAGAAATACGAAAAAAAGGGAACAAGAAAGGTAACTGTAAGAGGTTAGCTGGGTCAAAGATGAACATGAATGTCATCCTAATTATCCCAGCGCAGGGTGAGACATTTCTTCTCAGAACACCATGGGAAAGAAGAGGTGTTACGGCGAGTGGGTGTGTGAAAATTTTGACATAATGTCCAAACAAACTGCCGGACTGCTGCAGAGAAAAGGAGTGAAGGTGATGCCAGTGGCACTATGCCAACTACAGTACAGCCCCTAAGCATAATGAGAGATACTGTTAGGAGATTTTCCTTTCCTTTATTAAATGTTTTAGTACTGTTTCCTTAATCAGCATATTGTAGCACTCGGGTGAGGAGAGCATACAGGCTGGCATGTATGATACTTGTTCAGGGCCATGAGTACTTTTATAGACGCATTTACAGACATCGATTCCCAGTAAACAAGAAAGTCTAAACAGGCTGCAATTTTACAATTGACAATAAATTAGCCAAATGCACTGTTAAAAAAGCATTTGTGCAGGCTTTTTTGTATTTCTCCAAAGCTACAGTGGTTGCATCGAAGCTGTGGTTTAGGCCTTGCTTGGAAGGAATCTAATTTGCCAGCATACTCTCGTTGCACTGTTTTATAGCTGGCACAAGCTTTTCAATACACCTGAGGAGCACTTTAATTTAATCTGTCTCATCAAGATCAATAAATGTGTCTGAACTGTGGCTCTATGGGACATACTGCCCTTTAATAGGCCACAGTGATTTTAGTGTGAGCATATTCTACAACCGCGTACTGTATATGCAGTTTCCTATACAGGAAACCAACTCTAATCGAGCAAGTGTTGCAGTACTGCCAGAATGTGCAAAAGCAAAGCTCTTATGTACATTAAGAGAAGCGTAAAACCGCATAATATGAAAATACATTTTCTTTTCCATACAGCATGTAGTGAAGTACAAGAAGGCTGAGTGAAAAGAAAGATATGGGAGGGTGGGAGTAGAGGGGTTCCCAAAGCTGAGGGGAAGGCGGAGTTGTGGGAGAGGATAGAGGGTGCATGATCAAAGCCTATATTTTGAAATCACTTACTTCTCCATTAGTTTGATTAATGGGGCCAGCCTCACAGTCAGACAGAGGCAAGGGGCTTGAAAAATGATGCAATTACTGCTTTTTGAATAGCGGGCTGAAAAGGCCTGTTTGAAAGAAGGATCTGGGTGAGATTCTACAGGGCATCCTGAACAGCGGACTTCTTCCCTCTCTTCATCCATCTATTCCCACACATCCTGAAGCCCCACAGCACTACTATAACCCCCCCTCTGTGAAGGCACCTCTCATCAGGCTTAGTGGCATGCTAGACTATAAATTGTGATTCATATGTATCTGCGGTATCTGTCAGTGTCTGCATTGCATTCTGTTTTACATTCAGACGCTGCACCACTTCATTTCCCCAGTGCATTTATTATTAATTTAATGTTTTATTTTTGTAGAAACATGTAATTCAGCGCCTTTATACTAAAAATTATTCATGTTGTAAACGCTTGCGGAGCAATGTGAAAAAAATGTTATATAAACCTCTTGAGTGATCAAGCTATAGTATAAAAGTCTCAAGTGCCATTTACAAAGATGGTGAAATGTTTGGACAGTTATCTCCAAGACTTTAAAATCATGTCTACCTTAACTAGGTTGAAATAATTACACATAATAGATACAACAAAGGAAGCCACTTTACTGCTGTATCTGTCATACTGAATCTAAAGTGTTTGGGTTTGAGTTAAGAACAACACGAGACAGTTGTCATGTCTTTATGTAAGTGTAGGCTGTAAATTAAACAAAAAGGACAAACCCGTCCTGTTCAATTTTAGGTACAGAACAGGTTTTTTTTTATTTTATTTTAAGTTGATGTGTGAATTCTCAACGTACATCATTGGGAGAAACACTTTAAAGAAATACAGAGGATCTCTCGGAAAGCTCTTCATCTGGACATGACCCTAGATGCACTTCACAAGGGATGTCATTGAGACAATAATACTGCCCATTGCCCAAATCTAGCTGTTTTTATGAGACAATGTGTGTGTGGGAGACAGTCTACAGAAGACTAAGCATCAAATTGGTCAGTTAGATTAAAGCTTATTAATGAGCTCCATCACTGCACCGCCAGGAGAATGAGAGGAAGAGATAAAGAATAAAATGAATAGGAGGAAAGTAAGTGAAAGGAAGAGGGGCATATAGTCAATTATGTTGTGATGTCTTGGAACCGCAAGGTAGAATTCATTCATGCTGAAATCTTTTTAATCCAATGTATTGGAGTTTTTTTGGCTGAGTGCAGCAGGTACACGCCAACCCTTCTGGAAGATAGAAAGGACAGGAAAACCCTTACTTTTTCTCTGTGCTTTTTAAATGCGAGACAGTGTAGTTTTGGATAACAAGTACTTTTCGCTGCTTCCCTGGTGTAACTGTGATTACATTTTGTGCTCTCTGGGGGTATCCCAATTATGACTCTAATGAGACACTAAATGTCAATTACTGCTTTTTATTTATCTGTTTGGGGTGAAAACACAATCACAAAACCAAATGTGGCAACAGAGAGACCTGCCATGCTGTGCAGTGTGTGACTTTATGCTTGCTTAGGTGTGTGTGTCTAGGTGTGTGTGTCTGTTTATTGGGAGTTGTGAAACAAAGTGCTTAAGGAAATGCTGCAAGGATCACTACTGGTAGCAAAAGGGCAGATGGATGGAAGCAAAAGCAGCAAAAATGGAGTCATAGATGTATGCAATACTTTTCTAATGTGGTCTAAATTTTGAATTTGAAGAACAGCTTGTTGGCATGATAGCGTTAAATGCTAAATAAGAGTTCGAAATATGTCCCTCTGTGCTCATTTACACATTAGCATTTACAGTGATTTTCTCCATAGTGCTCTTTGTGCTTTTACACCAAAATCAGATAGGGATTTCACTTTCAATGCAAAGCAAATCCGCTAATGCAATTGCAGAAGCACTCACTGCCCTGTGAATCCCCCACAGGCTTGTAGGAAGATTCTTCTCAGAACAGCAGGTTTCAGCACTGGGGTGATGAAGACCTGTTGCAGAAATAATAGCTTCATTGAATGAGTGGGACAGAATCCACAATACACATGGTTACAGATATGTGGGCTTCTGAGCATATCTTCCAAATTTATCCAAATAAATTCGAAACTTCCCTTTAGAACAACACAAGGCAGTGTTTTCTAATCTGGTCCGACATCATCTTTCGACACCATGCCTTTCAAAGTTAGAAATCATTGTTGAAAGCTGTTTTAGGTGATTGTCTAAGGTTTGGTTAGCTTTTAGCACACAGAAAAATCAGGGGAATGTTGTGACTTCATTAAGGTGAGGGGACTTTTGTCGTAATGGTTACAGAAATAACCACTCGTTTAAGGAACGTTCATGGTCATCTTTATAATAAACTCAATGCTGACAGCTCATAGAACACAGGGACAGTCTCTTTCACATAAACATATGATGTTTCAGGACATTCGATGAAATGCTTTGCCTTGAGTGGATAGTCTCAGAAATCTATAATCCTTTGTGAGTTATTAGAATTTAATGACCATTAAAAACCTTTTTTTTTTTAACTGCACAGTGTCATATGGAGTATATAAATGAGACATCAAAGGAACGTATGATGCATATGCACGTGCACATGTTAAATACTGACTCATACATATTTGTGTAAAAGTAAAATAAGGAAAGTAAAAAGTAAAAACAAAACGGGTAAGAAAAGGATAAAAGGACACCTGAACCTGAGTGTACAGTTTTTATTCTCTCCACTCTGGCTGTACTTTAATTGAACATTTTCTCCAGAGCTTTTGAGCTGTGATAGGCTGTGTGCTGGGTACCAAAACAGTAGTTGTTTTCCAAGTGGTTGGCTTTGCAATTACCCTTATAACTTACTGTATTTTGAGTCTGCCACTTGGGAATTGGGCAATAATCTTGAGCCCACAGCAACAATTTCACAGAGACAGAACTTTCCAACAATATTGTAGGGTTTTGGTATAATTGCATCTCACATTATACTGCAGGGAGATAATATACAGAGTGATGTTAACATGTACAGACAAAGTAACTATGTTCTGACTGTTACACTTTAACAAGAATGTAATTCATACAAGTGTTGCAACAACTTAGAAATGCCTTGAATATCTCTACAACACGCGCAGAGTGTCCTTCTACATGTTCTGACCGGCTGGCCTTTGTGTTCACATTCTACTGCTGGCTGACTTACTGCAACAAAAACAAACAAGTGGCTCTGAGAGAACGACTCCGCTATTTAAAGGACTTCCGACACTGTACATGTACAACTCTAAGGGTCACCAGATAAATGATATAGACTTCACTGGGCACCCATCACAAGATAAACCGTTTTCCCTCATGAAGAAATAAAAATTGCCCAAGAGGTATACTGTTACAATAATACTAAGCACGGCCCATAATAACAAACATCTATCAACGTTTATGACCCTCTATCAAGACAAGAACGTGTGAATGTGGATGAAAAAAAAAGTAATGTATTAAATATTTCTTTACTTACTGAGCAGAGGCATAAACGACAGGTTTGGAGAAGTCATCACAGTGACTAAAAAGCTATGAATTGTGGGACAGCAGTGTCAATACTATTGTTTATCACCCTCATCACAATCACCATTAGTATTATGATGGTCACTTTAGCCAGTACCACCACTGCAACCATCATCATCAATAGCACAATGTTCAAGCTATTTATCCTTTGAAGGCCTTTTCCCACATTTTAAAATCGTTCCCTGTCATTGAGTAATGTGAAGGGATAAGCCATCACCTCAAATACACCAGTTTTAATACCCAAGCATTACTTATGAAAAGGAAAATAATTTATGAAAACCTCTTTCATTTCAGGAGATGATTCATACTTGTGCAAGTAATAACAATCCATCAAGCAAAGACCTTGCCGACTGCCCCGGTTTCAGTTTTAATACCAGAGTTTGGATATACAACTATTTCTCTTGATTATTCCGGCCTCCAATGAAATATATACCCCAAGGTGGTTTTATTTAAATTTTTGTTGAAGTACAATACTTTGTTACAAAGTGCTGTTAGGTTAACCTATTGTATGCACGCAATGCACTACCATAATACATTGCAGAGTTTCTCACAATCTCCCAGGAGGTACCGTTAATTGATCATGAACAGAGAGGAGACCATCTATTATTTGACTGATAAAATGAAGGATTTATTCATCACACAAAGCAATTAGTGTTTTCTCTACAATTTCACCATGCTCAATGGTAACAGCACTTAACTTATTATAGAGGAAATTATGTTAAGTTACTGAATGTATTCAAAGACAACTACATTTTTTAGCTTAAAGCCAGGGATGGGATTGATGTATATGTGAGCCACAAGTGTAAATGTATGAATCTATACCATAGTGCATCTGTCTCTAAGGCTAACAGAAAAAATGACAGAACAGATATAGAGACAATATTACAGAAAAAACAAGTTTGCTAAAAGGGTGAAGAGAAATGAACATAGAGAGAGAAATGGAGACAGGGACAAAAGTATACAGTGCAATAAGAGAGACAAAAGGCGATGAGGTTATGTGAGGGGAAAAAAAAAGCAAGGGCAGAAAGATAAAGTGCCCATGTAGAGAGAAACATGGAACCATTAAGATGGAAAAAATACAAAAGGGAAAAAAGGAATGTCCTGCAACAGGGACAGAAGGGGAAAAGAGACAAAAAGAGAGAGAAGAGGAGGGAACAGAGGGCAGAGGAAGATGAGATGTAGGACAGTGATAGATCGTTTTCTGGCAGGCTCAATTTGTCATGCTGTTATTGGGAGGAAAATGGAATAGAGGAGCAGCTCTGAGGGTCAGAGGGAGAGGACAGGGGTCCAGAGGTGGGAGCGTTAAGCCAGGGGGAAGCAACGCCAGCGGACGCTAAGAGAGATAAACTGCACACACCTCTTCACCTCTTCACCTCTGGCCTTCAACAGATCATCACTGAGGTCACAGTCATCTGATGCCACCATCCCAGTAACTAGTGCTCCACCATACACTGGTGGACTAGTTGATGGTAAAACAGGATTTCAGTATATATGTACTGTGAGCACAATGTGTTACGTTCAGTGACTTGAATTAATTTACGTACAACTTTGGATGTATTGTGTTTGTTTGCTTCTTCAAACCTTACTAAAATTTAATATACACTGTGTCCTCTATTTAAAACTTTAGCTGTACTCCAAGCTGCTAATGACTGGCCATCCCTATATTTGATGCTTTATACGTCTCCCAGCCTCCCCATTGCCATATGATGCCACTCAACCAACCTTCATTTATATTCTAGGCCAGTCTAATGAAATTTTCTGGGTTGCTGCAAGTGTGTTTTTCTATGGCGTTTAAAACAAATTTCAGGCTGCAAAGTAGTTTTGGAGCTTTTTAATTATACCTGGCCTCACTCATTAGCACTAAGGGAGGGGGTGTAGACAGAACTGGCAGTGATGGATCTTGGGGAGGAATGAGGGGTGACGCAGTGCATGTGTGCACGTTTGGGCCTTCGTGTGTGTGTGTGTGCGCGTGTGTCTGTGTGTGTGTGTGTGTGTGTGTGTGAGCGCGCACACACGAATGCAAAGGATGTTTGTGCCAGCACTATGCTTCCCTGCACCAACACCATGCTCTCTGTGTCGGGTTAATGAGTCATGCCGGGAAAAACACTTCCAGGTCATGGCCAGCTTTATTCCTTCTAGGGGAGAGGGGAAGTCCAGGTGCCAAGACACAACTGTGTTGCATGCTGGAATGTTTTGAAAAATGTGAGAAAAGACACTGACCAGAAAAAATAAGTGCAGCTACAAGAATCCAATGATCTTAGTTATTTTTGATATGATATCATATGGTAGTAAGCTGCATGTGCTTCATCCATAAAACTAATACATTGTGTCAAAAACTGGAGCACAATAAAACCTAGGGGAAAATGGGAAAAAAAAGAAGCAGGGAAATAAAGACAGTCTAGGCACAGGGGATATTAGCTCTTGAGAGGTGTTGTAGGTGGAACATGGATTTAGACCTTCTCCACAGTTTAATAACAACTGAAAGTGCAGCAGATAATAAAAAGAAATAGCATTTGGATTGAAAACATGACAGATTAAGACTTTTTGTAAGTCTAACATCATCAGTCTATTGTTGATGCATTAATATATATATATATATATATATATATATATATATATATACGCTCTGTCACCTTAACATGAAAGTAGACACAAATCTTTAAATTGTCTTTTTTCTTCTGTAGTGTTTTCAACCTGTAATAGTCTGACTTTGACAAAACAATGGTGAAAGACACTGAATTGTTACCAACTGAGAGCTTACTGTCAAGAGGCTTTCATGGCAGAAAGATGTGCGTGCGTGTGTGTGTGTATGTTGCACAAGCTGTCATATCAACGCCACTGAATTCCCCAAGCAAAAAAAAACAACCCAAAAAACATGATCACTGTCTTTTTCCGAAGCACCCCATCAGCATGTCAACTTGGGCCACTTTTAAATCAACGCCCACAAGCGTTTGTGTCAATAAGACCAAAGAGTCCACGGCATCAAAACACGTTTTGTAGCAAGGGTAAATGTGTTTATTACATCTCTCTCAAATGACACAAGCATCCATTTTTAATCAGTGATTCATAGTCTGAAGTCTTGACAAGTGAATCTGTTTTAAACACTGCAACCTCGTCTACATGCATTCAAATGAGGACACAGACATCTTCTCAAAGCCCTTCTGTGCTTTTGTAGGCATTCAGAAAGGAGGAGAAGCAAAGTACTCAAAATAATAAATTTATACCATCAAGCAAAATTCGTTGGAATCAAATTCAAGTTAGTTTGAGGCAGGCCAAAAAATTAAAGCATGTTTATATTCTACAGTTCAGCTGATAGTATAATACAGTGTGTCCTGCATACACGACACTTGAGATACCATTTCTGACACTTTTCCACCCCTGCATGAACATAAGTCATGAATTAGCTGGGCACTCTGCACTAACACTGGCTGGTGAATGACACAGTCCATTATTTGAGAATCTAAGAAACTAAATCAAAATAGTGTTAAAATATGACAATAATGAATGTTAATTACAATAACTCAGGCCACCAAACTAATAATTCTGAGCTTTTCTGTTTGATTTATGAATATTTTAAAATGTCATCTGATGATCTTGCCGTTACTTCTGGAGGCAAGTTTTCATTCTCACGTTCAGTCAAGTTTAAAGTGAGCGATGGTAACAGGGCACAATCTCATCTGCTGAAATTTTGAGGGAAATGAAATGTACCTCCTTCCAGCTAAATTTATTCCTGTGATGTATGAAAGGTCCTTTTTACTGGGACAGTGGCACACATGTATCATAAACTTCTAAACACGTTTTCATCTTTTCTGCATTACAGTAGATGTGCATCCTGGGTGGAATTCGCATTTTCATTGCCACAGATTAAAGCATTCACAGCTGTCAAAATATATTCCTTAATGGTCTCTTAACACAATGGCCATTCCACTGGATTTAAAATCCCCCCTTCTTAAGTAGGCAGTGCCTGTCAGAAACCATACTCTCTTTCAATCTCTCAGCACTCATATCTTTTGTCTCTTTTCACTGCCATCTCCTCCATTAGATTTTACCTATTACTGTTTCATACAGAGATGCTTTATTATGTTGGAGGACCTCCCTTTCTAGCTCCCCATCTTTCTCTCTCATCTTTGACCTTTCCTCCCTACATCCATCTCCCGCTGTCATTTATTTGTCTTTCTCCCTTTGTAGCTGTCCTATTTTATGTCTTCCTCTCTTTACCCTCCTACCACCCTGTGCAGCATCTCTTTCTCCCTCTCTTACATTTCCTGGCACCAGGCAGCAGTGCTTGTCTCTCTTGAAGCTGCTGCATAGACGGCACACCTCACCCCACCACTCTGCTCCATCCATCAACTGGTCTGCATAGCTGCTATGCCAACTCATTCCACCCATTCTGGTTCCCCTCAAATACACGCCTTTAGGAGGCTACCGTCCCACAAACACAGGGAGGAGATGCAATAGTGACTGAGGTTTAAGAAACAAGACTATGAAACTTAATAAACTTGTACATGTGTATTAGTCTAACTATTAAAGTGTGATATTCATTTTAAGAATTCACATTCAGTACAGGTATTCCAATTGCTTAAAGCATTTTAATTAATGTTGGGGAAAAATGAATGACTATTTCCCAAAGTCAGAACCAAGGGAGCCAAAAATCTAATTTGGGCGTCTTAAAGATATATAGCTCAGAGCTGCTCTGTTGACAGTTAATTGGAGAGTGACTTTGGTAACTCATAAAATGTGAAAATGTGTCCATTTTTTTTAACCTACATGTGCATCATTTTTTGTAAGTGATTTAGCAAATGCTCACTAATATAACCCAAGGATGCACTGTAGAAATGGAGGATCTGAAAGTTTACATTTAAAAGCCTTGCATCCTGGATGGGAGCAAAGAGTCCAGAATTTCAGCATTAAACCCAAAGACACAATCAATGATATGTGCATCTTGTTCAAAGTATGAGAGATGACTCTGGCATGAGAACACTGGAGAAGCAACAACTGCATAGAATATAATATGTGACTTAGGATGACTTTTGCTAATGCATGTATGTTCTTCAATGCTAGCCAAGTAAATTAAGAGCTTTAAATGAAAGTTATGAATTTGAGGGTTTATCTATATAAGTCCTTTGACAAACGCAGCCCAACAAAGGTGCCGCTCTTTCTTTTTCCCCAGTGCATTTTTCCTGCACACTTATCTGACCTCGTAGAGGATAAAGCGGGCATGTATAAGAAACAGTTGAGAATGAAGCAGAAGAGAGGAAGAGAAAATAATGGAGCTGAACAACTTTATAATACAGATGACAAACTCAGAAAAGAGCATGAAACGGAGCACAGCACAGCTACCCAGCTACAGATTATCAGCTTCACACAGTTTCACTAACAATACTCAGCACTGCTTTAATGCATTTTGTCACAGCTTGCACAAATCAACAAAGACAACTAATACCATTAATCTCCTTATTAACCATATGTCTTTACAATTACCCTACCGTCATGAAAAAAAGTGTTTCTGTTGACTTGTTGTCATTATGGCAACTTTACTCTTTTCTCTTACGCTAATAGTTAACTCTCCAAGGCATCATCATCATTCTCCATTCATTTACATTTTTCCCCCAAGTATCTCTGGTGGGGAGTGTGTACACTCTGTGACAACAGTTACCAAGGTATTAATGAAGCTTTGATGAATTAACAAATCCTCACCACTTCTAATATATTAACATATTCACAGGAGCATTTGGGATCTGTGCTGAAAGTGAAGATGTGCTTATTTCCCAGTCCCCAAGACACCTCATGTTAATTGTATAAGGGATGATAAAGAATATAATTGCTGAGATTAAATTCAATCTTATGAGAAGAAAAGATGTTGCAGCAGTGTGTGTGTGTGCATGTGTATGTGTGTTTGCACTAAAACTGAATTCATTAGAGTACAGGGAAAGATCAAAGCAGTATGTCATTAATGAAACTTGAAAGCCTTGCTGTATTCACAACCTGTGCACTTGTTTATTTGTCTGTAAGTGCTTCACTTTTAAATTAATAGTGGAGCATTTACAATAAGCTAATTGTAATGCAAGTGAGGTTTTTGACTTATTGTTAGTAATTTAGGCTTTTTTCCACATGATTTTTTTTCAATAGATGGAAAGATTAAATCAGTACATAAGATTGGGGATATGCAGGGATAAAGTCCACCAAGAGTAAACTTTTAGAGACATAGAAACACATCACATGTGTACTGTAAATGGCTTTTATAGGTTTCCAGAACAATGATTAATTTATGGACAGAATTACAGTACAGTAGGCCTACAGTACTGTTGCATGTCTCAGAAGGATTCTCTCTCATCCTGCAGTGATCTTTAGATGCCATTAAGCTCCAAAAGCAATAACAAGAGGATATATGGACATGTACTGTATGTCATATTCTTTTTAGAAAGCATTTCAATACATCCTCATTGACTTTTTTAGGTCCGCCCGTCTTCACTAAGTAAGACGGATGAGTACGCTTATCGTGGCCTGTAGAAATATCATAACTTGGATCTTAAGTCTAGTCTGCCCTTAATGGAAAGTAAAGTTAAAATAAATGCGAAAAGGAAGAAGAGAAGAAAATGTGTTCTCTGTGTAGTGAGTATGAGCAAGTTGAAATGACATAAACCACAAATGAAACATCAAAGATTTGTTTCTTTAAAGTAGTAATTTAAAAGAGAGGTTGTACAAAGTAAATGTTAAAAAGAAAGATACTGTCTAAAAACATAATCTAATAACATTTAACTTATTGTATTTTACATTACAAAAGTTGCCTAATATTTTAATTATCTATATAATTAATATTTATTATCTCTTTCCACTGAATCAAATGATTGACATCACAGATGTTCACTCACTTTACAGATGTGTTGTGATCTGCACTGTTTATTATGAAATCAACATCCCTGGTCAGCTGATCCTGCAGTCTTGACCTTATTGAATTACATTTTGCTTTTGGCAGGAGTTGAGTAGCAAGGATATTGTTATGTGCTGCCTAGAAAGCATCATAAATTCGTGATACCCTTCTGCTTAACAAAAATGCATAAACTGAATGAGTAAATATTGCAAAATGGAAATTACATAGACAAGAGCTTTGTTACTGGTAAACGGCGTGTGCTACTGGTGTATTTTTTTAATCTACGACCCTTTGTCTATTGCCCTCTATTTGAGGTCCACATGTTTCATTTGAGTTGGAAAGTGATCAGTGTTTACAGTCCTTGCCAAAAGTGGTTTAAGTGTCAGACTGTGTTTGGTGTTTAGTAGGCAGGGTGAGCCACTCAGCTCGCTTTGCATTATAATATTTTTTACTCTCCGACACTGCCAATGCCACACAAATCTGTTCTTCATGCCAAAGTACTTCTATCATGAGTAAAACTCTTGCAGATGATTAAAGGCAAATCCTTAACTTCTAGCTGCCCTGAGTCAAAAGAGCATGGAGAAGTGTGTTGTGTTTTTTTTTACATGTACTTAAATTATTACGAGTTTGCTGGTATTTAGCAGCCGTTCATTCATTATGAAATGTTATGAAGAGAGGGCAGCTGATTAACTAATGAACTAAGCAAGGTGAGATGAAAGAGGAATAAAGTGGAGAGTTTGATGCTTTAACACCAGTACATCTCCTGCCTTCATCGACTGTAATTGGCAAACACAAAAGCACAATATGAACTAAGAGAGATGCAAACCTTCACAGTTGACTTTGACTTTGTCAGAACTCTACCGGGGGTTTTATGCACTGCTGCTGATCTGCACAGTAAAGCCCCTTCAGTGCAGTGAGGACTGAATTAACTGTAGAAATACTTTTTCTGCTGCCCAAAGATATATTTGTAACATTTGATGCAGAATATTGGGACCTGATATGTCGTTCTTTTCTGGCCAACTCTATATTGAGGGCAGCACACATGTCAGTGTGATATCTCCCATTTGCTTTTGGTTTAATCAAATCTCCACATGGGCGCAGATAGACCACACAAGGGTCAATTGTGTGGTCTTAGTTGCAAATTTTAAATGAAAACCAGACAGTCTATTTCCTATTATTGATTTTTTCTTTATCTTTTTCATTCACTTCAGCTGTAATCTGACTGTCTGGCTCTTTCACTGCCTCTCTGCCTGTGCTTTTGATTCCATGATGAAGTAACATCTCAGTGATATAGCCAATGTAGCTTACCTGGTGGATAAACACCTGTGCACCTCGAGGGCTCATGAGCAACACGGCCCTCCGTAGAGTGTCCCGGTATCGGTTGAGCTCCTCAGTCCGCATCGTGTTGAAAAGGTCAGTAAAGACTCGGCTGACGTTCCGGTCTACCCTCTGCAAGGACACATCCAGACCCAGACGAGAAGCCTGGTCCATAAAGGTTTGCAAACCACGGATATCTGGAAGAGGAGAAAGAATGAGAGGGGATGGGAGATGAGAGGGGGGTGCAGGTGAAAACACAGACAGACAGAGACAAAAAGAAAAACACTTTAGGCAGATGTTATTATACAGTGCTTAATCCCCGAAACATTTAATCAGAATTCTGGGTAAACATCCTGTACTTTGAACACCTGCACATGAATTTTCAAGCTTCGTTTAAAGGGCTTCGAGGCAGGTTTCGTTCTTTGCTCCTGATCTGAAGCGTGACAAAACACAACATGCCCTCCTGTCTTTCTGTTTCCTGGGGTTTACAGGATATGAAACCCCAGGCAGGTGTTGCTGTCCCCAGAGATCTCTCTGTATGTGTGTGTGTGGTCACGATACAGGAAACCGCTTAAAAGAAGCCCGAGCTACACACACACAAATCAAAGGTGATGTGCAACAGAGGGCTCACAATATATACACCAATCCCAGCAGTCGCAGGGGAAGCAGCAGCCCAGTGTCATGCCACATTCTTAAAAAGAGGTTAGGTGAAATCGCTAGAGCCAGACCTCTCTGCATCCACAGTGGATGTGTATGTGTGTGCGCAGATGGGTGGGTTTTCCCCTTTTGCATCATTGGAGGTTTGATGAGTCATCCGGTGCTCTAGTGCTTTGGTATGGAGAACATACAGGAGCATAGAAAGGCAAGCTGGCTCAGATGTACATACAGCTGCACAACACCTACACAGGCTCCTACAGTATCATACTGTAATGGTGTGTGGCTGTTATTTGAGATGATATGGAAGGGCAACTGCATGTCATTTTTAGCTGCCATTGGCCAAAACTGGAAATTCGGCTAATAGGAAAGCTCTTAACCTAACCTGTTCTAAGCAGTGAAGCAACATATGCGTACATTGTTTCTGTTTCATTGTTTCCTTGGGCCGTACTGAATTAGCAATAAGACTATGTACCATATAAAGCAAATCATAAAGAAAAAGATGCATGGTTTGATTTTTCCTACCATTGTTGTATTGCGATTTATTGTTTAACATAAATACTCACAGTTGCTGCAGACTCCCTCATGTTCAAATGGCAAAACAAAACTGGAAATTAAATAATTTGTCATTTTATTGCAAAACTCTTACTGCAGCACTATTTGAAAAACTCTTTCCCTCCTGAACACACATACCACTTTGTTTTGTTTGTCTCTAAATTGAAATGGTTACCCTTGGTGGTTTGAATACATTGGGCAAAACCTCAGTCTCTGAATAATTCCTCCTTTCGCCCACAAATACAATTTGTAATTTAATCATAGGTCCGTCCCTCCTGTCCCACAACTGAACCGTTGCAAGTGATATGGCTGCAATATTGTGTATATGCATCTTCAGTACTAAATGATGGTATTGACTATACACGAAACCTAGAGTGTAATTTAATTTTTTTTTTGCTTTAGTTATACTAATCCCAGAAAGAACATTTTTTTGCGGATTCATTTAAATATACAAAACATCAAAACATAGCCTGCATAAGTATTTTTTTAAAATTTATCCATTAACTCTGCTGACTGATGTGGACTATCAAGTATGGAAAACTCATTACTCACAGTATGATGTTTGTGGTACGGCCTGTATGAATGAGATTAATCTATTGTATACTGTAGTTGGTTAAAATGTGAAACAAAATGAAAGGCAGCTTTGATTTAGCGTGTGGATACTGCATTGGAAATGAACCTACAAACTTAACATTTACACCACACAAACTGTTTTTTCCATATTGGATCAACATGACAAGAAATCTACAGAACTGATGCAACTGAACAATGAACAATGACATTTATATTTTCATAAAAAAACATCTGTCTCCCAAATGTTAGTGTTTTGGGCAATAAGAGAAACATGCTGTAATAAACAAACAGGGCTTTTAATCCATGAAGAGCCAAGGGAAAGCTACCATGCAATAACTACGCTAGGATCCTGATAGAAACGTTGGACTTCAAAGCCAGCGTTCCAAACCCATAGCAGGCTTTTCCACGGGGCAACTGTGTCAGCCATGGACGAGGCTGAAGAAAAGAGGATTAACGTGGAATTAAAGGTCTGATTTCCGGACATGTTCACCCGAGCTTCATTTCTGAACAAAAATCTGCTTCTGAAAGTTTTAGATATCAACCCCCCGCCTCCCCTGTATCAGAATCCTGTTCTCAAACTGACTGGTATCTTTCTGACTACTCTTGATTTCTGTGTCTCTTACTGTACCCAGCTTCTGCTTTACACTATGTATTTGTATAAAAGAGGACAGGGAAGATAAATCAGGGGAGACCGAGAAATACCCCATGAAGTTGCTCTAACATCCTTTTTAGCTCTATCTTTCTCAAGTTGTTTCTAAAGCAGGTCTCCCCCTTGGATTGAAGTGATGCTGAAATGAGAATATCATGATCAAAGGGCTCAGAGGTTTTTAGTGAGCTGTCAAGCTGTGTTGCAATCCAAGCGGAAAAGCCTGAGAAATGGCTACGCTACAAGCCTATATTTACTCAAAATTGAGATGAGTCTGTTAGAGCAATCACTTTTATTCTTGCAATAATAACACGGTCAATTATATATTATATATATTTTTTGCACATCTGAAACGTATCAGGCACAGTGTGTTGCTCTTGTGGTGACAAGAGCAATTAGAGAAACAGAAAGAGGAAAAAAAAAGGAGAAAAATTACCACTTAAGTTTCAATTCTCCGTCTTATTACTGACAACTGGTCTACACTCTAATCTGAATGCTGTATTTTAAAGTAAAGATCACATTACATCATACCCTTTCAGCACTCAGGATTTCTGATGGTAGAAGCACTTACCAAATAGAGGTGTTCAGGGATAGACTAAAATTGAAAATATCCTATTTTATTCTTTCCCTATTCTAACAAAGTCGCAGTTTAGTACAGAGTTAAGAAATATTGCTTTTTAGCACTTTTCACAAGACACGCCGAGTTTAAAAAAAGCAGCTTGGCTAATATGATGAGTTCATTCAGACTTCTTGGCAACAGGCAGATCGTGAGTCTGTGCCTTTGTCTGTATATACATATATATATAAAATACACTATATTGCCAAAAGTATTTGGCCACCTGCCTTGACTTACATATGAATTTAGGTGCAATCCCATTCCTAACTCATAGGGTTCAATATGATGTCGGTCCACCTTTTGCAGGTATTACAGCTTCAACTCTTCTGGGAAGGCTGTCCACAAGGTTGTGGAGTGTGTTTATAGGAATTTTCGACCGCATTGTTGAGGTCAAACACTGTTTGTAGAGAAGGCCTGGCTCAGCCTCCACTCTAATTCATCCCAAAGGTGTTCTATCGGGTTTAGGTCAGGACTCTGCTAGTCAAGTTCATCCACACCAGACTCTGTCATCCATGTCTTTATGGACCTTTCTTTATGCACTGGTGCACAGTCATGTTGGATGAGGAACTGTTCCCACAAGGTTGGGAGCCTGAAATTGTCTAAAATGTTTTGGTATTCTGGAGCATTCAAAGTTTCTTTCACTGGAACTAAGGGGCCAAGCCCAACTCCTGAAAAACAACCCCACACCATAATTCCTCCTCCACCAAATTTAATACTCGGCACAATGAAGTCCGAAATGTACTGTTCTCCTGGCAACCTCCAAACTCAGACTCGTCCATCAGATTGCCAAATGGAAAAGCATGATTCATCACTCCAGAGAACGCGTCTCCACTGATCTAGAGTCCAGTGGCAACGTGCTTTACACCACTGCATCCAACGCTTTGCATTAGACTTGGTGATGTGTGGCTTAGATGCAGCTGCTCGCCCATGGAAACCCATTCCATGAAGATCTCTGCGTACTGTACATGGGCTAATTTGAAGGTCACATGAAGTTTGGAGCTCTGTAGCAACTGGCTGTGCAGAAAGTCGACGGACTCTTTGCACTATGCGCTTCGGCATCCGCTGACCCCTCTCTGTCAGTTTACGTGGCCTACCACTTCATGGCTGAGTTGCTGTTGTTCCCAAAATCTTCCATTTTCTTATAATAAAGCCGATAGTTGACTTTGGAATATTTAGGAGCGAGGAATTTCACGACTGGATTTGTTGCACAGGACATCCTATGACAGTTCCATGCTGGAAATCACTGAGCTCCTAAGACCGGCCCATTCTTTTACAAATGTTTGTAGAAACAGTCTCCATGCCTAAGTGCTTGGTTTTATACACCTGTGGCCTGGCCAATTGATGAGGACACCTGATTCTGATCATTTGGAGCAATATACTGTATGTGTTGTGAACTGGGCTGTGGACACAAACAAACCCAACACCTTGCAGAAGAGAAACACAAGGTGAAGAAAAACGTATTATGTTCTTACACACAGTAGGGTGACAACTTGAGTGACCACAGGAGAGATGGAGGAGTAAAAATAAAAAAATGAAACAGATAATGTGATGAAAAGATAATTTAAATAATCTTTAGCTGCCCTATTAGAAACCATCTTCCTGTATAATCAATTCCAATACAAACCATAGATGGACTCATAGCATTTGGCTTAAAAAGCATTTTCTGATTTATTGACAATGGGGAATGATTTACTGGTGTTTCTGTTGAGTCTATTTAAATTAAAATCATCACTATTGAGCTTTAAAACTTTGTCATAGGCTTTTATGCACCATTTGGACATCAGATGTCTCCATTTATTATTGTCAGTTTAGTTAATGGGCAAATTTTAGAAAAAGCTTTGATAGTCTAGTCATAAACTATCTTATATAAGCAGTGTGGCTTGAATGTGCAGATACAATCCCAGACTGAATTATTATCTCAGTCCAGGCTTGGTCTCAAAGATACTGTACAGTGATTGCGTTTTTGGCTCACTACTATACCATGCATGTTTTGTTCCAAGAAAGGAATGCAATTAGTTGCACTTCACAAGTTCGGCACACATCCTTTTGCGATGATACAATGCTGTCTGCTTAGAAAGGAGACAATAGAACCAGAAAGAACCACAAGAAATAAACAGACAATGAAACTAGAAAAAAAAGTACAAACTGGTAATAATGAAGGGTCAGGAAGCAATGAAAAACAGAACAATCAGCCTTGCATATGGCTGTTGGGTTAATTCTGCTGCATGGCAGTTTAAATTTAAAATCAGGGCACGTCTAAGGTTACCTAAATCTGTTGAGATTCAGCAAAATATCCAGACATATTTTGCTACATTTTTCTAATTTTTGTCACGTAATTATTGAACACAGAACTATGTAAATTAGGTCTTTAGGACCATTTTTTTCTACGCTTTTAGCAAAAGGTTAAGTGATCATGCAGTATTTATTCCTTTATTTCCAACTGGTAATCAACATGTATTAGCGAGAAGGATACTGGAGCAATATCTATGACTTATATAATAACCAAATATTCCCTACTTTCCTATAACAGTGATTAACATTTTCTCAATATTTCTGGGTGAATTACAGAGAGAAAGAATATATATATATATATATATATATATATATATATATATATATATATATACACACACACACACATTCACATTGTCTGTTCATTCATCGTCTCTTCTCTTATGGAAAGCCAATTAGTTGAAGGTCATCTGTACCTGAACTTCCTGTGAGATTACCTGACAAGTTGGTTCGCATTGTCACAGACCTCATGGTAGTACTAAATGTAGTATTAATTGAGATTAATTTAAGTAACACAATAGAAGCTGTTGTCATTTCCTCAGATCAACCTTAACCCTCACATTATGCATTTCAGACTTGCTACAAACTCAGCAGGAGATATCCTTTGTGTTTGTCCATGTTGAGACCCTGCCTGTGTTATAAATGTTTTTTCTACATCAGGAACCACCTCCTACTTAGGACCCAAAGCAGCTTAATCAATCTCACACCTAATCCCAGCCTAATTCTCTCCCCCTCTAAAAGAGAGCCAGTCACCACAGGGAGGGCATAGACAGATGTAGCTGCTCCACAGTTATTACTAAGCACAGGTTAACGCAGACAGGACTGCCAAGAAGCAGCAGAAAATCAACCCTTCTTTAGGATTTCCTATAATTATGTCTCAGCTGCCTTTTATGCTGCCCTTGCAATGATAAAATGACTAGGCAACTTCTAGAAGCTTTGGTTTGAAGATGTCCACAATCCCATACAACATCAATATCTTGCTCCTTTTTCCATATGCAAATGCAGTACGATGGAAGTAAAGCTTTAATGGCTACAGATTACATTTTGCACACCTTTTGAACAAGACTAAGAGTGTACAGTCATGTTAGAAGCTCTGCACCTCAGGCACAGAGGTACTTTGAGCTAAATGCTCAGTTTTAAGCAGGTATTACATTTGCCATGTTAGTGTGGTAACATTTGCTAATTAGCACAGAGAAGCTGAGGCTACTGGGAATGTCATTCGTTTTGTTGTAATAAGTATTTGGTGATGAACAGAATTATTTAACAAATTCAAATTTGGACCTGATGACAATATATGAATTATCAGAAATTACCAAAGTGACTACAGTTCATCATGAGTGGGTTATGAATGTGTGTGCCAGATTTCCTATCAATCCATCTGGCATTTGGGACATTTCATTCAAACCCACAAATGTAATCCATAGTAGGGCTGGAGGAAAAGTCAGGGGATCACCAAGGTCAGCAGGATTCATCCTTTGCGAACCATGGATGTCTTCACTAAATTTCATGACAATCCAACAAATGACTATAGAAATACTGCCTGACAGAGTGACATCGCCATCCAAAGAAATATTTGTTAGCAGTACAACAACGCTGCAGGAAATGTCAGTAAATTTGATGCTGATTGATTTTGAAGTGAATGTAAAGGGTTTTAGTCGACTTTAGTTAAATATAATCAAAAAAATAATCAGAACAAACAGTAAGAGGTTACTCATCTTGTATTTTGATTTCTTTTCACTAGCTTACTACAATATTTGATCAAGTATGGGCCAGGCAGATGGGCATGTTGTGTCAGATTTAAACCAAACCATGGCATGACTAACTTTTTACAACCATTCTGCTGAGTGGTGTCTATTTATAGACATGGTTGGTTTTAAAAAAACAAGCAGAGAAAAAAAGAGTGTGAACGTGGTTGTTGTTGGTCGAGGCCAAATGAAATGAAATGAAATGAATTGGAATAAAACCACATCTTTCGATTCAAAGCAGGAGCTCAGTCCAGAACTGCAGATTCACTCAATGCCATTTAAATTCAGTACAAAAGACAACAGTTGTTTTTGTGTGTGTGGAAGTTTTGTTTGATATCTGAGCATCCTGGTTGGTTTGAGAAGAATGCCCACAATGCACAAGGGGCTGCACCATCCCTGACGGCAAAGCAAGAGTTTGTTTTTCAGTGGGAGAGATGAATCTTTGTGGCCTTGACATGAACTGCTATTCAATCTTCTATTTAGTCCTTTTCAAATAAAAAAAGCTAAGGCATTAGACTAATCTTTCAGCACTGTCAGAGAGCATAGCTGGAATCCGCAAGAGTAGGAAAGAATGAAGGACAGAAAGAGTACAAGCATTGAAAGAAAGAAGAAAGAAACACCTGAACAAGATGCAGAACACAATGCAGAGCAAAATCTTAGCAGGAGTAAAGTTTACAAACTTTACAAATGTTTTACATCATGTGCTTTTTATGCTGCTGATCCATTGGTAGAGAAAGAAAGAAGCAGAAAGACTTGGCTTCCATGACACAGTTAATTACACTGAGCCACACTTAGCCCCTGAGGTCAGGGAAGCCAACTGTTAAAAGCTGTAATAAAACACAAAACCTACCCAGAGGCCGGTGTTGCTCTCATCATCTAAAAGCTAAACTGAGTATTAAAGAAGTATTAAAGAAGTGTGCTATATTATAATAATCATTGTCTAGATATGTGCAATTCAAATTAGACTTTGGACAATTCCTTGAGAGTAGTGCCTCAGTGTGATGCCTGCCGGTACATGCATGTAGGTGCTCTATCGTTTCTAACGTCTACCTTTATAGAGTCTTTTCACCCCATGGTCCCTCCTACTCTGCATGCTCAATGAATATGGCTTCAGTACAGAAACATTTTTCATCATGAACTTTTCACTGTCATAGATTTTGTCATATGTTCTTCAACGTGTTCGTTCCAATGGTCTGTTCATTTTATATGAGTTTTAACTATCAGATAAATATGTAATATGTCAAAATGATCTTTATGATCTCTGAAGGAATCAAAAGTTCTCATCTTTATGCAGTCAGTTATACTTTATGTGACACAGACTGAATGCTCTGATGCTCATAGATAAACTCATAGTCACAGTCAATCAGCAAATCTGATTATAGCTAAGGGAGAAAGTAATTTCTTGGTAGTGCCAGCAAGAATCTACAGTTCAAAATATCACTATTAGCTGCTATTTAATGGTTTAATGGTTTGCTGTCTGACTTAGAGCATCAGCCAATAATTATTCTCATGTGTTGCTTATCAGCCATTTTTTGCAGTTTTTATTGGTAGTTAGTGTTTAATGTCTCAGTGTAAAGAATTGGAGATAAAATATAAATATATAAACTGGGGCATGTTTTTTGGTTAACAAAATTCAATCCAGATATATAAGTAGTCACCTTTTGCAGATATAACAGCCAAACACACTGTAGCAGAAGTTCCCACAAATGCTTTCCTTCCACCTGTCCAGTTTATCCCAAACCAGCTTGATGGCTGTGCTGCTGTTCCATGATTTGAAGCTTACTGCCATGTTCTTCCCCAGCTAGACATAGACCTGAGTGTATTGTGTGGCTCTGCAAAATGCTGCAGCAGCCCTTTTGGTCCAGAGTGCCGGTCACTCTGTGCAAGTTGCTAACTCTGGATCCAGCAAAAGACTATCCAGACTATCACACTTCCTCCTTCATGCTTTTATACAGACAGAGGGTTTATAAGTAATCAACAAACGTTGGGACAGCTGTAGGAATTATTTGCATCGATTTTCAAGACTTAACTTACATCCTTTGCTGCAGAAAGGCTGAGGTGTTAACCCATTACTTGAGCTCTAATAATAATGTTTTGTTGACCTAAACTTGATAAACCTCATGCACCCTGCAGTTAAGTTATTATAATTAAAAATAAAACATAATAACACTGTCACATCTGCAGTGTAATGATACTATATGTATGGAGTAAAAAAAAAAAAAAATGTTTCCAAACATTATCAAGCTTAAAATGGGAGTTTGATATTTTTGATGTTTGAATTTTGATAATGTAACTACAATACAATGTGTCATAATTTGTTTTCTTGCTTAAATCACGTGTTCATATATAACAGGCAACAAGCTCAGTGCCTTTGCTCTTGCAGTTTTGTATCAATTCTACAAATAATACATTCATGAGAAAAATAAATACAATCCCAACATGTCGGGAACACTTTACAACCACTGGAGATTGCTCAAGGATGTGACAAACATCATAAAAAGGAACTATCCTGGTGAAAGGGACGTCACGATGCTGTACTTTGTGCCCTGTTCTGCTAAACATAAGACAACGGTGAAAAGAAAAGGCAGAAAGGCTTCGTCAAGATCAGACTGAGAACAGAATAGAAGCTCCTGTGCTGTGTGTAAAATAACATAATCTCATTTCCGCTGGTTGATTATTAACAATCTGATGCATGTGTTGTAAGCATTGAGATGTTCAAAACATACATTTTATGAAAAGTCAGCAATGATGGGAAAGGAGGCGGGAATGATGGCAAAAGTACAGTATCTGGAAAGTTAGCAATACACACCACCCTGCAATTATAAATGGAAAAAAATAAAAATAAAAAAAACAAATATTGATACCACCTGATAATCTATTCTGAATGTTAACTCATCCAGTCTGTGTCCTTTATAAGAATAATTAAATTAAATCCAAATCAAACCAATCTGCGGTCAAGAAATATTTTAAACTTTTCTGCCAACAGAGTGGTGCTAAAAAAACAAACAAACCTCAATTTGAATCAACCTTTCATCAAGCAGCATGTTACCCTTCTGGCTGCATAAATTAAGTATAATAGACCAAATGTTGTCTAGTTTAAAAAACTGTCAAATACCAAAAGCTGGCATTGAATGTCTGGTCAGACTTGTTTATTCATACATTCATTAGATCATCCCTTGTTTCAATCAAACATTTTCCAATTTTAAAGTATTTTGCTCAGGGAAAACGTTGCAGGGCTACTTGTGTTCAGATAAAATAAGATTTGACAGTTTTTAGTCACCCACTTTTAAGCAAAAGTGTGTGACTTGCTGTAGGTGTTTTCTTCCTACACACACATGTTAAGTTTAAATCCAACATCTTTTTATACACTTAATGCTAACAGGGATTTGCAGATGGTACTTTTCTCTGGGTGGTGGTGTGGGTCTGTTATAATTGTTCAAAGCAGCTACGCACCATGGGTATTTTGGTATTTCCTAATTAGCTACTACATTTTTTAATTAAATGAATGCAGTGTGTAAATGTGTAGCACAAGCACACATGTCAGCTCAATGCTGACTGTATACTTTCTACAAAGAGTGCCAATGTCAGAAACATATGGAGTGCTGTCACTGGGCCCAAACTGTGGGGTCGAACTGGGTGTTTGGGTGGCTATATTTTCTGGAGGGCTGGGTTTAATATACACTATATCAACTGTAGCTTGCACTGTACTAAAAAAAAACAGATTTACACTTTTAGATTACACTCTTCCAAGTAGTAAAATGATTAGCCAGCAGTGGCAACGTATCATCTGAGGAATGCCAAAGCAGCAGTATGCTCTCTTTATCTTTCCGCCCTTGTACTGCCTTGCCAATCACTGCTCCATCCACAGTCATTCACCTTTTGCCAAATGTGGGTCACGGATGGTCTGGTCCACAGGGCCATCAAGATGAGAATAAAGAAACTGAACATTTCAGAATATATAAAATACTGTTGGGACACACCCTCTTTCTCTGGTGCCACAAATGAGCCAATTTGGCCCTGACTTGATGAGGATGCTACTAATGGTGAATCCAGCAATGCAATCTTGTTTTCCCCCTTCAATCTCTAATGAACTTTGATTTATGTTTGAACAGTGTGCATGTACTGTATGCATGTGTTGGGTTTTTGTGTGTGTCTGTGTGGGAGTGGTGATGTTCTTATACCTTATTTGTAACTTGGCTTTACTTGAGTGGCAGCTTGATCCCTGACTTTGGAGTATTTACATTTAAATTAAAAAAGCTAAAATCATCTTACACATACAAATGCCATGTTTATAAGATATATTCAGCAATCACATGCTCATATTTGTCCCAACTCACCATAGTCACTCTCATAAAAGATGATGAACTTCTGCCAGTGCAGTTCGGAGACAAGGGTGAGCAGGACGTCATTGATTCGAACAGGTGGACGAGCAGCCAAGGTGTAGCTCTCTCCATCTGGGCTGGGGTTGAGCTGGCAGGCAGTGCGAGGTGCACCGTCCCCGTTCCTCTGGATGAAGAGGTGAGGGATGTGCATTGCATCCGTCAGAGACTGCAGGGCACTTGCGGCTGCGCAGCCCGTGGATGTGACCAGAGCGAGGATCCCCTGGTTCATTAACTCACATGCTGGACAGAGAAAGGAAAAAAAAAATAAAGAGGTCAATGAAGAGAGAGAAACATAAAAGTGTAATATGGGAAAAAAACACGGTTAGATAAGCATTCCAAGTGAATTAAAAATGTGACCAATGATTTAAAAAAATATATTTCTTCAGCTTTTAGGAACTCTGTACTAAGTGTGCTCAACTGGTCTTAAGAATTCAAGATGGTTCTTTGTGTATCCTATTTAGGATTATATCTGAGCCTCTGCAGTTGAGAGCAGATCAGCTGGTTAACAGCTCAGATCCTCAGGCTCGGCTGCCTTTGGGATATATATATATCGCATATCTTTTTTGTTTAACAGTTAAACTTTAACCGCCTTATCTAGGAGGATTGTTGTGGTGTGTGTGTTTACAAGAATTCCCAACTGTATGTATCCTGTCTCTTAAGTGATAAATCTTGAGCTGACTGATGGACAAATTCAATTGAAAGTATTAGGCTTTGTACTGTGGACACTGAAAGACTGATCATCACTCTGTCAAACACCTACAGAAGGATCATGCTCTTATAATTTCAACATAAACAGCTGAGCATATTATACAAAAAAACAATTAAATGTTCTCTCACTACATTTCATAATACCACCTAATTATATTTTCTATTTTGGTGTTGAAAACATTTTGCATAAAGGAACAGCACTGCAGTAAAAGACCATATCGTATGTTAAGAACTCTTTATACTGAGCATTTTGAGAAGGAAAGTATGCACTGCACAATGCAAACATACAAGACACAGTACCATAAAGTAAAATCCATCATGATACTAGAGGAGGTATGAAAGAAGGGGTGAAGAAAAAGCATTAGGATGGAGTGAGAGGCAAGGAAAGGAGAGGAGGGGAAGAAAAGGAAGCATGATGAGGGGAAGTGTTCAGTGAATGGAGCCATACTGGGAAAGGCTTGTATGTACTGCATGTGTATTTGTGTGTGTGTGTGTGAGTGAGTGAATGTATGGCAGAGGGGGATGACTATTAATGTGACAAATGACAATTTCATCTGCTGACTACAAGCACGGGACTACATCGAAACACTGTAAATCATCAGTAAAGGGGCGACTAAATAACATGCTGAGGAGGAGCAGGAAACTAGGGATGTCAGAGAGAGAGAGAGAGAGCGATGCACTGTAGTTTAACGGAGGAAGGAAGAGAGTGCAGAACGAGAAGAAAAGGGTGCAAGGAGAAATAAAGAAATTATTGGGAGAGTGCAGGAGAGAGAATGCTCTTATCCAGAGAAAGAAATGTGTTGGAGTTTGTGTGCGTGACCGAAACAGACACTCACATGTTCACTTGTGGCAAATATGTAACATTAAATACTGTAATGCAGTATGGTGTAGATTCGCTGAAGTTATGTGATTGACAGTTATCAAATCTAGAGCATGCTTTTATCATTTATTTCACTTGATCCATATGTCAGAGCATGAAACTCAGAAAGATGTACTTTCATTTGTGTAAAAGGACCAATGGCTTTCCATATTATCCCCAAGCCCCCTCCCCATCCCTCAGCCAGTTTTAGCAGACTGTGGTTAAAGTGCGTCTGCAGCCATTTTGGCCTCATAATGGACACTCTGGGAACCATTATACAGCAGACAGCCCACTGACAGGAGGTGGGAGGACTCTCCAGTCATTGGAAAGGATTATAATAGTGGAATAATGACCATTAAATGTTCCCTCTGAAGTTGAAAGGAGCCATCACTCATTTCCTTCTAGTTATCTGACATCTAATGTCAGTTATACATACAACTTGAAGAATATCTTATTATTGTTATTACAATTCTATTTATTTGGACTAATTCCACAGATGTTTAGACTGCATGTATATGCTTTGTGTACTATATATATATATATATATATATATATATATATATATATTGAAATGAGTGAATGGATGGAGGGATAGAAGGAGATAAAACAGTCTGCTAAAATGATTTATAATCGGGAGATGCAAACAGCAGCTGCTTTCTTTGGAAAGTGAGATTTACTGATCTATCAAGCCCACTGTGGAGAAACAGTCATTTTCTTCTTGCTAATGGTATGGTTGATCTATGGATGATACATTCAGTGAGGGTGAATGAAATTTAAACACGACTAATCAACACTGCTTATCTTCAAAACCCTGATACAGTTACCATCAAATTGTCAGCAAATGCAGAGACCGAATCAGGGAAGATGGTGGAAAGGTGTAGCAGAATATGTCATGTTCCTACACTCATGATTGAAACTGTTATAAAAAGGCATCTGCCATGCAGAGAACTGATCAACTAAAGCACACAGCATATTTCTGCAAACTCCTTGTCTCATCAGACCAGTTCAGTTATGCACAAACGGCCGAGGGAGAGGGAAGATTATGATCAAGACACCAGGCTGAAAGTAGACATTTCAATTTTGTGCCGCACTATCCGTTCGCCCATGAAAACAGGATGTCATCAGTGTTTTGCCCTCATTTTACCAATGTAATATGAAGGGATATAACAAACCACCACACAACTGCTGTAGTGAATATTGCATAAATTGGGGCTGTCTCAATGATTTCACAGTCTAAACAAGACAGTCTCATTTAGTTTGCTCTGACTCAGAATACAATCCTGGGATTCAAAGGAGAGAGTCACCGCTGAGATAAATGCTGCAATGTTGTCAACACCACTCTACCCTGCAGTGACAATAGTGTAACTCTGATCTAATTGAGACAGCTTGTAATACATGCTGCAGAATGAAATGTATTATATGTATTCATTAGGGACAGTTTCAAAGCCCCTCCTTTTTTTTTTCTTTTTTGTTATTTTCTAGATGAGTAACTACTTATGCCTTCTAAATATGAAATTATAAGATAAAACATGATACTTTATATTGTACAATATGTAAATATTTGAGTTTATATAATTAATTCAATATCTTACTGTAATATTTCCAGACAAATACAGTTCCATAACTCTATATTAAGATATTGAATTTGACTCAATTTGTTCAAATGTTTGAGCCAAGCAAAGATTGCAAAGGAAATTAAAATAGACCATACAATTACACAGATACTTGTATTCAAACACTGACAGCGTGTAAATGCTGGATTATATTCCTCCTCCTTTCAGCACAAATTACTGATTACAATATGAAGTGATGAGATGGAGATACCCTGCCATTAAATTAGTCACTGATGGTTTTTAAGCATTCACGTGTTTTAGATGGTGGAAGATTCATTCAGTAAGGGTTTTTAAATGACCCATAACGCCTTCAGATAAGAGGGTATTGGGTATTGTGTCATTTCCTCATTATGAATGGGCTCTTCTACTCTGCTTTTGGTATCTTCTACCATATAGGATTACTACACAGAAGGGAAAAATGGGATAGATCGGTATTATATGGCAGTTGGATCACTGCTTAGTTCAACATTTAAGAGTACAGCAACATTGCATCTCCGGTAAAAATGAATCATCTCTCCATCACACTCTTTCATCCACTCACTCAATCTAGTCTTGTACTCTCTTTTGGGAAGATAAACATCCAACATCCATGCACTCATGCTGTGAGACTAAGATAAGGGTACATATTCCCTTCAATATTATTGATGCCAAAACTACTCAAGTATGAACTGTGATGGAGTATTTCAGACCTGTAAATGATATCCCCCAGACAACTGACAGGTAGAATTGAATAAATGGACTCGGTATATTGGATAATTTATATATGGGGAGTTGATACGGTAACAACAGGACCTATACAGTACAGTACAGCACAATGCAACGCAGTAGTGCTGCAATAAATATTGCCTTTGTATCTTGAAAGTTCAATTTCTGTTTTGTCCATAGTGGTAGACAAGAAGGCCATACATTATAATGCACCACCAAAATACAACATCCCCACAGCCAACTGCTTTTTAAAATTACAGTAGTTGAATTGGTACCTCACTGACACAGTCTCAACAAAAAAACCTTACAAGCCACATTAATTGCAGGCATTTTGTATTGAAATGTCATTAGAGAAGGATCCTGGTGGCTTCAGGATTTAAAATGCTGACCATGTGACTACAAAGTCTTTAGTTCAAGTCCAGCTGGGGACATTTATTAAATGACATCTATCCTCCCTCATTTCCTATAAGCTCTCTACTGTCCTAGTCTCTACTGTCTTTCTAATGCAGGGAAGAAATTGACTGAAAATGACTTTAAAGAGTTAAGTGCAGTACCTGCCAGTTGTCTGGGGGATATAACAACTGCATGATGCGTAGTAGTGTGTGGCAATGTAGGGGTGTGGGAACATGATGTAGCATGGATAGTGAGATGTATTCCTATTTTTCAGGTAGTCAGATGAAGATGGGGAGTCTAGGAGTGCTTTGGCAGTAAATAGAAGCACATTTATGGCCCTGTAAAAGGGTTACCATGTAGCTTCTCTTTGTTGAAGCTGGGCTCTCCAGCTGCTTGTAGTGTTTACCGAAGAATTCTCACATTCATGTATGATGTTGTCTCTTCACCAGTGCTTGTGAAGGCTTGCTAGCATTAACAGCTATGCATCAGAGGCACAAACTGGGGATTCGGTCAGCCAGTATTATGCTACTTATACCCAACCTGTATGTTCGTGTTACACCTACAAACACTGTTAGGGATGCGTATGGTCGAAATTTACTGAGATGGTGAAGTTTGTGCTGAGAAGGTAGTGTCTGTTAGGTTAGGGGCAGGGCATTCATTACACAAAGAGCTTTTTGTTTTTACTGGTGTTCTTCATCGGGCCCATTTGTAAGATAAGCTTACAAGGAATCTTCTTGTATTGGTTTGGATTGTCTGTAAGTGTAAGGCAGCCTTAAGACAGCTCGGGTAGGGGGCTGGATGTCTGTATAAAGTGGTGAGATTCTCCGTGAGTGATTCTGTGCATTCTGTATGTTCAGTTCACACATACACTTTGCTTCCTGGGCCCTGAATGAATGTTATCTTAAGAGACAATGGAAATATGACCAGAGATTTTTTTTTTTTTTTATACATCACTGACTTAAGCACTTCATGAGTTTCTAATGGCTAAGATGTTAATTATTCACTGTGATGATGACAGTGTTGCAGTCCAAATATGAGACGTGGCTTCTTTCTTTGAAAGTGTTTTGCTATACTACACTAAATCGTGTTATTCTATTATTCTTAGGCATATTATCTTACCTTTATGTAACCGAACAGGAGTCTTCGCCTTCACTAATTTTCAAAGCTAGGGCATTTTCATCACTTTCTCACATAATGTACCATAATAACATAAATTCTCACTGCGTTTGAATAAAAAAAAAACATTATAGACATTAATAATTGTTATCTGACGTGCACCATGCACAGACTGGCTTCAGTAGCTCACAAATGAAGTGGCTGCTGCTTTGCTCTGTGTTGGGTGAAATCTAATGAACAAATGTATACAATAGTCATATATAGTAAGAGCTTTGTAGTTTGCAAAAGCTAGACACTGTGTTGTGGTTGTCCATCAGTGTTCTTGTCAAAGGCTTTGTGTTACAGCTGCTGCTTTATGTTCTTTGCTGCAGAAGCTACAATCAATAAAAAGAGTATGGAGTATACTGAACATCAAAATGGTTTGTGTATTGACAATAAGACCCATTTGTTCTGTGATGCTTTCATGTGTCCTCACTTGGGTCCCTATGTAAAATATACTTCTGAGAGCTGGTTGTTATTATTTTTGACACTGTAGCTGACAAAGGAAGATAGCTGGTGTGCCGTGTGAAATTTATGCCCGAGGATATTTTTCGACTGCTCGAACTCAAGGGATACAACAGAAAAAGCCCTGCAGCCTACTGTAAATCTCTGCAAGCAAATGCAACAAAATCCACTCCTTCATGTTATATATTCAGTAAACAAGGTTACCCCCCCCCCAAAAAAAATAAAATAAAATAAAAAAATGTTGCCATGTCTTCTTCACTGCCATTGTTCTACAGTTTCATTCGTTGTATCCCCTTGTTAGCTTTCCACTACGTCTTTCCTTTTGTCGCTTGTTCTCTGATCACATTAGCACCTTAGCCTTCCTACAACTGGCATCCGACACTGCCTGTTGAGACGTGCTCCATTGGCAGCCCTATGCTAAATGTTGAAACTGAGAGTCTAGCTTTTACATGGTGGAAACATGTTTGGATTTTGTGTTGATTCATTTGGACGGTGTTATTGAGAAAGAGTGGCAAGCAGAATAATCATGACTCATTCACTGTTGGGACGGGACAGGCTTGGTGTTTGCTTGTCTGCTGGAATTAGGAATCATCTCACGCTCTCTCTTGGTAATGTGTCATTTGCTCTGATATTATCTCTTTCTTTGTAGTTTTCTGGTCTCTTTTTCCCTGTCTGCATATCTAAGTCTATATTTTCTTTCCCATCTCATTCCTCTGTATTTGCCCCTCACTTGTCCTCTTCGTCTCATCCTGCATGTATCTTATCACAATCTGCCCTTGTCTTTCTCAGCCCATCCACACCAAGAGAGAACAATACCTGAAACAGGCAAGATAAATACTGAATTACCACAAGTTCATTTAGCGATGCTGAACACACGAACACACAACATAAAGAAAATAGTGATAAGAGTCATAATGTAAAACCTTTCCTGAAGAGAAATGTTTTTAGGCCTTTTTAGAAAAAGACAAGGGTCTGTGCTCCCCTCAGATGGTTCGGAAATATTCCACAAGTGTGGTGCAATAAAGCAGAAGGGGCTTGATCCCCCATGGTTCAGAGCTTAAGACTGGAGGCCTGGAGGAGCAAGCTGCTGGCAGATCTGACGGTGCGATTAGTTGTGGTATGATTAGTTCCTGTAGGTAGCAGGCATGTCCGTTGATAGATTTGTATGTAAGTAACAGGACTTTGTAGTCAATCCTAAAGGCTACAGGGAGCCAGTGCAATGAAAACAGAATTGGTGTTATATGTTTGTGTTTCCACACTCTCATCAGGACCCTGGCAGTGCTTTTCTGAATGTACTGGAGCTTCTGGATGAAAAAAAACACTATAAAAAAATACTATACTTAGTTCAGGATGTCTGGGAACCATTTTGACGCTGTTTTAAATTGTCTGTGTATCATTCACCACCCAACTAGCACCAGTTCAGTGATTGTTCTGAAGTGACATTTCATCACTCTCTAAATCCTCACAAAGTATGTTTTCCTCAGTGATATTCTCATATCATATCACAACTGTGTGACACATACTGCATAACTGTGACCTTACAGAAAACAATATGTGAGTGACACTCAAGACAGTCCCACCAACAGGTTGGATGACATTTATTCACTAACTATAGTCCATCCAGTCCAGTCACTTCACCCTTGAGAAATATTATTAAGTTATTTAGAAACCACCAACACTATCATCCTATGCCAAATACATTGCATTGCAACTATTTCATATTTACATGAGGTTAGCATTGGCAATCTTCTGTTGGAAGTCAGTCTTTGCTGGTCATAATACTACAGACACTGACCAGCTCCACTGAGGCTCATGTTGGCAAACAAGATCACAGCCACCTGTTCCCACAGCTTGATCAAAGCCAGACATGTGTTCACATGCAAGCCTGAAGGCTGATAGATGTTCACCTACTCTGTAAAGTAACTCATCCAAGTCCACTAATCTATCATTAGCTGAGACCTGACTCATAGTAAGGAATAGCCATGCTCTTAAGTGTTAAATCAGCTTGAAGGGTTATGCGTATTATGTTGCCAATTCATTCTGCTGAGTTTAGCAATACATCAATGTAATGTCAAGCAGTTGAAAAACACAGAACCCATGTAATGTAGCTTTTGGCACTTTTACTGGAAAGTAAGCAACTTCCTTGTATGCTAAAAACGCATATAACCAAAGCACTGTACGGTGTTCTTGATAAAGTATCTGTATGTGACATCTGCTATTTCAGTCCTGAAAAGGCTGGAGTTAGATAAAATGAATTAGGGATTTTTAATATTCAAATTATTTATGTTTTTTAAATAGTTCTTTCATCCCTACTGCCAAGCCACTGAAAAGCTACACCCCTGCCATGTGCATTTTTAGCCATTTCTGTTTGAGGTTTGTTAATAACATTAGGTAATGTTTTGCTGACATATTCACCAAAGAATTACATACAAACAAACAATATACAGTAAGAACACAAGAATCAAAACTAAAATGATTACATTTTAAAATACTGGTGTTTAATAGGAAATATAATATATTGGAAATGAGAAACAATAGCCTTGACTCATTTTAAATTGTATTCTGATTTAATGATTATTAAATGGCAATGTTCACACAGCAAACCAGTGTGAACTCGCATGCAGCTAGTTGTCATATGGAAGTAAACATGGCCACTGAGGTTATTAGTTGACAGAGTGACGAATTTAATGTTTGTATTCCCCGAGTGACTCAAAAACCAAAATAATAAAAATCAAATATTTTTGCAGACCTGGTTTATTTTATTTTCTCTACACGTGGGTATGCAGTCCTCTAACAGGTAAAACACATACATAAAACTATGTAAAAAACAGAGTACATGATTATAATAAATATCTCCTTGTACCAGAGACAATGCAATGCAGCAATTACATTTTCTTTACATTGCACATTAAAATATCCATGATCCTTTATTTAATATTCTAGTTAATTAATTCAGTACCAGTTAATATAACCTACACTTCCAAAGCCTGCACAACCCACTGCATGGCAAAACTTAGTATGCATGCAGAGACTGTGTAGCAGGTAGAAAACGTTGTGTCTGTGCTTGCCGTATTTCAGCTGTTAGGCTGTTGGTGGCAAAAGGCTTTTAGGCTTTTACTCTCATCTTGCAGATATTACTTTTCCTACTAAATAATGAGCTTGTGCTTTCAAGAACTACATAAAGAGCTAAAACCCTAATAAATGAATACAAATTTGGTTGAAAATGTATCATTCAGAACAATTGTCCATCACATAAAGGCAATGGTCCTTTCTTTGTGAAGTAGAGGAACAGACCTTTCTTATGCGATCTGCTCTCGTCTTAATGTCGGCACTTTCCTGTTGAAAAACAAATTAGCTCATTATACTTGGAAGGCTGGGCACATATGAGCAGCATGCATGACGAGCCAAACCTTTGGATGTGCCAAGCTGAAAATGTCAACATACTACCTCGAGAGTGCACATTAAACTCAGACGGTAATGGCTGTCATAAGACAGATCGCCATTATCAAGTCCATTAGGACGCCACACTCCTTCTCAAAAAACACACCCAAAAAGCAACAGTCTTTTAAAGTTCTGAATATGCATCTATAGATAAATGCTGAAGGTGACCCACTGTGCATCCTTGCTGCAAGAACACACTTGATACACGCTTCTTTTTATCTGTAACAATTATTTTGGAAAATAATTGTTACAGATATTCCCTTTTCACAACAACAAAAAAAAGTATTCTGAAAAAATAACAAGATATATTGGTTCAAAAAACATACACACAGTACACCTAGAATTTGGTTGAACGTTACTTTTCTTCTCATCAGCCACTTTTGACAAGCCATATCTAATACATCTGACCACAGTGGTGGTCAGAAACAAACTTTAAGCAGGGGCTTCTTTCTCACATGGTAGCCTCCCATCCCATGGCGATGACTGAGGACAGTAACTCCTGTATTCCAGCAACCTCTAAATCATGGAAGAGAGACATTTACAACTTTGGTTTGCTTCCAAACCTTAGCAACAAAATGCTGTTTTCCAGTACTTCACACTTTATGACTCAATCCAATGCATCAAAAAACAAGCCTTTTTTATTAATATATTTTATATTTCCCACATATTCTGTTACAGAAAAGATGCTTTATCTGGCAATATTTGCCAAAATGTACAATAAATGGCAATAGATTGTCAGTTATTTTTTGTGGTAATTTCAGTAAACACCAATTAGTGACAATCATGTTTGGCAGCTAAAACTAAGCAAGAAATGTTACCCTCAGATATAGCCAAGCAACTGTGTATTTAATTTGACTTTGTATTGTCTCAAACCAACATACCACTAATCATTTCTTGAATTAGGATCCAATTTCCTAATCATCAACCATTCTCTTTGTTCAGTTGTGTTCTGCACTCTAGTTTTTTTTTATTAATTTCCTCTTCTGGGAGATGAGTAGTGTGTAGAGAAACAACGAAATGCGGAAGAGAAGTCCCTCATGCATGAAATGAAAGAGCGCTTTGCCCTCCTGTAGGGGCTGACACTGACGTAGTTTCTACAGGTAGAAGCCTGGATCTAAGAGAAATATTGAAAATTATTACTCTAATGTTTACTATATGTTATTTAAACAACTGCCTTTTAAATTTTTTGTCTTATTCTTTTTTTTTTTTTTTATCTGACAGTACATTCACATGATGTCAAATATCTTGTTTTATTCAGTGTTTATGTGCAAATAGTCTTTATTCAAAATTATAGAAAATTGTAAATTGATTGAGATGGTTGTCTTGCAGGTCTTATATTAGGACCAGTAAGGGAAACCGTGAAAAGTGCAGAATACAGAATTCCTGATCTGTCAAATCACTTCAAATATATATATTTTTCCTCTTCAACTCCATATGGGTGTGCATACTGTCATTCTATAACATGTAGGAGCTCCCTGGCAACAACTTGACAACCGTTTCCCTAGTAACAGGTCCATTCAGATGTTGGCCATATTTGTACGTTTGTCGTTGAGTGTGTGTTTGCCTCCATGTGCACAGTTATTGTTGGTATTAGCAAGGTACAGTAGTACCTTAACTTTGCCAAATGTCATAGCATATATATTCATAATTTTCATACCCATCAAACCAACCTTGTGCATTGTAGACATTGGCATTTGTTATGTTTCTTCATTCATTAATTTGGTTTTTTCCTTTGATTTGTGAACCCCTATATATATGGATCATTTGCTGCAAAATTTTGCTTTCTGCACACTGGGTAGAACATAGTATTAATATAATACCAATACAAAGTGAGTATTAAGACTAATTTAACACATATTAACAATGGTCATATAATCTAATAATATATATATTCCATATAATTTTTATTTCTTCTTATACTCTATCAAAATGCTTTTGCCCCATTAATAAATCTTGTAACGTTGCTACAACAAAATAATCTCCAACAGCAATAAAGTTTCACTCAATCCGAGATTAACCTTAATGTACTACGCGTATCTCCAGGTACTGCTCAAGGGACACAATGCCACATATTTTTCAGTGTGCCAATACAACGGGTGGCATGGAAGACACATCAGCCAGACCATCTGCTTGCAGATACTGAGGTAAATGTGAGCAGACAGAGAATCTAGCAGGAAATATGATTTAGTTTATGTAGTCCTTAAGTAAACTGTCATCCCTCATAATGAATGAAGGGAGCTGGCAAAAGTAGGGCTATTACCATGTTGATAACATCAATTTGAAGTGTCAGTATGGGGTGAGTTAATACCCAGTACTGCGATGCTGCTCTCTTGTCTCCTCAGCCACAGGGTTTCTCTTTTGATCAAGATCACAAACCAGCCATTCTACCAAACACCTTTAGCCCCACTACCTCCTACAGTGATTAGATTTATACAATACACCCCAGGGCGTTTTCACTTTTGCCATCTGGGACAAAGGGCGTTGTATCTACAAGCAAAAATGTGACAAATGGTGTTTCTGGTAGGTTTTACTCTATTAGACAGATTGACTGGTTTAAGCACAGGACCTGACTACAGCTATGAAGGATGCTGTCAGTGGCTGAAGAACCAACCACTCCAGGCAGCGGCAGAGGAGGTTGCACTCCTGTCTGGTTCAAAATAAGTCTGGCCGACTTTGCTGCACTCTGCACCAGAGTATAGAAATGAGATGTTTATTTCCAATACAGCAAGTGTTGTCCTTAGACAACATTAAGAAAAGAAAAGAAAATAGGTATGATTAAAATGATATGCCCTCTATAATTTGGCCTTTATTTCAAGTTGTGTGAAGAGCACTTTGAGTTTGACATTGTGTGGCATTGTTCATGGTTGGGAAGGCAATGATGGGGCGACAACATGAAAGGAGTTGACAGTGATTGGGACCATGGTACACAATGCTACTTGGCAATGAATAAATTGTTGAGAAAATGGAGGAAAGTGCGTGTTTAGAGTAACTGTCCGGAATATATGTATTTGGGGTATATAGTCTATGTACAGGTAACAATGTTCTACAAAATTTTAACATTGAGGATTTATTATAGAAGGTACCAGTTATGCTTGTAGTAGTATACAGTGTATACTGTACAGTCTTTTTGGTATGAGACACAGGTGACTTACTGCTGAATCACTGTCTTCTGTACTGTGCTCCAGTGATCACCGATCTGAATGACCCAGCAGACCTGAGCTGCCATCTGCTTGAGAACTCCTGCTGTCTTGTCTCAGTATCCCAGATCTTAAAATGCTCTATTTGTGATGTCTCTAAAGCTCAGTCCCTTTGTCTTCCTGGCTGCCTTACCTTTCTCTGGTGTGCATCCTTTTCCTCATTTATTCCTGTTATGGTTTAATCTCTCTACAGTGGTATGTATTGTAATGTGTAGCAGATAAATCAAAGCTCAGCAAACACACTTGGAATACTAGTGAAACCTTTGAGACTTAGAAGACATCCACTGCTACTTCTTGCTGTCTCTCATATAGGACCTGTATCACCTGCCAACACAACAGTGTTATTAGAGAATTTAAGGTCTAACAGAAACAATCAAGGTCTAGTCAGCCTCATGAATCTCTGCCTGATATATGGAGATGGTTCCAGAGAGACCCTCTGAAGTACTGAATAACAGTGAATAATTTGGCATTCCTGCAGGAATTCTGTATTCTGCACTTTTCAAGGTTTCCCGTACTGGTCCTAATATAACAGATACCTGTGAGACAACCACCTCATTTGTATTTACAATTTACAATTTTCTATAATTTTGAATAAAGAATAATTGAAAGATGTGAAATCAGAATAAGTGATGTGATATAAGAATAAGACAAAAGCTTTAAAAGGTAGCTGTTTAAATAACATACAGTAGAAATTATTTTCATTATTTCTTTTTCAGGCCTCTTGAAAACACTACCTTAGCTCCAACTTGACAGCTGCTTTTGCTTTTTATATTTCCTCTCTTTTACTAAAGTTCTCTCTTACATAGACCTACCGCTCACAACATCTAACTTATGCTGTCCCTGACTGCACTTTACCCTCCAGTTCTTAACCTCATCTCTAAGTCCCTTTTGCTTCTTCGCTGTTGCCGCTCTCTCTCTCTCTCTCTTTCTCTGTGTTGTAAATGAGTGCAACAAACGCACACACTCTATTTCCCACTGGCTTTGTGCCTGTTTAGCCCTGAGGTCAAAGTGAGAGCAGAGTGAACCAAGCAACTCAAGATCAGATACACACATCCATTCTAATGGAAGGTGGCAGCTTAGAATATCCTTTTCTTTGTTTTCATGCTCTTTCTACATGTAATCAGAAAAAGAAAGAATGCATTGGTAAAAGGAGTGTATGTATGTATGCACAGTACCAGTATAATGTAAAAATACACACCTGCACATTCCTTTGAATGTAAAAGTGTGTTTACACTTTTAAATGGTACTGAAAAAAATCTGTTAGTGATGGGATGTAAACATAATACAGTACAGAGTACTGCATGAAAAGTTTACTTTAAGTACATCTAAAATCCTTCAAATTAAATAGTTCTAATTAATTTGAACAAATTACTTGTTAGTTGAAATCTGTTTGAACTTGACTTTTTGAAAAAAAAGTGAAAGCCCTACTATATATGTACATATGCTTTCATGGAAAATAACGTTTTAGTCTGAAGTTGGCTATTCACTATGTTTAAGAATTCCAACAAGGTGTAAAGATCATCTGGACCTTCAGTCCTTATCAAAGAGCTAATAATCAGATGCCCTCCTGTTCATTCTGCTTCACCTACTTGTCTGGTCATTTTATTAAATTTATAGCACTGACTTTAAATGGAACCTCTGCTGATAATTGGCCGATCCCACACTCCTGCTCTACTAAGAAACTCCTGCAGGTAGCACAAAGACCTTGACAGGGATCCTGCCTCTTCTACTCACCCCTTTGATGGAAAAACAAAATGCCTTATTTTCCACATGGAAGCATGAAACACCCCAATGGTATATTATACAATGTATAGAGCAGATTATGCAATTCATCCAATCACTAAACTCTCAATAGACCTAACTGCAAAACTGAAGGACATAATTCTTTCTTTTTTTTGGGGGGGGGGGGGATACAACCACTATAATGCAATATATTTCACCAGAATATTGACATTCCTCAGCTTTGAACTGCTCTTCTCCATTTGAAGTGGATAAAACAATGCATTAGATCTTGATGCAATGGTGGAGGTGGCAGAGTGTGTTTGCAAGGGGCTGATGACACAGTAAGCAAGACCAGTTCTTTATCTGTTGCATTAATGGATGGAGAACAACCCGTATCCATTAGCAATCTCTCCCAAATGCCCTTCAACATCCCAAGCCCTTCACGCTGACCACCTGCTGTGTACCTCTCAAACTGACTGATCAGTTTGAGATCTGACTAATGGTGAAAATTTAAGCTCCCTTTGATGGTGGGACAGCTTTCTTATATTCACACTACTGGGGATCTGTTTTGTGATGCCTTCAAAAATGTACTTAGTTATAGATACATTTAATCTACATGCCTTGGCCCATCATCTATTTAAAACTTCATTTTCATTTTATTACTTCTGTGTATTTATCCCATATATTCAGGTATATGCTTTCCTGGATTACAGAAGTGAAAACAACAAAATACAACTCAACCCCCCCCCTTTTTTTTTTGTCTCTTTCTAATTTATCTAATTTAAGACAAAACAGTCAAAGCAGTAACATGCATGATGATAGTAGAAGGGAAGGAGAATGACTGAAATACCCGACCAATAGCAGGTTTATACACACAGTCTACATCAGGTGAATCAGACTAATAAAACAATAAAAGTCAAAGTAAACACTTAAAAGACTAAATATATTTTTGTTATTTAAAGATATGATCTCTTTTTTTTTTTTTTTTTTACCATATTAGAATTGAAACTGAGAATCGATAAGCAGAATTATAATTGGATACAATTCAAACTGTTCAAATCATGTTGCATCTTTTCCTTCTTGCAACATAGAGATCTACTGAGGATTACATTCAGGATCATTGCAAATTCTTTCTCATATTGCCTCAGGTGTCATTTTACATTTTCACAACTCCTGTTTCTCCTACTTCCAAACACCGATCCCTCCAGGCTTTATTCTGGCGGGCTAAGAATCAGATCTTCTGTTGAATACATGTTAAAAAACAAGAATGTCTAAACATGAAAAAATAGTGTCTAAATATAGAAAGAAGAAATAATCTGGTCTCCATTTTATCAGGCTCATATCTGTTTCATTCACTGCCACTTTGGTTCATTTACTATCAGTGAAGAGATCAGACATTTAACGCGTGTAGAACTTGCCTATCTTACCCTGTTGAGTCCCTGGGGCCTATTTGTTAGCTGTCAGTGACTATCTACCTTCATTCCTGCCCTATTGTGTTTGCTGGCTCATGCTGCCAGGAACTGGATCTGTCAAATGGCCCTCCCCGTAGGGTAATAGCGGAGCACTGCATTTTGTTAAATCGATCCTGGGAGAAGCATAAAGAAAGAAGGAGTGAGGGCGCAAGGATGAGAGGGACGGCAAAAACACCTCACCAGGAAGCTAGAGGGTGATGCCGAGGAGCAAGCAGACACGTTTGGGCTGACAGAGCATAGAGATAAAAAAAAAAAAAAAAAAAAAAAGGATGGATGATGGTTAGTGGAAATAAAACTGAAGTAGCAAGGGAGATCTCATTGCACAACATATGGCTGGTAGACAAAAAGTTACAATGACAAAATGAAAGATGTGAAAAAGAGAGATGAGAAACAGTTGTTTTTTTTCTGAGGAGAGCAGAGGTGGTGCCGACAGCAGCAGTAGGTCCAATATCATGTAGCATGTGTGATTTACCCTTTGACCAATATCTGACACCTTTTCAACCCACATGTGCAGACTACCAAGCAACATGTAAACAATGGGAGGATGGTGTGTTTGATTGTTTGTTTGTGAGTGAGGGAGAGGAAAGGCGAGACTAAGCCAAGGTGAAAAAAAAACACTCATAGAGGAGTGGCATATGTATGGAGGGATAATGAGAGAGAGAGTGAATCATGTGCATTTCTGCAGCCAGGCAGCCGGATGGCAGTCTGTACCGAGGGCCATATATTCTCATTAGGAATGCTGCAGCTGCCCCAAACATGCATCATCAAAACCACACACAAACACACACAAAATGTTGGGAGGAGCCACGTGAACAATGCCAGCCACTTTGCTGGCAGTGGATGTGCATGTAAATGGACAACAAAAACAAGAATAAATCTGAATTTTACATAGTCAGCCAATATACAGTATGTTGAAACTAAAATAGTACACAAATGTCAGTAACAACAATCTGAGAAACAGTGACCGACTACTGTAACCATCTGAACATAGAGAAACGAAGCAGAAGGGCTAATGCATAAAATAGTACAGTTTTCATTCAGAAATGCCAGTCCTCTATCTGTCCTCTCCCTCTTCTTTAACTCATTCACAGACAGACAGACACATATATGGGTGCACAACCATGCACAAATACACGCCGAGGGCAGAAATGATTTTTTGTCTGACAGCAGGTTTGTAGTTGATGGCGTGATAGAAGACAGACTGCCAATCTGACAAGGACGAATAGTAACATCTCTCTCTCTATTTCCCACTACCCCATAGGGCATTGATAAGAGCAAACATTTTAATTTGCCAGGTCAAAACAAATGCTTCAAGACTCTGTTGGCTGGCCCAGGAAAACCCGATGGGTTCTTGAGCACTGTACTGGCAGAAGGAATGCTGCGACAGCCACTCAAAGTATATCAATCTACTGTAGTTTCTTATGCTCATCATTTTCTAATGGGTCCTGGGCCAAAAACATGAACTAATGAACTAAAACATAGACTGTACCATATGATTAGTGCATCAGTATGATATAGTGTATATCATTAAAGATCTGAGTTGAGATGTGAAGCTATAGCCAGAAGACTTTTAGCTTAATCTTATTTTAGCACAGCATACAGATTGAAGTCATTGGAAAAGAGCTCGACTGGATTTGTCTAAAAGTTAAAAAAGGTTTCTTGGCCAGGTGCAGTGATTTCCTGGAGTGGTTGCCTGGCAAGATCACGGTGATGCCAAGACTTTAGAAATACATTTGGACATATTAGATATAATATACATATATATATATATATATATATATATATATATATATATATATACTATATATTTTTTGACATTGTGATAAACCACTATATCTTTAGTATGTGCTAGTGTTGTACTGGACTGATTTATATAGTAAGTAATCCTCACTACTTCATGCACAGTACAAGCAGAAAACATGTAAAGTAAATGCTTATCATCACCATGAACCAGAAAATCAAACAAGTACTTTGTTATGCTGTTCCAGAAATGCCCTTTAACAGCCAATTTTAACCAAAGCATCCATACTATAATTACACAAAGCAAATACACACCACTATACAACTACTGTACCTGATTTATCACAAATATGTATAGGCTTAATTGATGCTCATTTTAAAATGCTGTATAATTAGAGTAACAATATGCAAACTGTATTGACTCACTAGAAAAAGAAAAGCATGGCAGTCACAGACATACACCTACATGTGTTATTATAATGAAACCGCTAAGACCCACAGTAACAGCACCAACTAGTTAAAACATGTTGTACTCAAAAGATTGAAGCTCCAACTAATATGTCGCCTGAAATCCCTTTTGATGAAAAAAAAACAAAAAACAAAACGATTCTGAACCACACTTTTCTCTGCTGAATAATGCCTGTCCCCTGATGTGAATAATTCTGTTACAAAACACCAACAAACCCATCTCTCCCCACAGTTTGAAATGGACAAATGAACATCGTTTCTTGTTGTAAGAGACTCAGAAAGCTGAACCTTTCACCACAAATATCCCTGTAGGGATCTGTCAAATGGTACCGTTCTTTTTTAACACATTGCTTTAATATCATACAGTGTAGGATAGTATAATAATGCAAAACTGGTGTCACTGTGTGACCCTCCCTGCATGATTGGTAATGTAGGTATTCACACCTTCAGTTTGCTCATTGGAATACTGAAACATATTGTGTGTACTCGGTTTTAAAACATATCTACAAGTTCAGTTATTTTAGAATTCATCTAAGAGTAATTTTGCTGTAAATTGCTTTTCAGATGATCAGAGAAGTGCTCAAACTTCCCAAAGCACATAACAGCAGTGGATTTGCACCATGCTCTCAGCAGGGTTCACACTCGCTATGCCAAGTAAAAATATTTGCTCTGTGCACAGTTTTTTTTTTTTTTTTTTTTTTTTGGGGGGGGTGTTTATTATGATTATTTTCCTTGAGTTGCTTTAACATAACATATTTTCCAGCATGAGCACACACCAAAACAGCCCTGCACAGTGCACACACTCATCACACACAAATGAAATGAACAGTCAATCTGGTAAAGAAAACATGCAAATTAATGCATTTTAACAAGACTAAAGAAGTAAGTGTAAATCTTACTCATGCCAGTTCTGTGCCACATGGCCAGAGAGCCACAATTTTAATTCAAGGCGATGTAAATATTTCCATGGAGTAAAGTAGGGCACCGAGATGTGCTGGTGTTGATTCAGAGATGTTAAGGAGTCGATTTGCAGTATTCTTTGATGCCTGCCCTGGTTGATAAGATTCTTCAGTAATGAGGAGGTTCAAGGTTTTTCTCTCTCTCACCAACAAGCTTTAAAAACCGTACATGACTCAGGCTGACAAGTTGCGGCGTAGTAGAGAAAGGTATGCTCTCAGTGTGTCATTTAAAGAAATAAAAAGGAGAAAGATGGGAGAAAAATCTCTGTCTTCTAGACTAGGATTAAAACTATACAAGACAGAAGTGATAACACCCAAACACAAAGCCTCATCAAAGGATCAGTGTTTTCCCCACATTTTCTAATCTCTCCATGTATATTTCTTGAAGAGCAGATGACTGATGTTAGATGTTTCATTAAAAAAAAAAAAATCAAAATTATACATTTCTAATATTATTTTGCAAATCGATCGCTAAACCCTTGACCAGCTAACAACCATTGATCTCTGTCCAGCAGAACATATCTTAGGGATAACAAAGGAGCCAGTGCCATCCTAATCATCTTCAAATCCAATAACATATCCATTCCAAGTGTTTCTAATTGACAATGAGTTATTGACAGAGCTGTTATCTGTCATGCTTTATCGTTTTTTTTCCTTAGTAGTTTCAGCATGAATAGCACATATCTAAATCAAACTGAGCAGTGCTATGTTGATTTTGTTTGCTTAGTATGTTTGTCCACATTTTTGTGTGCTTGTATGCTCTATGAGCAAACATATTCATCTAATTCCTCCAGATCTAAAGCTCATCCCTCAGTTCTGTATTGACTGCCATTAAACTCAAAGATAAAGCATTTGGGGTTTTTGAGTTATGTATCATTTCATAGGATGCAAAGATTAGGTTTATGTTGACAGTGATTGTTTAACGTTTTCAGCAAACATTTGTGTCGACTGTCACTGGGAAACTAACAATTTGTCTTTAGTGATGGATCAGAGTAATGCCAAATCAAGCTCCACCTGCTACATCCCTCCACCCATCCATCCATCTGTCCATCGTCCATCCATTCATCCCTCCATCCACACAGGGAGGCGGACAGCATTTCCAGCCCTTTTTGGTGCAGGAGAAAAAATGTTGACTTGCACACTAATGGATTGGAAACACTGAAACCCACACCACTGTAATTCAGCCTGTGGTTACAGGATTGCACTGACGGCTAAATGAATGGACTGATAATATGAATTCAATGATCGCAAAAGAGACAGTTTCCCAGGAGAACCACTGGCCACAAGCTCATTACGAAGCATCCACGGTGTTTTATCTGTAGGTAAAGAAGCCACATCTTTCATCACAGTATGTTGATGTAAATGTGGATGTTGATGCTATAGATTAAAAGCCAATCAAACTATGGACATTCTATCCTGCTAATGAACATCAACATATAGGGATATAAATGGCAATATTCTGGTTCTTGTTTCAAATGTATGAATATTGAAAATAATGAATTAATATAAATTTAATCTGACATGCATGATGAGGTCAATGAGATATTCTAATTATTATGTTCAGGGGGGAAAAAAGCAAACCAAGTTATATAGGCCAAGTAGAATAATGTGGCAAAGATGAAAGCCTTTTATAAAGACAACAAGTAAAGAGCGATACTGCAGGACTCTCCTTTTTTTTTTTTTAGCATGATGGCATTTTATCTTTTTTGATTAATTTAATAACTAGATTACATTACTGTGAAAAATAACATTGTTGAGAAAAACAGCACTTCTGGCTCTATTAAGTTATCTCCCTTTAAAAGATAATTTTCTGTGATGTCTGCTAATACATCACTTCTGATGGTTATATGTCTATGAAGGTTATAAGGTAAATTGCTTGCACTGGGAAAATAATCTGCATAAAATGTACTGTAAATTTTCAAAAGGTGCAGCAGACCTCATGAAATCAAATGCTAAATTGTTTTGTTTTTTTTTTTGTTAATGATGATTTTATGATTATGATAGAATTTACTATCTTAGTGGATCTTTGGGGACACAGTGATTTCCACAGGAAAGGATTTCCTGGCCTATTTCAGTAAAAATGTAGAGGCAAATTGGCAAAGACACATATCACATACACACACACACATAAACACATGAACACACAAATGGCTCCTTGTCCTGAACGAGTCAGATATTGGCAATGACCACAAGGCTTGTTAACAATGCCAAAACAAAGTAATGCACTAATCCCAATTAGGCTTCTATAATGAGGGGAGCCTGCACACAAGGAAGACGTTCTAGGCTGCATCCGCAAAACTCACAACTATAGAGAGCTCAGTAATGTGTGTGTAAATGTACATGTGTGTAGGTTTGTGTTTGTGTTGTGTGTGTGTGTGTGTGTGTGTGTGTGTGTGTGTGTGTGTGTGTGTGTGTGTGTGTGTGTGTGTGTGTGTGTGTGTGTGTGTGTGTGTGTGTGTGTGTGTGTGTGTGTGTGTGTGTGTGTGTGTGTGTGTGTGTGTGTGTGTGTGTGTGTGTGTGTGTGTGTGCGTGCGTGCAAGTGCACAGCTATGGCTTAACAATAAACGATGATGGACACAGAGTGGGGAAACAAAAGGATTGTGTGGGTGCAGAGGAGGCTCTAACTCCAAAAGAACCCACACATAGCAAGGCTTAGTTCAAACTCTGGCTTGATCTTTAAGGGTATCAGAGGTTTACACACAAAATCTCTAACAGGCATATGGAACAAACTTCGTTACTGAGCTGACACAAGGTTATTTGACAAACGGGAGTCAGCTGCAGATCAGGTGAACAGATACAAAAACATCTCAGTGAAAGACGAGAAAAGTTATACATGAGTTTAAACTTATACAGTTTAAACTTGGACTTCTTTTTTTTTTAAGCTTAGTTTTAATCACGCTGTCTTTAATGGTCTGAGAAACTGAGGCCCCAATTATACTCTAATCATATGTGGTCTTGCTTTACTACCACAGGATTTGGGTCATGCTTGTCAATACAGCCCTATTTACACCTGCTATTAACATGTGATCTGTATCTAGATATATGGATAATGATATTCGATCAATGGGTCTTTGCATTTTTTTCTTCTCGTGAATGTGGTTACTCTGTACAGACTGCATTTACACCTGCTTGACATCCAATCACAATGTGAGCCCGACCACCTCCAAAAATGTGGTGTGGCCGATCCGATCACATGGGATCACTTGACATCCAATCACAACACGTTCTGTGCGAACATGTGTACAGATACAGATTGCATGTATAAATGGACTATCAGTTTAATAATGGTGGTTCCTACTGGATCTAAGCATACTCAGTATCTGCTTATTGCTCAGTTGGCTACAGAATGTTTTATTATAGTCCAGTCTAGAAAAGTTAGAAGTTAAAAGTTTGTATGCTTTTAACTTTGTTTGTAAGACAAATGTATGAACAAATTATTTATGGAATGTTTTTCTCTGACTTTAGATTTTGTTTCTTGGAACATTATTACTGCAGTATATGTTATATATAGCATACATATATTATATGTTAGTAATGCTAGTGCATCATGCTTGTTTTAGCTTGTTTTGTAACTGTGGACACAGCAGATTAAAATATAGCTTTCTACATGTGTATGTTTGTTGAACAGGTATATTGCTTAAGTATCGGCTTTTAACTTGCTATGGTTTATTATTGCATAGTTTTCATTAACTCAAGTATAACATTATCTTCACTTCACATGGTTCACTGTCTCCAGCTATGTGCTCCAGTCTCTGCTGTGCTGTGCTCTCTGTGTGTGTGTGTGTGTGTGTGTTTGTGTGTGTATCGGGCTTAGCCCCAACAGAGGACAGAGAGGAGAGGCTGCAGCGATAATAAATTACACCAAAACGTAAAAAATAGATTGAAGATAATTAACCGTTAATGTCAGAGTTTATCAATACCACAGTCTTTAATAATTTAGCCCCAGGGCTCGTTTAATACTGGGTTTCAGTACCCAACTCTACCCCTGGCAGAGGCTGTTCATACTGAATTGGCCATCTGTACTTGAAAGTTTGATCTTTAAAAGTGAGTTTAATTGAAGTTTTACATTCTAATAATGACACTGGAGTTATCTAAGTTGAGTTAATTAAAGTATTAAGGGAAAATGTTAAGGAACTCAAAATGAGCATACGAATGTTCACCGTTTGGCAAGGTAGACTCAATAGGCCATTTGCCTTTTTTTCAAGGAGGCTCATGGACACCCAGTTATTTCCACATGCGGAAAGGCTCAAGGTGTGAAAGCCATTCACACTTTTATTAGGCAGTTTTACTCTGCGACCAAGTTATTGTGAATATTCTCTCAACTGTAAGAAAACCCTGGCCAAGTAGAATAGAGGTAAGGTGATTTCATTCAAATACAATTACAGTTAGAGTAGATCACACAGTTATACAACCTGCACACAAATTCAGATGACTTGCAGGCAGAAGCCTTTTAATTATAATATAATACATATTTAGTAAAAGATTGAAATAGATTTCTTAACTTTTTTAAAGTTTGTGATTCTCAAAAGTTTTATGAATCCTGCAGGTCTCACACTCTGTCTGTCTGCGGGTATGTCAGTAGAATATGAGACCTAATGATGATGCACTTATGATGTTTTAATGTTTTAGGTGAAATGTGTCATTAAAATGATGTGAATGAAATAGGAGTGGAACATTTGTGCCATATTACCTGTTGATTTTACTTGAAGATGACAGGTAAAATGGCATATGATATGGTGATAATAATATGCTATCTCACTGGTTTAATAGTCCATGACTGATTGTGTGTGTGTGTGTGTGTGTGTGTGTGTGTGTGTGTGCGCACATGTTTAACTATTTCTCACATTGTGGGGACATATACATAAATCATTGATTTAAGGGTGAAGACGTAGTTTATAGTTAAGGTAGGTTTAAGGTTATATTAAGGGTTAGAGTTGGGCATATGGTGGGAATGGTTAAGGTTTGGATAAGTCTCCATAAAATAACTGCAAGTCAATGTAATGTCCCCTGAAGAGATGAAAGCCCAACATGGATGAAATGTGTGTGTGTGTGTGTGTGTAGTAGGGTGTCTCCTGAAAAGGTCACCCAGTCCCCGATTAGACACATCAGCAGGCTATTAGCAACAAGAGAACTGCCACCCTCTTCTCTAATCAATGAAAAGGATGCCATGTAAAAGGACAGCTACCAATTGTATCAGCCTATAACACAAAAGAGTCAGAATTTTTCAGCAGTGAGGAAAATAACACAGGAAGAATTTAAATCCAAACCTTTATCAGAGTATTACCCTGCTGCAAAATAAATAAATAAAAAAAAAAAATAGATGAACAAAATGAATTATAAATGAATGAAATGTCTGGAAACTGGATAATGGCTAGCAATGCTATTACAAGGGCTAAAGAGATGGTGTTTGGTACTTAGAAGACTATTCTCTGTGTATGTGTGCATGAATTTGTGAATATGTGCTATTTATCTTATTTAATTTTTCAGGGAAAAGTTCCCCCTGAATTTTTAAGTCTACTGCAACCATTGACACAATTCAGGAATGCCTCACCTCCAAATCCCTTCACACACGCATGCACATCCATAATTGAATTCCTCCTATTTTTCAGAGTAATAGGCAAGAACCCCTCACAGCTGGTTATTTTTATGTTCATGTTGCTGCCACAAACTTTGAATGACAGTAGCATTTTGATGAGAATTTTTTATGGCTACCCCCCCCCCCCCCCAAACACACACACACACACACACAATGCACATGTATTCACACATACATACACACTGCATTATTTTCTGAGCGGACACACATTGTATCCGTCACCCACTTGGTGGCTTCATTAGTAGTTGGCTTCATAAGGTCCTTGAGGAGCGAGAGAGGGTAGCAGGAACATTAAAGGAGTGTCCTCCGGGAGTTATACATAATAACATTTGCTAGCTAGTTATCTGATGTCAGCTTCAATGCAGCTAAATCATAGATTTGATGCTGTAAATGTGTTGGTCCATGTATGATGTAATTACCTTATCAGTTTCCTTTTAAAAATTGATCCATAGACCACAGCGTGCATCAACAAAGCCAGCTAGCTTGCTAGCCTCTTAGCTACCTAACACAGAAGTCAATGAAGCCAGGTTAGCTCCTGTTAGCATGACCCAATCTTAATTAGTGATTGTTACACCCTCGTTTTAAGTAAGTAAGAATTTGGATAAATAAGTAGCATGACATGTTAGTTGGTTCATATGTACAGTCTTACAAGTGCTACATATTATACAAGAGTATACTTACATTTGAATGTGAAAGCTGTGCTACCACTGGCTCATTTCATGAAAATGTTTGCCACATTTTTTTTTTTTTTTAAATTTTAAATTTTTTTTTTTTTTTAAAGTGATGGCAGTGTGACTCTAGATTTGCAAACCCCTAACTGGTCACATCTCGATCGCCATGCTCCAATCTGCCAGTGTTCTGAAATACTTGAACAAAGTCAGTGACATCATTTTGATCTTGACTGACTGAGAACTGAGATTGACTGAGAACAAGAAGATTTCATTATCTGGCTCATTCTGATCCAGATTACAAGTTTTGAAATACTGGCCCCGATCTGTACCAATAAATTAAACTAAAATAATCCGGTTTTATTTGGATAAACAATCAGTGCAGAAAGAAAGATATTCATAGCTTTGAATGAACAAAAGAACAGTAAATATTTGAGCAACAAGCAGATATACTGATTGACTGGTGCACCTAGTCGGGATTAATCTGAACAGGGATGACATGGTACCTGGTTCTAACTTGGCTATTACTGTCATTTCAATAGTAATTTCAATATTACACAATGAAGGAAAACCTTCAATAGGTTGTCAAATATCAGGCACTGTGTTATCCCAAGATACCCTTTCACCAGCAGGATTACAGTAATTGAAAACAGCAAAAAAGTGTATGTGCGTCGATTTTAGGAAAGCTAAAAAGGATTAGTGGCAAGGGTTTATAAACTATATTCCACAAACTAATAGTATGATTAGAAAATATTTTTCTTGTTCAGTGAACAGGTCGAGTGAGGACTTAACTAATGTAGAGAGTGTAGCCTTTTATCGTGTCCATTTTCTATTTTTCATTTTAGTTACTTTAGCTTTATTTCAGATCTGCTTCACTTTCTCGTGTTCAACCACTGTGAGCCTCCATCTTTTTTTCTCTATCTCTCCCTCCCACTGTGGGTCTCTCCATCGCTTTCTCCTGAGCCCTAATTTCATCAGCATGGGAATGTGGGACACAAGGACTCCTTTTTATCTCTACCTTGTAAAAATGCATGACAAGGATCTGGAAGCTGAATGCCAATCTCAGGACAACAGACAATTAATCCCTTTTTTTCTCATTTTAATCTCTACTGTCTTTCTTTACTTTGTTCTTTCTCTCCATCAACACCCAGCACCTTCTACATCCCATTATCCAGGCCAATAAGGAAACAGGAGCCTGGTGGTTATCTGTAATTCCAATTACAAAGACACAATAATTAGAGAAGAATCAGAGGTCTAGCAATTACAACAGACATCAGCTCCTATGACTCTGTTTTAATTAGTCTCCAGTGCTTGAGAAGAAGTGATTCACAATTCAAAAGAGATTTCTATTTTTTAATTGAGTGAAATAATGATAAGTCTTTTTTCTTTTTGTCTCATGAACTACATAAATATGCTGACAGACTAATATCATTGATACAATTCATTTGTAACTATGCCCACAGTAAATCCATTGGATTCTGCTATTGGGATTTCCGGGAATGGACTTCTTTCAGTCACAGCTTTATAGCCCATTAAAACAACATTTATAGTGTTTCCTATTAATACAAAAACATATTAGTCTTATAATATTTGGGGGCAAATTTGTAAATAGGAATCTATGAGGGGAAAATGTGTAATCCTTTGGGTAGATCTCTATGGAAAACATGTATTTTTATTATTTTCAGTACACTATGATATTAGCCTTGGATCTTATTTTCAGTCATATTCCCAACTGAAGGAGTTGTCATTAATGGGAAAATAGACAACGGTGTCTTCATATGACCAATTGGCCTTATGGCTGTACATAAATATGTACTATGTGTCTGAGGGTCTTAAAAAAGACTTAAAGTAGAGTGTGTGACTATTAGCTAATCTCCTGGCCTTGCGTGTAATATTTTGGCCCAATATTCAAGAAATTATATTGGATAGTGACAGAGGGAATTATTATAATTCTAGTTAGATATTCTAAGGCTGAGAGCAGTTACTAAAATTACTGAATCGTTTGCAGCATGAAGACTTTAAGTCATCTTAATAATTAAACATTTAAAAGGCTGTACTCTGCTGCAAGCTATGAGTCATCAGCTGGAGTTTCACATACACTTTTCAAAATGACATTTAGCATCCCACCTGCCTCAACAGTAGAAATCAAGCACCAATAAGCTGAATACAGAAATAACCCATTGTTTCCCCTTCAATTTGGTATACCATGAATATATAGTCCCACCTAATTATGCTTTTTAGTAGTCTGTCATCCAAATGCCCCACATGAGTTGGCTTGAGATCTACATTATGTCCACTTGTTCTATTATTTTTGAGAAGGCTGAGAAGTGAAAACTAAACTAAATGATTTGAGTGCAAAAATTGAAGATATGTGAACTGTAAATCTGTAAAAAATGACATGCTTATCCGAGCAGTGTGTTCTCAATGGGTGATCACATTTCTACTTATTTCTAAGGGAGGCCTTGGCATTAGAAAGTGCTTATTCACCACATATGAGACTGGACTGGACTGTGCTATGACGTTAACGCAGGGTATGTTGAATTCAAAATGATGAGTCCCAGAGAAAAAGAGCAAGTTTGTACCAAGTAAGCCCATTTATTATCAATTACCCAATGGATAATGGAAATAGAAGTGCTGCTTCAAAAACGACCAGCAAAGGACATTGTCTATCCTTGCTACGCTCTAAGGGCAAAGTTCACAGGCAAATGGGAAGAGGATCGAAACAAACTACATCCATTACATATTCAGCAGATTGGTATATCTCCTTATAAACCACAGCAGAGCAGAAAAGAGGAAGAAGGGCAAATCTGAAACCCATAAAAGAGGATACACTGCAGTTGGGCAATCAATGTCACTTAACACTTCTTAGTGAACCGAGCACACTTTAACTAAAGTGAATGATGGTTGAGCACTCAGCATTCTTAAATAGTAAAATATTAAAAGGCTTCTCATAGGCACTTTAGCTTTGATAGATGGTACGGACCTATTGTGATGTCACAACAGTGACCTGCCCCCACCGACCCACTGAGAGGAGAAATGAAGGGAGTAGGAATATCAGGTGGCCTGTGGTCAGACATGAGAGATGATGCAACTACCACTTAGACCAACAGAGACAGATCAGTTTACAGTATCTTGCCGATTCCACTTTAAAAAGGGTACAAATGAGAATGAGTGACATCATACCCTGACAAAATGTCATTGTCTTGTCATTTCATTGCAGTTTCACTTCTTTTATCTCTGTTAATATTATTACTTTAGTCCCCATTGCACTGTCCTGCATGGGTATACAAATCTTAGTTTTTCCCCTCAGCTCAATCTCTGTTTCTATTCCTTTCTCTCTACACTGAGTTGATGGGCTGACCTTGAGCTGATTGGACAAGACTGATCACTGCTCAGATGGAAGGACAGAAAGAGACATAAAAATGAAAGCAAGACCTAGAGACCCAAGAATGAAAGTAGAAGGAGGCCTTCTTGTGTGCCATCATTTCTGTGACGCTGGTGAAGATGACCCTTTTTTAGTGGTGTCGAACAGTAGTAATTATCCCTTATCTCAGCTTCTGCTCAAGTACATTGTGAACACTTTAAACTGATGGTAGTAACTTCATAAACAAAGATCTCTTTTAGATGTAGCACCAGGATTTAAGTATTTGATGACATTTTTACATATATCTATATATGTAAAAATGTCATCAAATATTTACCATTTATTTTTAGACCAAGAGTGAACACTGGCAAAAATGATGAAAATGATCAACCAAGAGACACACCAGGACGAAACATTCATCATGTGTCTTTATGTCCGCCCTCCAGTTTCATGGTGTGATTGATAGTCAGCATAACTGTGACTAACGTGTTGTCTGCATTAATTAGCAAAGATGAATAGCAGTGTGTTGAGCCAGTGTCAGCCTTGTTTGTAGAAAAAAAATCTGTGTGGAGGGTTGCCCACTAGAAGCAATGAGGAGTAAAATCATTGCACTTTGCCAACACAGGTTAGTGATCATTGCCAACACAGTGTGAAAGACAAGGCAAAGTTATGCTATTCAATACATTAAGGCTTAGGCAAGATTTTTTGAAAGTGCACGTCTATACTCAGTCACGTTACCTCTCAGTCATCTACCAGTCCTTTGTCTAGTTTCTTAATTTTGTCTTGACCCAAGTTTTCTTCAAAGCATTGTATTAAACACTGGGATTTCTGACTAAAGAGTACCTCCTACTGCTCTAATTTCTCAGTATTCCAATGGCATAAATATTACACAGTGTTGCATAACTGTTATAACTGCTGCAGAATCAAAAAAAATGAAACTTTTCTCAACCCCAAACTACTACAAATGTACAACGAGGCTAGTGCAAGGAACGTTTTGTATTATCTGACTATATGTAGTTACTGAGGCATGAATGTGTTCTTGAGTCATACAATCAGAAATAGCAAGTATTTTCACACCAAAGTAGAACCACTTTTCAAACTGACCCTATGTTTCTTCTATGAAATCAGAAATCATCTCGACATACAGTAGAAGAATCAAAGAGTATTTTCATGAATTGGTGATCTGTTCAAGTTATTTTCCTTTGTGCTAACTAATTCTGAAGATTCTAATTCTGGGATAGGCTGTAGCCCCATGTGAATCCCAAATTCTTTGTTATGCTCACCTTGAATTACAGACCTTCTGCAGTAATTTGCATTTGAGCCTTGACATCAGAGCACCTTAGGATACAGATCAATCACTGACTTTGTAATTGTTGTATTACTCCTGTGGCCACACGGTTTGGCTATGGAGTTGAAAAAATGAGACACTGAACCATCAACTGTTTACCACCTGCTGTTAAGTTAGATCAAATGGCAGTGGCGGCTGCTACATAGGTTTGGTAGACCCAAATGCAATTTGATGTGATTTGATTGGGGGATTGGGAGATGAAATAGCAATGGATTATCCACAAAACCATTGTGCTGTAGCTGCATAAATCTGTGGTCATAAAACGGTTGGTACTTATCATTGCAGCAAACCAAGAACTTTCTACTGGACACTGCAAGTGTCATTGTAAGGGCAATCTTGACCCAGGCACAGGTACCAAGAGTAGCCACAAGTGTGGGTGGAGTTCGAAAGATGACTTTTGGATTGCCTCAAATAAGGACAACCAATTAGTGACTTGGCAGGGGAAGGTAGGCAGAACTAGAAGAATTGGGAAAGATGAGAGACCATTCCCTCCGTTGCAGTCAGTAAGATACCCAGTGACAAGCTAATAGAGAAATGGCATTTTGCTTTTGAATTGTTCTGCTGTTCTAACTTGTCTCTTCAATGCTATTGGCCTTGGATAGGCCCAAACCAAGAACACTGGCTAGAAGAGCTTTCAAAGTGACCTCGACTATCCAAAGTTTAAAAAAAAATAATTGGAAGCTCAATTTTCCATTTCAGTCTTGCTGACTATTGTTGTGTTAAGATGTCAGTAGAGGTTGACACCTGTCCCTAAAAAAGTTAGAGTTAAAAAGACACATCCTAGAGGGACTTGGTTTGAAAACCCAGACTCAGCAGTTCATCTTTGTTTTTGTTTAAGTTATTTTTTTTATAATGAAACAGTTTTCGGTCTGCCTTCTCTCTGCAATATTAAGGCAACTGTTAAATTACTCTCTCTTGTATAATTAACAATCTTGAAGAAATTTATCAATGAATTTTAATCAATCTCTGTGTTGTTTTTGCCATCAATACCTCAATTCGACTTCTCCCTCCGTTTGTTATGACAAGAGTCATTGTTTAAGTGATGGTGGTTATTTAAATGATATTTTTTCCCACCAGCATTTACATAGTTGTCCATGCTTTTCATTACATAAAATAAGTTAAGGCTCTTGAGGACATAGAAAACATAATTTAATCTAAACGAGTCTGGATTAAAGTGAGATGTGTGCAATTTAGGGCTGTCCCCTAATAGTCGACCAAATGTTAGTCGATGAGAAGAGTCTTAGTCAACAGACTGATCAGAGCTGTACAACCCTGCCAGGGAGTAAGACGTTAGGATGAGGGGAGGACATTTCTCTTTGTTTGATAAAGTTAGGCTTTGCTGTCAGCTTCCTGGCTAATTTTAAGAGGGAGCGATCAGCGCAGTGACATCAGGCAGCCTAGACCCATGCAGACTTGCCTCTTGGATCTGAGTGACCCGTATTGCTTGCTGCATATAGTACTCAAAACAATGGTTAAGCAGAAGGAAGGAAATAGTCTACAATTACATATAATCACAATAACAATACAGATCAGTCTTGTTATTGTGGTATTTTAGTTACAAAAAAGCACTTTGATGTCAATACTAACAAAGACATTGACAACGTCATGACAACACAAACAGCAATTACTAACAAATGTGCCTAAAACCACCACTTTCAAGACATGAGATACAGTAGATAGCCATATAAAGAATCAAAAACAAAACACAAATATACTTCCCAACCAAGTCTGAGGAAGGGAGCCACAAGACAGGCACCTTGCACCTGCCAAATCTTTGGCAGACTTGTGCAGCAATAAAGCCTTCCAATATAACAAATTATATACTAACATGAACAAGATATTCAGCCAAGCAGCACGTATAACAAGCTGCATGTCAGAAGAATGGCCACATGTGCATCTTGTGAGAGCTGGGGTGAATTTGCCAGGGTCAAGAGCCTTTCTCAATTCTGAATTATCTTCCAAAGCAGAAAATTGTAATATGAGTCAATGGAGTATTTTGTAAACACCACAAGTACAAAGTGTGGACACTGAAAAGTTAAAAAGGTCCCTCTGGCTTGTACACACACAGATACACAAATTCAAATGGGCACTTATACTTACTGTAGACACTTATGAACAATCAGCGCCTCCTGAAGTTAACTCATCCAGTGGATGAGATGGCAGCTAGCTAGCAGCACTGCTTCCATGCCTCATTTACCCCAAAAAGACGAATGTCACAAGCAGAACAGCATGAATATTTACATGCAAGCTACTGCTGCTGCAGCTGGTAATGTAATCTGCCAGTAGTTTAGATTGTTTTTGTTTATTTATTTTTTCCATGTGAGTGTATAAAATATCCTAAATTTTAAAAAAACAATAATGACTACATTTCCTAATATTATGGAAAGAAATAAAATAAAATTCTCTCTGCAAAATATATGAGCGCATGTAATACTTACTTCCTCTTAAAGGAAAATCTAGGCAAATGATAAGAAATAATAGGTAAACAGATGAATGAATAATACACTATTCTCTGGGTTAATAGCAACTTACATCAAATCCAGATAATCCACTTCTCCCAATACCAATCACTATTTTTTGTCTTTTACTTTTTCACTCTATTTGTTTTAGATGGAGGCCATTTGGTGATAAAGCGAGAATCCATTACATGCTTTCACTCTCTCCTCTGACCTGTGAAACTAGTTTGGCATTGTCACATGAGAGGACGATTCTGAGTGAAAAATTAATCATTAAAGTATGTGACAACCTCTGCCACGGGTGGCTGTCACAGGCAGGAACTGCATTTACTGTAGGCTTGGCCCAAACCCACGGTAGGACAAAATAACAGGGCAGACCTATGACTCATATGACTGAATCAAGTCTCAGCAATCATACAGCAAATCCCCACAAAGCAAAACAGATATACGTTGCTGTCTCAATACACTCTTGCAAAGAGGTAAAATTTACTGTCATTTGATAAATGCACATGGAACTAAATCATGTAAAAACCATCAAATCTATGCAGCATTAGGGATATTAACATAAATTATATAAAAAAATCCTTGATTATGTTTATTAAAATTGTGTAGCAAAATATATTAATATGTTAAGTTTAACAGATGGAAGAGTGCAAAAAGTCGAGTATGTGTTTTCATTAAACGTGACACTAACAGCCTAAATACACGACACAGACATGGCGCGATACGCCTGCTGCCATTATAAACAACTGAAGCTGCTACACTGACCATGGAAGTCACACGCAGCGGCACAAGCCATCATACTGCTCATCTCATTGTACCAGATGAAGCGACGCAGCAGTGCAACCTTGTAGGGTTTTTATTTATCGCACATTAAAATAAACCAATCAAGTCAACGTGTATCCATGATACTGTAGTTAAAACAATCTAGTTAATTAAATCAGTACCAGTTTATATAGCCAACACAGCTGGCTCGCAAACACATGCAACAAAGACAGTTGGTGTCGCAAATAAAAAAAAAGAGAAAGTAAACCAAGACCAAGAAGAGGCTTCGTCTAAATGCTTTTCCTCTCATTCACTCCCCCCTCCCCCCCATGCACAATTTTGCTTGCAAATTTGGTTAAATAGAGTGAACATATTGGTAGGCCATTGACTAAAACACCTGATTTTATCTATACTGTTATTTCAGAGTGGCAATCATGCATAAATAACCATAGATAAACAGAGAGCTTTCACATTTCAATAAACTGGTCATGGAACCTGACAGCTCAGTCCTTTATATTACAAATCAGATTGCGTTAGGTTATTCATTTAGTTTGCGAAAAAACAGGAAGCACAATCAGGAAACCTTTTGTCCTTAGTTCTCCTTTCTTCTTTCTTTTTGCACTGCGCTTTCAATTTTGTAAAGAAAAATCAAAGACCTGCCAAATTCCAACTATTCATATAAGTCAAGCAGATTTCTAGGATGTTTTCAAATTATTTAGATGGAAATCTTTTCCACTGCAAACACAATAGATTTGATTTCGACATGTAGTGAATCAAAATTACACTGTTTAATAGACTAGGCACTCTAGAGTATGGGGTTGTTTGCTGACACTGCTGAATTGTTATTGAAGAGCTTCAGATGGGTAAAGTACCACCAAGCCTGAGTTCCAGCACCTCAGTGATGTGTTTTGGTCCTCTCTTATTCCCCTGCAGCAATATCATTAGGAGTTCTTTTCACTTTGCCACTGCCTTGTGCCTTCAAATCTATCTAAAATGGCTGCATACAGAGCTCTAGTGTTCCTCTACACTTGTTCTAGAAACCAAAAACATATGGTGTAGTTGAAAATGTCTAAAACAGTGGAGTCCTCAAGCACTTATTTACCAATGTATAACCTATTTCAGCCCTAAATACAGTTGAAGTCACTCCTCCTCTTCCGTTAGTCTCACACGTGTTCACTTTCAGAGCCAATTTACACCAGTATGACGTATGAAGTTGATTGATAACATAATCATCTCGCTGTATTTTGGATTTCTCTACACATTTATAATTATTTCCTACATGCAGATCCAGCATCATAGACAGAAAGGGATTCTCTGAAGAAGGACTGGGGGTAGAGAAGCCTAGGATACAGTTTATACTGTGCTGGTAGATATGCTTCAATTAAAATAGCCAGTAAATGAGGAAAAGACTTCTGAACAGGTAGTTTTTGCCCAATGTCTGTTCAAAGCAGAGCCAGAACACTGCATGTGCCACGTTGACATCAGACACAAAACAACATAAGCACAGACAAATCACGGCTTGTTGTCTGGCAAGTATTGAGGTTTTGTACTAGCTGATTCAAAGAAACAGCAGGTGTCCATACAACCATCACAACAGCTCTCTTCTGAAATATATTTCCATTATCTCTTACAAGTTAAGAGTGACAATGCAGTAATAAACTCCATGTCCAAAGCATAACATCTTTGGAGATATATAATATAAAATATAATTATTGATGTATGAGAAATGATGTGCTTAATGTTATATCATGGTTGTTTTCACCACAGACCAATATATGTCAATCAAGTTAAAACATGTTTCAAACTGGTGATTATCAAACTTCAGCCTGGTCCTGACTTTTTTTTCCCCCTCATAAATCTGCACCTGGCTGAGACTGATTGGGTTGCTATCATGACTGATTGGTAATATGTAAAAACTCTGAAGATTTTCTTTTCTCATGATATGTGACGTGCTGCTCTGATTCATTTCTGCAAAGCAAATGTTTACCTGCTGAGCTGAATCAGACAGATAATGATGCATCATTTTATTATCAAAGTAGTTTATTTTGCTTTTGTTTTGTCACCATGAAGAGTTAGCTCCAAGGTAGCATAACTTAGACTTCAATCACTGGACCTTTCCATTTATGATCCTTCATTTTCTAAAAGGTTGGGTATTTTGGAGTGATGAAGAATCTCACTACAATAACGTCACAATAACACAAACACAGTAACTGATTTCCATAATTATCCACCAAGCTCAAACTGCCAGCATTACATTTCCACCATGAAACAATTACCTCACTATGGCATAATCCTAAGAACCTGGAATTTCACCAAAGTATGGTTTAGGTTGGAGTATACTGGAAGAGGAAATAGGTACAGCTGTTAATTAATGTTGCTCTGACTGTGTGTGTGTGTGTGTGTGTGTGTGTCTGCATACTTATGTGCATGTGTGTATGCGCATGTGTATGTATAAGAGCGATTGAGTAGAACAGAGACCATGGCTGCTTTAAGCCCCTGGAGCTCTCAGTCACACAGACAGAATACTGATAGAGAAATCCACAGTCTTCACAGTCCACTAGCTTCTATCTCTCTATCTGCCCCCCCCCCCAAACCTCCCTCCACCTCACTGTCTTGCTCTACGCTCTAGTCTTGATCTATCCCTTCCTATTTCTGGCTTTCTCTCATTTTTTTATAGTAGATTCATGCACACTCGAAGTGCTCCCACAATCTATACTTCCTTCCCTGGTCAATATTCCCCCCAGTAAATACCATTTCATCTAATTCCTCTCTGATTCTTCTACCCTCCGTACTACCACGTCTCACTGCCCATCCCACCTCATTTCCTTCTTTTCCACTACCTCTAAATGCTTGTTAGCTTAAATAGGACTCAAGACTCCCCCTGGCTTTACCATCTCAATTAAGAGTCCACAGATCATTCAGTGAGCCCTTAATCTGTGCTGAGGAGTAACATGAGCACTTTTCCCCCTGAATATGTTCTTTTAATATGGGCTCAAACTCTGTCCCAATTGGATTGGGCCGCTGCTGTGTGCTCAAGTGAAAAACATCAACTTCTTGACAAACTACTGTAAAGGGTACACATTAGCTCAGAACTCCCATGGACCTAATTGTTTTGCTTATTCATTAGGTTCTGCAGGAAAAAAGTAGATAGGCAGCTTCTCGCTTTACCACTAGGGGTAAAACCCAAGGCAGCCAGCCAACATTCACTCATATTGGCTGGTCTCAAACCAGTATATTATACAGAAGCATCTGTCTTCCAATCCCTTCCTGCTCCCGAGGATGTGCATCTCATTATAAACAGAGAAACAAAACAACACCGAATTTTAGGCATTCAAAAAAATTTTAATTTTATGCACATATGGGCAGAGCCTTGAGCCCCATTCCCCCCTGTGTCGTAGCTTAGTGTGGGATTATGACAAAGTGGGCCAATGTGATTCCATTCAGAGGCATATTAGCAGGGAAGACAACGGTGCTGTCTTGGTGCATGTGCAAATAGTATTGGCAAACTGACATGTGTTCTGTTACACCAAGTACCTTGTAGTGTAGAAAAGTTTAAAACATCATCTTACCTGATGTAGAGGAATGGCAGCAACAATTCAGAAGCGTGAAAAAGAAACACATGGGCAAAAGGGAGAAAGAGAGAGATGGTGGAAGAGAAGCACAGGGAGAGAAAACAGAGACAAAGTTAGTCATGCACTGTACCAAATCTATTTAGGAGTGAGTTAAAAGCGTCATTGGCAAAGTGACATCTATCACTGTCATTATTCCCACATCCATATTTGAGCAGTCATTAATCATAGACTCTGGACTCATGTGGGTCATAATGGCACATGCTAGTCTCAGGCCTTGATTATAATTGGCATGGACACCTTGTTGGAACTTGAGAAAACCCTCACGTAATCTTATATTGCCAGCCACTTAACCAATCACCTCAGGGCCAGGACTTTCCAACACTATAACTGTGCTCTATGTTTATTTCAAAGTACTTTCTGTTTTCAGCTAAAATGAGCATACGTTGTCTTGGGATTTCTGCACAAGTCTGTGTTGTACTTGCCACTTGATTTCCTTGTGTAGAAAGGCCAGATGAATGAAGATTATAATTTCCTATTTAACATGTAGAAGATCTATGTTTAGTAACAGAGATATCTTTAAAGAAATCTGAATCCTAGTCACTCCAAAATGCACAAAAATGCGTATGTCTCAGAAACATAACTTTTCAGAATGATAAGCCAGGAGCTTTACATTTACAGGGTTTGTGGATTTTTGACTGGTTTTTGCACAGCCTTGCAGTATATTTTCATACAGTAGCTGAGGTGCCTTCACAGCTGAGGGGCCAGGTTTTTAAACATTAGAGGCTTAATATAGGTTGTGTCTTCTGTTCACCTTCAGACAAATTGAACCTTTTCACATTGTCAGTGTGTCCATGTGTGTGACAAACATTTTTGTTATTGCCATCAACCACATAAATAAATAAGATTAAACTATGACTCAAAAACTACTTGAAGGATAGTCAACAACAAAAAACATAATAAATAAAGAAAACAACAATTTGACAGAGCTGTATTTGTTTAAGAGTCTCTCCCTTCATCGATCTTGCCCACGTGTCTAAAGGGAACAAATATCCAATTACACTTCATTGAGTCTTCTCCTTGTACACAGTTGAGGATTAAGAAGATTAAGATAAAGCTCAGGTCACATAAGAAATTAGTTACAGACATTTTCATCTAAATTGATTGAATTCATCTGTTTTTACTAATATATGACTGGGATAACTAATACAGACATTTAACAAGTTTTGTGAATGATTTTGCAAGAAATAACAAAAAGTGCCATTGATAATTGTCTAATTCTAATTCTAATCCATAGAATATTTGAACAAGCACTGCATTTTAGAATAAGAGGCATTTATGGTAACGACAATCAATGCACTGAAACAAAGAAAGATTTGTTTGGCATGGTGAAGTAGAAGTTTAGCTTTCACAGGTGCTGAAGCCTGGTCTGGCAGTGTGAGCTTGAGTAGTGAAACCAGTGGGGAGATTAGTAAAAAGTACCCTGTAAGGTAAATGTGTTAAGTCATTTCCCTCACACTCTTTTTGGTTCTCCAATAGGAAAACGTTTTGGATAGTACCTAATTCCTGGTACCGGTTTTTTTTTTGGTATCACCTCCGTTGAGATTCCAAAAAAGCTGCGCTGATACTAAAATGTGATGTGAAAACACTGCAGACCACTGACTGGTCATTTCTTTTATTCACTGAGTCCTCTCCCTTTGCTCGCTCGACCACTGCTGCAGTGTCTCTCTCTCTTTCTCAGAGAGAGAGAGTCTGAAACTGAAACACAGCATTCACAGATGAGAAAACAACAACACAGATTTGTCCTGTTGCTCTTTGTATTTACTGCTGCATTAGTTGGATATAATGAATGAATCAAAAGGAGTAATGAAGAGAAAAATGAAACAGAAACTAAGACTCTCCACAGTAAATCATCTGTTGAGTGTTTGATGGTTAAATAATGTTTTATGTCTGTTATTCACAGGATTCCCCCCCCCCCCCCCCCCCTCTCCCTCTCTTCTTGCTCAGCTCACTCTCTGCATCTCTCTTTTTCTCATCTTTTTAAAAGTGAGTCAACAACAAAGCCTTTACTTTTAATGTCATCAAACAAAGAGAAATGTCCTCCCCTTGTCCTAAATCGATATGAGTGGAGTTCAGCCGATATAATGTAATAGAAATACAGCTTTACACCTATAGGATCAGATTTCTGTACAACACATTAAAGCACAGTGTAAATTTGTGCTGCACCTTTTTTTGCACAATCATCCCTTGAGTGAATATACATAAATATTAAAGGGCCACTTCATTGATTACTTGTAAGTTTCTTAAGATAGCAGGTAAACAGAATTACCACCCCAGTGCACGTGTTTAAAAAATGACAGGTTGATCAATCAGAGATGAGGCACAAAATAATAATAATAAATCTGGCAGTCTCGACTGGCGTAACCCTCGTTTGTTGCTTCACAGAGACTAACTCTAGAGAATACCAGTAAATACTGGGTGCAATTAATTGACCCATTTTATGCATGAAATTATGCATCTTGCTTGCCTATATTTTTTTTACCTTAAAACTTGTTTCACTGTATTAAAGGAATATGCCACTGTCTTTCATCTTCTCTTCAATGGTAAGATATCAGGCAAAGGGGTTTGTTTAGCTGCACTGTGCTGCAAACTGGTGTTTTTGACCAGTAGGATCAGCAGCCCTTTCTCGTTGCAAGCTGTGTAAATAACCAAAATATTGCTAAAAGCAGCTTTAAGCTAAACTATTTTGAGCTATAATATTAACATATGTACTCTATGCTTGTTTAGTGCATACATTCTTATGTGGTTTTATTGTAGATGTTGATGTTCTAGTGTAATAAAAAAATGTCTTGAACTTAATTCTTTTCCCTCTCTCCATCTCTTCCTTCTTCCTTCCCCCAGAGTGGTGATAGGATGCTCTGTCTATTTGGACCAGACTGTTCTGCTCGCTCTTATCAGCATGTCTGATCACACCACTTTTAAAATGGGTGGCCTGAGAGTAAATACTCCTTGCTCTGTTCTCTCCTCACTTGCCCTGTCATTGCAGTGTTCAATTTGGCCCTTTGGGCCCCTGATCCAGATCCTTTTAGTCTTTCCTTCAGGCCCTTTTCTGAAAACCTTGACTATGACCTTCTCTGTTAGTTGTCTGAAAAACCGCTGTAACAGAAGCAACGCACACACAAGTATACATACACATATTCAAATACATACACACATGCATACCTGATTAATCACAATCAGTGTGCAATTATGCACTAATAACATTTGAGCATCTGTGTTTGTGTGTGATCATTACTGCAAAAACCTCAATTATTGTCCACTGGTTTACACTGAGTAAAGACACTTCTGAGGACTTTTAAAAATACTATAAAATCTCAAACTGCTTTAGCAGTGTTTCAGAATGTATTTACAAGAAATGTTCACACTGCTTAGACATCAGGGACACTATGACTATTAGGATGTGTACGGTATATTTTTTGGATAAGGAAGTGATCACAGTCAGAAGCAATCAATGCAATGTTCTCATTTAAATTGATAGCATGGAGCCACACAGGACAAAACATCACCCAAGGACAGCTATTATTAAATGTGTATAATTGTGGGCTGCTTGTTCATCTGCAGTGGCTCTTTCATCATAATCAAAGTGACATGAACACAACACACATCAATACAGGAAACAAAAGAGAAGTGTGCGTCTTTGTCCTATACAATATTGTCGACACAGAATGCAACCACACTATAATAAAAATGTATACATTTAATCGATCATGTACCATATTTGGCAACATCTATAAAATAAGCTGGAAATGGATGCTGATGAACCAGAGTTGGTGGGGATAACAGCAGGTGGAAGATACTTCAGTTAATATGATTTGCAAAGGTACAGGCTTTGTTGGGAGGAGACATCTGTTGAGGTGTCGCAGCAAAAGTTAAACAAAAACCATGGCAGATTGAACTAAAATACACTGCCATCTGTATTTTAGTTTTGTATTTTATTTAAATTTTAAAATTATCCCACTAAATATGTAAAAAAGTTACTCACTTGAACTAAAAGAATGAGTATATGGTTTAAGTGCCAATATTTTAGCTTTAATTTCTAAGCATCTGGTTGGTTCCAGGCATGTATTGTTCTTGCATGCTCTTCACTGTGCCCCTCTGCTCTGATGTTACAAAGAGTCAGGAAATAATCCAAAGGTTTTGAAGTGCAAGTTAAAGTGTAAAGTCAACTTTTTGTTAAATGACTTTATGGAGGATGTTTATAAAGAGCCGTATGAATTGCTATAAAGCTGGCCTGGTCAGCAATTTAGTCACCACAATGCTCATCCACGGCATTACTTCACCCTACTAGCTGCCAGATTAGCCTTGCAGGAAAATGCTATTTCAGTAGTCATGACATTCCTTGGGTTCAAATATTGCCTCCAACTAGTCTAGAAACAATTATCCTTCTATCTCCTCCTCCTTCTCCTACTACTACTACTACTACTACTACTACTATAGTAGAATAGTAGTACAGTTTCTGTTATTGCCTTGCTCAAGTATTTAAGTCTGACTTTTCTATTGCTGGTTGTTGGATTATGTTCTTGTTTTTGTTCTAGTTACTGTTGTTCTAGTTACCTGGTTCTGGATATCTCTTGTTCTGGCTGTTTAATTCTATTTTGAGTTACTTGCACCCCTGAGTCAGACCTTAAAAATAGATACAAAAACGCTTTAGTGAGTAAATATAATCTTTGTTTCATTTACAAGAACACTCCACCGGGCCCCTTGAAGTAGGAATTATATGCAATTACAAGCAATTATACTGTGCTTGAAGTAGACCTGCAATACACAAAAGTAAAGGACAGTCTATTTAAAACGTACTTAAGAGTGAAGGTCAAACGGAAATGCCACCGTAATATCAGCAGTGACATAATAAAATTCACATTATATCCAATTTATTTCAACCTGCCTTTTCTATTTCTATCCTAATTTTCCCAACATGGCTTTCAAACTTTAAGGAAATGTGCCTCAACTTGCGTCATCCGCGGTACCTTTTGATTTTATGCGTAGATGGAGAGAGCAAAGGTAGCAGTAATAATGATGAGAGTAGAGATGAAACAAAACAAAATGTGAATGTATAGATGGATAAATGTATTCCAAACATGAGTGTCATCAGAATCGGAGATACCTACTGTTGGAGCCAATTTTCTGTATTTAATTATTCTATAATTTAGATGAATTATATGGTATGAGAATAGTCATTTGGATTTATTAATTGTTTATGCATTTAGCCTTTTTGATTAACTAATTTATTAGCTCAGGTCAGTTGTAGAGCGAGGAGGAGGCGTGTTTAGAAGAAGGAAGAGGTTTTTTGTTATTCCTGCATGTAATCATCCCAAAATTTCTGATAATTTCAAGCAAGAAGTCCTTGAAGGAAATTTTTTTTTTTTTTTTTTTTTTTTCAAAACCTGCTTACAGGGGCTCTTAGGAGTGTTAAATCTATCTGATAGAGTCCAAACATTACAGGTAGTCACTTTTTTTTGTCTTTTAGGTTTTCATATTTTTTATTTTTATTTTTTTTTCTTTATTTTTTTCTGCCTTATTGTTGCCATGTGAAAGAGAACGATTAATACCCAGGACCCATTTTTTTTAAAACAGACCAGCAGGATTCACAGTCAACTGTCTGCAAATTGGGCACTGCACTGGATAATGAATTAATCCACATCTTAAGAACACAAAAAGGTTTCAATAGCAAACTGTAAGTGCTACACTTTCACTGTTTTAGGTCATGAATGGATTTACAGTCAGCAACACGATTCACTGTCATTCATCTAGACATGCACTGGTCCATAAGTGAAAAGGGATGCTTACTCGTTTACTTAAAACTCCTCAGGGACTGCTTACATGTCATGTTAATTATACCTCACATAATCATACTAATGACTAAAATGTATGAATGGCAATGGAAGACAAAAAAATAAACATGTCAGACCATTTCTGGTTAGTGTCATATTTCAGAATATAAATAAATAGACATGTCTTGAAGATTATGGACACATTTACACAGATTGTCTTACATTTACTCCTCAATAAGTATAATAATAACACGAAAAATATGATGACATGACCATGACCTGACAACAACAATTTATAGATAAGTAATATGTCAAGTGTATTCTTATTTTTGATCAGTGTCAAAACATCATAATTAGATTTTGTGTGATTCAGTAAGGTTAAAAAATGTAGGCAGTGTAAGTGATGAGGGAGGTAATTATGTGTGGGGCTTCAGTGAAGATCATCCCTTTTTTTATTCACCAGCATACTAAATGTTATCAGAGCTGCAAATGTAAATGGTGTGAGAGCAGCTGACTGGAACCTTACAAACGCGTATTATGGTAAAGTAGAATTGAGATATTTTACTGGTGTTGACTAGTTTTACAATCAAGAAAACTTTAGGTAAAACATTATGTATGAATGATTTTTAGTCTCTGGGTTCTATAGGGTGCCCCAAATATAAATTATATGTTCGGTAAAGATTAATCAGCAAACACAATTACACCCTAGAAAACTATTAGAACAAGACTCATTCAATTACAGTAACAGCAATCTCATTCTTAATTGCAGCCTTGATCTCTCTCTAAGCTATTTGGTGCTTGTAGTAGACCCCACTCTTGAGCAGGGGCTAAAACAAACTAGTCCAGTTTATTAAACAGTCGCTTGACCCTTGGAAAGGATTCAGCCCATTGCAGAAGGTCCAGTCTATGCTCCTCTAGCCTAATGTTAGTAGTCTTGCGATGGATTGTGGGGGAATGTAACCACCCACTTAATGTCAGATCAACATGCCCATACAACCAGAACCACCAGAAGACCACCAGCTGCATCATGTTTGGGAGGCTCCAAAGCAAGTGTCATTATTCTGAACAGGGAAATAAAAGGGAATGTTTCTTTGTGCTTGTGTGCATATTTTATGCATTATTCAGGATGCAAGTCAACATTAGGGATATATTAACTTGTGAGGCAACAAATACTACTGGGCTGTGGACAAGTTATATGCCAAGTGTATTGTTATTTTTGACCAGTGTCAAAACATCCTAATTAAATTTTGCGATTCAGTGGGGGAAAAAAATCAAGGCACTGTAAGTGTTAAGTAATTGTCATCCACATTTATTTCATCGCCTGTTATTTATGTCTTCAGATGAGTGGAAGGTGATCTCTGTAGGGTATTTAGAAGTGAAAGGATGTTTTTCTTCTCTGTTGAAACCAATTTGTTCTCTAGTTTTATTAGTGTATTCATAAGTTTTGAATTCATAACTGTGCATGTTTTTTTCTACTTTTGTTGTCAGGGTGATCGACAAAGTGGAAAATAGAGGGGTTTCTTTTTTCTTTTTCATCCTTGTCTTTAAAGTGATTGAATTTGGCAATGACAGGTCAGGGTTATTTGTCCAAACATGAACCAAGACTGGACGTAGTTGGAATTTTATCAAGTCTTTGATCAGTGTCTTGGGACTGTTAGATGGGTGTTCAGGAATACCAGAAAAGGTGAGGCAATTCAATTCATAGTGACAATAAAAAGTTGACAAGAAGGGCCAGTTTATTATTTAAAATGCTAGGACAATTTCCATGTTCTTTAAATGGTTTGTGCCTGTAGATGATGTCTTTTCTGTCTTTCTCTGACGGTTGTAGGAATGGTTAATGTACACTTCCAGATGTTCAGTATGTGTGATTGTTTACTGAGATTAACCAACAGTATGAAGCACACGCGGTCTTTGGATGACAGTATTGCATAAATTTAAGATCATACATATAGACAAAACAAAAACAAAATCTAACTCACAGTTTTATTATTCTGTACATACACATAAGATGAGCTGGAGAAATGCACAACCTAATCACATATTAAAACATATTACTAAACTGTTTTCACATCTTGACTGGTATTAAAATACGAGAATATATGATTACAATTGAACAGCTTCATGTTACTGTGATGCTTTTTTTGCTTTAGAGTGATCAGATTATCATCACAGTATCGCAGTTATGTGGGTTCTGTCTTAGTCTCATTACTGGCTTAATGAAATCATAATGTGAATATAGTGTAAATATGTCTATTTAATGCAAGATGTGACAGCTTTTACAGTGAACAATATCGTCTTAAAAACTATGCACTCCTTAATGCACTTGCAGATTTTTTTTTTTTTACATACATGTACCATCTCCAGTTCACACAATAACTCAATCTTCCTTTCGTAGTTGAGGAAATGCAAAAGAAAAGCAGAAATGGGAGGAAATAACATACAACATACTAGTCAACATTTTAACTTTCATTATTAATCATTATTTTTTTAAGCTGCTTCAACTCTTTTGTTGCCAGCTTCAGAGATACATTACTGTGTGCCAACAGCTGTTTGAGATGCCAATAATGTTTACCATTGTCAAACTAAAGACCTTTGACTTTCAAAAAAGCTTTTGCAGGTAAAATCACAGCACCCATGGGATAGGAGAATAGTTACAGCGCACACCACATAACTGCAAAATCCCAGGAATATGTTGAACTGATGAACTCAGTACACAGAAAATTCCCTTCTGTCAACTGTTTTTCATTCTGCTATTTCTCATTTAATTAACTAATTGGACAATGCATGGGTAATTTCATTTACCATTTGTTCTGTCTGCAGCTGTTTTTGATATCTTTCAAAACATAACAGCCAAATGTGCCAATGGCTGCTGTGATGAACATGACTGGGCCTGGGGGTAACTGTCTGTGGAGGTCAGGCTGAGGCTGTTAGAGTCACATTCTGCCTGAGTGTTTCCAAAGGGATGTGGACGCAGGCATGACAGCTTTCACCACTTTTTACCTGAGGTGCAACTTCAGCTGAAGTACTCAGGCAGCAGCCAACAGTCACTGCAGTCACTGTGCTGACTCAGCTCATACAAACACATGTTGTCCGTTTTGAAATGGTTATAGCTGTGTGTCTGTGGCTTTTGCAATGTGTTGTTTAATGATGCTGTTGCCATCGCTGTGAATCAGCTCATTGAGCATAGCGAGCATTTTGGGTAAATGAGAAGAAACACCCCAGGCAGACAAATACTGACAAGTGTGTTCAAATGCTAAAGCTATAAAATCTTTGAGACAGTACATTTACATTTTCCAACCTTATTACCTTATTTTCCAGGTCGCAGACGTAGATGTCCACTCTAGCCCAGTTTTATATATATATATATATATATATATATATATATATATATATATATAATAACCAGGGCATCCTATGAGTGCTTCCACTGAAAAACACATCGAAATCCTTTAGTAGAAGTTACAACAAAATTCCACTTTGGTGGAACGGCTCTTTACTGCAGTGCCATGAGGTTGAAAGTCTTTTTTTCTTTTCTTTTCTTTTTTTTGTTTGTTTGTTTGTTTTTGCTGTTAATCGATTCTAAACAGTAGGGGTACAGTATGAGGCAAAAGCCTGTGTGAACGACGTGCCAGTGAGGGCTGTTTTGAAGTTTGTTTACCTGCTCTCATAATCCATCTACTCAAACCCCTCTGGATGGAGGTAGCTCTCTGTACTGAAGAAACACAGCTGCTTGAAGCTTGACAGTCAAAGAGTGACATATAGTGCAACCATGAGGAAATTGGAATAGTAAAACTATATTTTAAATGGTGCATTTACTCTAGTGCCTCAAGGTCATTCGCAATAAGTGAAACAATAAGTGCATAAGTAAATAATAACAACCTCCTTGACAGTTTTGAGTTACAATATATCAAAGTAAGTATGACTGAAGTAGCCAAAAAAACCAACAATATTAAACATAGAGAGATTAACTTTTAAAGAACAATGTTGTTCCTTGTAAAGTCCTCTAATAATAACTTGATTATGAAGAAATTCCCATGGGCTTAGTGTATAGTGCTTTATAAATGCAGCTTTACATACAGAAATGGCTGATGAGCAGAGTTAATTAGCAAGCTGCAGGATAGCTCTAGGGTTTATGTAATGTTACACCCACTCTGTCAGGCCAGATTAGTCCATTACAGAGGGGGAAAAGGGCATGAACAAGCAAATGAACAAGGGAAATAAAGGAACAGATTCCTTCTAGTCTGGCTGACTGCCAGCCTGTGACATAACCCACGTTGAAATCCTGCAATCCTGTTGGGATACATCTGGCCGCAAATCGAGAATAATTCAGCACTAGTGGTGTGAAGTCTGAGCATGTAGAAAAAACAAGTAGGACTGTAATTTATAACACTGCTTCATGTTTCCTCCTTTCAGAGCAGCTCATATGATCCATCTAGAAAATGTAACTAACAATTTCCTTCACTGTCCTTCACACTCTGAAGTGAACTACAATGACAATTAGTTTGACTACATTCAGTACATTTTCACATCATATACACTTTAGTCCAGGTTCAGGGATTTAAGCAAAAATAAATAAATAAAGTCATCAATTTGCATGTTACAGGTTACATTACTTGACACCTGCTAAACGAATAACACAATGTAAAATGATGAGGTTTCAGCACCACTCCACAGGTTGCTGCTGTTCTCTAAGGCAGCCATCAAGTTTAATTACTCTCGACCAATAGTGTTTTACTTTCAATTAGCTTTCATGAACCTTGCTGCTGAAATAAACTTTCCTTGTGGATTATTCTTCGACAGAAGATGGGTTATGGGTCAGTGCAAAATGATTGCTTTCTTCTTGTTCATCCGAGTGGTGAGATTGCGGGTCGCTCCTTTTGGAACTGTGGCTTCTCTAATAGCACACTGCTTTTAGTATCCTACACACTGGTTCTATTAACAAGGATGTGAGTCAAAGTAGAGACAAGTTGATTCAATGGTCGTTTAACAAAAAGAGGCACAGCTACTTAGTTAGCGCACAGCGTTGACGAGTGCAAGGCTAATGTTAGCTGGCCAGCTAACACCTCAACTCAACCTTAACTCATTTGCACGTTTGCTCTCTTCTTCCCTCTTTTTTTTTTCTCCTTGAATCTCCTTGGATCTCATAAATGACTTCTATGGAATCCAAATGAGAGAAGTCCGTCATAGTGATGGAGAATTTTAATCGCTGCAGGTCTAAAAAATTATAGCTTCCCACAAGTCTAGCTAGCAACTTGTCGATATCGATAGTTAGACTTCAGCGCATGGCATATATAGGAGGTGGAGCTGAAGCTGTGTCAGTGTTAATCAGTGGAGTCTTATTGTTAAGAATAAAAAATAATATTGGGTTCGGAAGTGCACTTCTGGACAAAATAAGTATTTTTGTTATAATTTCTTCTATTGTTATTGCTGTCACTGCTGCTGCTGTTAATTCTATAATTATTGAGAAAGTCTGCTGAGTTCCCATAAAACAAATAGTTTTCCTCGGGGTCAGAATTTCTTTCTTTAAAAATAATGGATTTCAGGAGAAACTCTGCACTTAATTTTCCTCTTTACCTTTCTTTGTTTTTGCATGAATGAACTCGATGCAGTTGTTTTTAATAATTGAGCCACCTTGGGTATATGCAATGTGATAAATGTTTTAGAGAATAGGGAGTAATCAGAATATGTGCCACCACCATTAATAGCAACACTGCCAAGTCTGGGAAACGGTAACCATTTTTAAAAATATGTATCTCGACTCATTTCAATATCAGAGGTAGTAGCATGAATAAGAAGCAGAACTCTACCGCTGTTAACTCCCGTACTGTAAGCACCAGTGGTTACACGAAATTAATACATTCAATAGTTAATTTTGAAAGATCTGCAATGCATTTAGCAATCACAGTTAGAGTCATGACTTTAGACCTTGTATGTTGAGTGCCACCGACTGTGATGGGGCATTAAAAAGGAAATTTGACTCCACCCTGCACACAAGGGAGTCTGACCGACCTTGGCATGCATTTTAACTAAAGTGCACACCCACACACATACAGGTAAATCAGATTGTGGCTCCATTCCAGTAAGTGAGCATGGCTCTGCTATGACATGTTGCTTTATATTCCCCAGAGAGACTGCAGAGGAAGGAAAAGAGGAAATGATACAGTGCTGTCTTGCTTTGACCTTCAGTGACCACTTATTTGAATAGCTTAAAAAGGACAACAGTTTTTTTTTCTTTTTGATGATCTCAAAAAGACAGCATAAAAAAGAAACAACAGTGAAAATGATCAGCAAAAACAAACAATTATTTATTTATGACCTGTGTGTGGCTGAGGATGGTATTGCACAGAATCCACTGCACCCAAAGTGACCAGAATCAGCTCAGAAAGTGACTCTCAACAGTGTGCTTGTATTTCCAAGGGTAATAACGTCATACATAGCACACAGCAGATGCAACATTACCAATACAATACATTAAAAATGATGTGCTGTTGTGTCCACAATGCCAGAACCTGTATTTGTACACACTGGCAGTGGAACAACTTAAAACTACCTTAGATATTCTCGTTCTTGATACGATTACTCATGTTCATAGAGTCCTATATAGAGTCAATTTATCAGGGTTTTTGACACCATATGGGCTCTGGAGGCAGACAGCGGTAGTTGTAGTAAATACCTCAACACAGACAATATACACTATTTTTATTGACAAAGTTAGCTGAATAAAAGGCTTTCCACAAGGAGTAATATGACAACCTTTTCACTGGAACAGTTGGCTGCATGTTTACTCTTTTTAGCAGCATTACAGGACACAATAACTACACACTATCGCTGTAACTATGGTGACTGTGTGCGTGTGTGTTAGGGATGGGAGGGGGTTTGAGCAGCAAGTGAGCTGCTATAAGTGGAGAAATTGCACATGGTTTGCATTTATCGGGATTATTATGTACAATAATAAATAGTACGTACAGCTTAGGTATGTACATACTGAACAGAAATACCAGAGTGAAAGAAAACTTCAGAGAAGGATGAACAGTTGCAGAGGATGACCCATTATGACCACTGAGAGACACAGAGATAAAAGGCAAAAATAGGGACAAACTGATATCTATGGAGACAGCATGTTCCAAAAACACGAGGTGAGCATCTCCTCCGTAGTAGAATGCACTCTTGTGAAAATGTGTGACTATCAATCTGATAAACATTTGTAGCTAGCTCACAGTAGGGGAGCTTGTAGCACATTAGCAAGGGGAGAGAGGAGAGAGGTACCTCTCCAACACCAGCAGCAGCAGAGACATCCTACAACATACTGAACTGCTAATTTCAATGAACAATGTTCCATGCTATATTTTACTGTATGTTGTTTTATTGTTGCTGATTTATGTACATTACTGCATATTTTCAGATCAAACCAACACAATATTGCCTTTGTTTGAACATAACAATACAACTTTGTTTTATAACAGTAACATTGTTTAAATACATCTAACACACACACACACACACATCACATGTCCGTTGCCTGCTGGCTCACAACAAACATCTGTACGGTTAATAGATGGCTGTGTGGGGTGAATAAACACAGTTAGCTCCAACTGTTCAGAGGTCAAACTCATGTGAATGATGCAGACTAGAATTCGTCTTTTCTTTCATCTGAATACACCTTTAGACTGCATTTGTTACAGCTAGGTGTACCTAATAAACATGCAAATTGGTATATTTAATATGACATCAGCGTGCATGAAGCTGAACAATTGAAAATCCCACAATAGTAAAAAATGCAAAGCAAAATCCATTTATACATTTATAATGTGTCAACAAGAGGACTGCATCTGCCACACCAGTTTGCTGTTAAATCTTATTCCACTTCCCTCTCTTCATGCCAGCTCTCTTTGGCTACGGATGGCTATGGCACAATCCCTCTCCTCTCTTCCTTTATATGGGCATCCTTGATCAAACAGGTTCTTTGATCAAAGCCTGGTCTGACTGCTACTCAAAGCCTTGTGTCCCAACCAGGAGAGGACTGGAGTTTCCCTGGACAGGTGCAGACTTTGTGGGCTGTCCAGAGGAACCAGAACTGCCATAACCAAGCTGTGAATACCTTCCATGAAATCTATCAAAAATCAAAAATTAGGTTGGAACGCAAATTGAGACTGCTTTTATATGAGACAATGAAAACAAATGCAATTGCGTTGCTTCAGAGGCATCTGGCAAGGGTGTTAAAACTGGCAACAAATCTAGTAAGGCAAGCAGAGACTGGATTAAGCGTAAGGAGGTGAAGAGAGCTGAGCAGAAGCCTAATGAGACAAGTGGTACCTGCTCCCCATCATCTCCCTCATGTCTGTTTCTCTGCTCTAGTTCACCAGTACTAAAAGAACAGTAGAGGAGTTGAGTACAGGAGCATAGATGGGACCCAGGTGCCACTCGTTGCTTCATAGTCTCCCACCTCTCAGCTACCACTCACTGGCGCCTGCTTCCCACATAGTGATTGACAGTACACGCTATAATGATACTGTCCTGTGCTTATTCCCACATTTCTAATTGAATTACTTTTCTTTCTGAATTGAACAGTAGTTTAGACAAAAGTAGCAGCATCTTATACAACTTCATTTGAATAATACCATATAGTGGAAGAAGGATACATTTACATAACCACTAGCTGGATTCCTCTCAGTACACTGGATGCCTTGACTGCATCTTTGGATTTGTTTTCATATCTTAAAATTGACTGGAAAATCACATTATTTTCTGGAAAATAAGCACCAAAGTGGCAAACTCGTTGGGGGATCTGCTCTTTTAAATTGCTTCCATTACAAAGACAAGAGTTTTATGTATCCTTAAATGTTTCAAAGAATGGTATCCTAAAATAAAATGCTATCAAAAGCTCATTCTATTATATTTCTATAACAGTTTGGTCATGCCTACCCAACAGGAACATCCCTTTGCAAAGGCTTTTGACTTATGCTGCCTTCATGTGCAGAGCCTTCAGTTTCTTAGCCTGATCAAAGAAGTGTCCAAACCTCAATGAGACAAGGCCGGAAGATCTCCAGAAAGATGAATAGATTAGCATCATTAATGACACTGACACAGTGATTTAATTGTGGCTCTTGTATTCTGGCAAACATGGCCCCCGGCAGGCTATCGCTCAGTGGAGAAGCACAGCCAACTCCAGCAGTCACAAAAAGGCAGGGCTGACCGATTGGCTGAGATGTTAATTTTATAGAGCTATATCCATATCCATGGCGACATGTCCATTTAATTTGTTGTGTCCATTTGACAAGCAAGCTAATTATCCATGGCTGGGACTTGCCCAAATATCACCAGATTACTCAGGCAAAAAGAAACTAAAAAGAGCTTGTAAAGGACTAAACGACTTATCTGGTATTTGGTACTGATGCTGAGAATAGAGTCTGTTAAGCATGTCATCAATAATGAGTAATAGTTATGATCACTCTCACACACACACAAAATATCAAAACAATATCAAGACACAAGATATCAAAACAATACATAAACAAGTGCATGTTTTAGCAGTTCCATTCAAATGTCAAGGAGCTATATTTTAAACATGCCAAGATAGGATTGTCACTCTAATGACCACGCAGCTAAGCTAGTGGAATTGTTAGGTAAGGTAAACATAATAAGATACATACATAACTGATGGTAAATTTGCAGGTAAAAAGTCTAAAATAGGTACAACTCAAAGATGTGTACCTTTTTATTGGCAGAAACACCACATTTTTAGTGGCAGCCCAGTTTATAAATGTTAATTAAATGGATTTATGCAAATTCTGTATCTGTATTCTTGTGTCCGTCTCACTCCAAATTAGGAACCTGCGCGATTAGTTGACTAGTCAATTAAATGTTGCAACGCTCGCTAGTCAGCACCAGAAATTCGATAAACTAATTAGTAATATTTTATTAATGTACAACACTGGTCAACTGTTACATTTAAGATAGGAAGGCCCATGGTTGTGTAACATGAGCACAACCACACATTTCAGGAACATTTAAAATATGATTTGGTTATTGAAGAATGGAATTAATGGTTTTACGTGATTTACATGAAGTGATCAGCTAGATAATTTTTCTAGAGAAGAATCTCCACTCTGTTGGTTTCAGTAAACACACATTTCACTTGGGGTCATGTTACATAGTGATGTCTCTCCACTCACAATCTTTAGTTTAGCATTAGCACCAGCTGCAGAAAACACATTAACCAGACAACAGTGACGGAAATAATGTTAATTAGCAGTAGCTGATCCAATCTGCCTCTGCTGTGAGTTATTTTTACCAGCGACAGCAACATTTGATGAAAAACGAGAAGTCTCTGACTGTAGCCTTTTTTTTTTTCCAATACTCATTGCTAATGAAAAAGTGAGGAGAGATAAAAGGTTGAATAAGAGATTAGTTAAGGTCAGAGGTATTTTGTCGAACAGAGACCAGATCCAAAGTTGAACCAACTATCAAAATCAAAGTTCCTAGTGACAAAGTGTAAGACAAAAATGAAAAAGAAACATATTTAAAAACCGTATTGTGGTCTCACTCACAAACTGGGTGCTCATAGCAGAGACCTCTTCAAGAGGATTTTTCTTGTGTGGATCATGAAATTAGTAAAGAGACACATTCTGGTTTGTATCTTTACAGTATCATCTTGCCAACAAAGTGATTTCAACTTTGAAAGACATGAACCAAAATTATATATATAATATAAATTATAAAAAATATTTTTTTCGGTTTTACAATCACTTTCTCTCATCAGTGACATTTTTTTTTTCAAATTTAAGTAGATCTCAGGCACACAAGGGTTGGTAATCATGCGTATAGATGGTTCTGTTGGTTGAGTGAGTTCCATTATGCCAAGCAAACTTAATCAATTGCAGAGAAGTATTTGAGAGAATATGATGGTTTATTCAATCACACTCCATTCTATAAAATAAGATCATCAACTGAGTTTTGTGAAGAGTGATATCACTACTGCTCTCATGACTGCTTCTACTTTAACCTCTTTCTTTCTTCGTCTTTACTGGACTATCCATCTCCAAGATGGGAGAGCAGCAGATAAAGTAAAAGAAAGTAGCAGAGATAAAGGGAGAAAATGCCACATGGCAGCACAAGGGAGGCCTATTTAATTTGCCAGGACCAAAGCATGACCAAAGCTGGGAAACACTATGAATAAATGACATGCATTATTTCACATGGATCTGCTTTGACTTTCACTGTTTTTGTTAACTTTGTCATTTTACCGCTCTCTTCGCTCACAGCGCCACGCCTGCACAAATGGGAGCTTCTGAAATGAGTCCAGAGTGCCGGCATGTTCCTCCGCCCCTTTGTCTGTGTTGTAAAGAGTGTCCGCTCACTGCTGCTGTAAATGTCCCCTGCTTTGCTGATGGATCTACGCAGGGTGTTTTCAACAGCATGGTCTGATTGAATTTCCCACCATCAGATTAATCTCAAGCAGACACATGGAGCCACCTGCACAGACGCATTAAAATTCATATGAACATAATCACATACCCACCAATACAAGCACACAAGTACAGATTCACACATACAAAGTGAATGAGCATAAACACTCACAAACATCCAAAACTGAGTGTTTTGTTTCACACCAAGACTATGCTGCATGGTCCTTTTTGTGTTAAAAAAGATGATCTATCATGTAGAATATTATATCACAAAACATTTTGTCCAGTCAACTGTACATGGTACGTAGTGAATTTATACAATGAACATGTTGCACGAACACAGGAAGCTACAGCAATATCTGCACAATCCACTCATTTAATGCAACAATGTCAAACAAGCTGTCAACAAAGTTGGCAGCTATGATTATTGCTTCTGATGCAATTTTGTAATGCAGCTAATTACCATTGTGAAAGTTACGAGAGCACGCTGTTGTAAAACCAAACTTAAGATGGAAACAATGAGCTCATGTTCAGTTCAAGCGTAGTGGATGTAGTGGATTATGTTGTGTTGCCAAGGCAGCAATATTACTTTGTAAACTGTTTACAGTATGATGGATTTTTTTAAGAGCCCGTGGCAAATGTGTCAATGAGTTCAGAATTAATAGTTATATAAGATAAATAGAATTACACAGGTTATTATCTTTAAATTCTTGCTACAGTCTATAATTGATACTATTGAATTTATGGTTAAGTGAGCCATTATTTTTGTTAGTAACCCTAGTAACTGTTAGGGCCGAACAGTTTTATTGAAATCGCAGTATGGATGGAGACGCAGTATTGCGAATGAAATGTGTCAAAATTAAATATTGTTGTGCTGCATAGATGCTCTGGCCTACACATCATATTCTACAGACTTTGTTTGATAAAATTCCCTGGAAAATCACATCATAAATCATTTTAATATGTTTTTCAGTGAAAATGAGAATAATGGAAATTATCATTCATGCTAATACCGCAAATCATGCCCCAATTGCAATCAAATTGGATATTTTTAGATTAGATATTTTTTCAAAATCGTCCTAGTTAACTGTCATGCTGCTTTGTTTTGCTGAATAATCGGCTTTAAATTCTGTTATTCTTCAAAAGTTTTTCAGGGTGAATTTCTAAGTGCCACTGCTGCTCGATAGCTGCTGTAGATACCTGGGACGACCTTCTTTGTTCCTTGTGCATGTCAATCAGGGTTCAGTTTAGACCTCGATTTTTGTGCTACGGTTTGGTTTTTACGTTTCATGGAAAAAAAACAAAAAACAATTTAAAATACCACCACTCACGATCTGTCAACATTTATGTCAGTAAAATCATAGATATGACTACAAGTTACCTTCCAGTCTTCTATTAGCCCTAGATTAACTTTGTGTCCGGCTACTATTACATATGAGATATAATGAATTCTTCAGTTACGAAAGCTATGTGTCAATTTAAGAATATGGGAATTAAAATTGTACTGTTTTATGAGAAGAGAATTTAAGGTTAATTCTGTGATCTAAAAGTAAACATGTCCACCCACAGTTCACTTCTCTGCCATGCGTGCAAGTTTGAGGAAAGAATAGCAGAGAAGCTCTTTTTAGAAAACCATCTTTAGACCTTAGCATATGGTTAGCTACATTATGCTGGAGCATAATGCGCAGTTATTCATCATTGAGGAATAACTCTCACACAACAGATCATATAATCAGAGCCTGCCTGTCGTAAAAGTTATGGTCATTTCTTTTGTGCTCCTATACTGTAGGTGATGCAGCATTTACGACATATAAGCGGGTTTAGACCCTGAGGTCATCAAGGTGCTGCTGCTTTCAGCCCTCACACCAGATGGCAAACGCTGTCTCGCCTTTTTCTTCACTTCGCTTCGCTTATTTTTCTCAGTTTTATCATGGATGGCAGTCAATGCCATGCTTGCTGAGAGAGATATCGCCTACTGCCAAAGATGGCACCGTGAGACCCATTGCCACGTAAAATGAATGCAGATGCATTTATGAGATGCAAGCTTCTGTTTACAGCAATAATTTCTCTCAGTGGGGGTTATCACTGCGAAGCACCCTGTGTATAGATCATCTGTTAAACACATCTCATCTCTCATGCTTTCTCCCTTCCAACCTTTCTCAGCAAAACAGTGTCTAATTAGTTCTACCCAGTTTTGTGCTAATTTACTGCAGCACTTCGCACCCGTTCTCAAATCTCAAAAGGTGTTTAAAGATAAACATGTCTGCACTATTGTTGTCCATATGTGTGTGTTTATGCTTGTCAGTGTGTTCCGCCTGATGAAGACATGTCGTGCTGGGATGATGTATGCATGATAAGCAACTGTGAATCAAACTGTGAGCTGAATTATAGCATAGGAGAGAACATGACAGAGAGACAGAGAGACAGGGTTAGAGAGAGAGAGACAGAGAGACGAGAACCGCTGAGCCTCTGGGCTGGGTAATTGTAATGGTGTCAAATGAATAAGGTCATTACTGTTAATGTCTTTCAGGGCATTACAGTCTATTTGTTATGTCTTTTGTACACCCAGGCAATGCTTGTGACACAACGGCTTAAGTATAATTTGCATCACTCGAATTTATAACAAACAGACAGCTATTCTATTCTATTTTATTGTCTTACTTTTATAGTTTACACCAATGACTTTGCATGAAACAACGGAGCCACTCTTGGCTGTGGAATATCTCAAGTGTATACTAAAAGGAAAGGAGATGACTCCTTCTGCATAGTTTGTAGTATATTTTTGTCCTATTAAATTTGATCAAATAACTCGAACTCATAAAACATCAAGGCCTCAAATATCTCTTCCTGATAGCACGTACAAATCCCAACAGTTTAATATAAGTGCAAGCATTGACGAGGTGCCAGTGTGTTAGTGCCAGTGACTGCTGTCACGTGCACCTATGTGCTGCTAATGACCCCTGACCTTGTTAGATGCCCCCAGGTCCTGGACAGTCCCATTTGTCTACTTGCTATGGCTGACAATCTGTCTACCCAGCAGGTCCGCTCAGGCCTTACTTTTGGCCACTGACCCACACTGATGAAAAACCAAGCCGTCTGTTAGCTTTGTCAAGCCAGTCTTATTGGCAACCTACTGCCACCCACAAATACACACTCATGGGCACATTTAGACTGTACACATACAGTACACATGCAAGCACAATCATTTGTGCATGTGTGCAAACACGGTACACATGGATGAAAGTGCACACACACACACACACACACACAGAGTTGCCATCTTAACATGTCTCAGCTGGCACTGAGTGGCTGTACTAACACCATGACTCCTGCCATATGGCTGCTGACATACTGCTCTTCATTAGGGCTCAAAGCAACAGCCCTCCAGGGCTAAGCTGTAACTCACTGACACATCATGGACAAAAAGGCTTCTGCCCAAAATGACCTAAATTAACTAATGAACATCCATTGTAATGTTTAGTCTCATAACAAAGCCTTCAAATAAGTCTTGATAGATTCATCTGCTAAGAGAAGCAGCCAGTGTTTTCCACTTTTAGGAGTAATTTCAGTATTAGCAGAAGGCAAAAAGGATTATACTTAGAGAATGGGGGCTGTTAGTGATTAATGTTGTGTAATAGTACATTTGTGCAATCAAAGTATCCATTTTTTACAATTACCCTTAAAAAGCCAAATTAGACGGCCATTAAATGGTATTTACAGAAAGTGGGGACAATAGCATGAACTATGGTACAACATAATCCTTTCAAATAGTAGAAATTTGTTAAATTCAATTTTTATGTATTTGTGAAGCTTAATGTTATGTTGGGACAACGCCAAAAGTCATTTTTGGCATTGTGTATGAATGATTGTAGTCCTAATATGATATATGATTGCCTTTACCTATTCAAAAGAGTCAAATGAGGCATCATTATTTTATACACAGTACACAGACTGCATGCTGCCTCTTTCTATACAAGATATAAGATTCAATAATGGAACCCAAATCAGCAAAAGCAAGCTCCACAATGTATGATGAATTCAGACAGCTTGTGAATATCAATAGTGATTTTACAGACTAATTATTATTGTGGAGAAAACATCTACAGATAATATATGTGTGTATATAATATATATATAAGATTCATGTTTGTCGTTGCACATCGGAGTATTGTTTTCCTTTATTTATTTCCAACGTCTTCTCCTGACTGGGAGACAGGGGTCAGTCACACAACAGATTGCTTTAACTTTATACTATAACATGTTCATGATGCAGTATATTCAAAACTTGTTCTGAAATCTAATTTTATAATAATATTTACATAGTCAGTTATTCTATATTCTAATCTATTCTGATATTATTGAAGAACGTTCAACCTTAAACCACACTTTAGAAGGCTTTCAATTTAGTTTACTGTGTCCATTAGTCGTGGTCTGTGCACCTCTATATTTGTGTTGGTATTCTTCCTTGTAGAAGTAGGTTTTGGGATTTGCACCTATTCTTATTTTTCAAGCTGTCAAAGGTAACATTTCTCACATTGAACAGTAACACAGCTTAAACTTCACAACAAGTGAGTGAACCTAGAAAGACTGCATAGTGCTAATTTAATTACTTCATTATGCGATGCCACACTGCCACATCGTTTCATTTGGAAACATGCTGTACAATAGTTTCCACTGTGTGCACCATCAGATTGCTTTGACGGAAACTGTTACTCATGCTTCAACTGACTGTTCAGAACCACAGATGTCCTGTAGTTAGAAAAGACACGTTTAAAATTCCACTTGTACTTAAGTTAACTGAAGTTGTGACTTTGATAACTGTAATTGGTTTCAGTTAAATGCAAAAAAATACAAGAGGATTAAAACATGAGTGAAACATTTTTTAGGTCTTCAAACTAATAAAACAGTCAGGCTCACGTATGATTACATATTTGACCGTTAATCTCTCCTTAGTAAATATCCTCCGTGGACTCATGGCAGGTCACAGTTTACAGGACTAGTGTGACTTTAGGCAGTTAATGTAGCCATCATCTAAATATAATCTATATATTTTTGTCTAAAAGTCACCTTCTAGTAACTGTTTTCACATTGTGCAAAAAACTTGAATGAATTCAACATATCACTCATCTCTAATGATCTCAATTCATCAATCAATTGCGTATTTTTTATTTGGATAAATTTGTTCAGACTGAACAGTGCATATTGGTGAATGTCTTCACATGTCAAAAGAAGAGCACAGCACGCTTCTGCAAAAGTAAAGAAATATGCTGCTGCTTTGACTGAATGGTATTGTGTCATTTGTACAGTACTATATGTAACTGCACAGTGGAAACCAGATGTTAGTTGTGCAAAGCACTATAATAATAGTGAGGAAGTGAAACACTAAAGTTAAGGCCACTCTCAGTAATTATGAGCTCTAACACCTATTCATCCCGAGCCCTCACAGCTGTACTCCATTGTTCCTTACAAGTGCTACCATCATCATATAGACACCAACAAGAAATGATCTTATTTTAAGAACCACATATAAAACAATCCCAAATCAAAATTGAAATAGTCTAGTTCAATATGTTCTGGTGACAATGTTAGAAAACAAAAACAGATTTGGGATATTTAAACTTGCAGTCTTAATGTGACTTTAAAACTTAAGTGTACAGATTATTATTGGATTTTTAATGCTTTAAGAAAATACAAAGTAGATGACAATTCAAAATGATATTTTTCAGTTAGTATGAATGCATTTAGTAAAAGAGATATAGATTCTGAGGCTTTTCGCCACAAATGCTGTAGTGATATAAAAAAATGGATGTTTAAATAACATTCTTAAATAATAAATAAGAAACTGTATGATTGTAGTCATATAAGCATATTGGAAACTTCATTAATGCTTTTTCAGATGAACCAGTCAGTAAATATAAAAATGTCAGGACCTTCTCACATTTCCATTCTGATGTAAAACAAATTCACTCACTGTAGAAATAGCAGTAATAGAATCTTTTAATGTGATGCATGTTTTAATGTATTAGTTTATGCTCCTGACATGTGTAGTCAGTGAAGATATGGCGCACACACATACATGCAAACCCATTCACACACTAAAAATGGCAAAATCCGTTTTCCATAGCTCTCTGATGGGATTCTGTGTCTAGAGGGTTCAGCAGATTAACAAGGTTGACGCATTCTGCTCAGTTTGTCCGCAGTGCAAATGTCTGAATAGCTACTATATTATATGATGAGGTCACAATAAGAATACAAAGCAGGAGGCACAGGTGTGGAAGGGGCCAGTTCCAAGAAATATAAGAAATTAAAATGCATGAGGAGGTGGATTGGAAGAAAAACAGTGAAGAGGCAGGAGTTACCTGTGGGACTATCTAACTTCCCATCTACTCTGCAACCTTGCACAGATAACAAGCCTGGGGACCTCTACAAACACCCCTGCCATCAGCAAGCAGCAAGAACAACCTTCACTGGAGTGAGAGATAAAAATGCTATGAAATTATCATTCAAACTATTATGGCGGCTGTTGTGTTTTTAATCAATATGTTTTGTTGTGCTGTTTGCCAGACCAATCAATTCAAAACAGCAGTTGGAAACAAGCATAACCATTTTTGTATCTACTGATGATTCAAGATCATTGTAATTAGGATTGACAAAAATACAGTCTGTGGTTAACTACAGATGATTATTTAGTGCACACTCATAACAGTATAGCCTATAAATAAGTGTGTTAATTGTACCTATGTATGCGCAAATAAAGGATTGCAAATAGATATTTATCCTGCCTTTTACTTTATTGGCCTAACTGGCCAATGGAGTGTGCAAATTAGGGCTATAGCAGCTATCCCCATAGAGTAACAGAAAACATTATTGCCTGGAACCATCGAATCATAGGTGGTAATTGTGTTTTAGATTAAAAGCTTAGTAGGCTGATTGTTGGTGCTGGCTGAGTCAATAAGCAGGCTTGGTGTGAGGAGTACACATTGGTCTCGCTGTGGTGATTAACTACATGTTCCTGAATTTTATTTGTGATCAAGCATGGAGATTAAAAGCTGCGGTGAAAGGGGAGGAAACTACATTAAAGAGGTGCACTTAGTGCCAAGGGGTCTCTAAATTCACTACAGATTTACAAGGTGGATATATGTGCAAACAGAGGCCCCGGGAGGCTACATCCTACAGCAAAGCATGCAAAACCTCTAAATGTCCCTGTCTGATTAAGAACAATTGTGAATGACTCAACATTACTCTGAGCTCCCCCGTCTGATAGGAACTTTTAACTAAATTCCTTTGGATAGTTCAGCTCTGACTGTAAATCTAGGTATTCTGTGAAATGAGATAGCCGTGTCATACTGAGCAATCACACTGAGCTGTTGACATTTTCAGAAATCCCTACTGTGTGATCTCAGGTAAAAAATGATCTTCAGCTCAATAACAGTCTATAATGAGTAGGGCTTTGTGGAGACATGGCTCCCTAACAATGGGTTATCATCCTAAGGAGGAACATTTTACTGGTTCTTACAAGGTCTCATAATATTTACAATATCTACCTTGTGTCACAACTAGGCATGGAGATAAATCAGTGTTTGCTGACAAAGTAAACAGAATGCAACCAAGTTATTCATCTCCGTGTATAATCAGTTCATTGGATCTATTTTAGAAAGTGCACAAACACAATGACAGACAGTTATACTAACACAACAAGATAGATTGCAATATTTGTGCTTTCATACACAACCAGCCAAGGCCTTCCCAGCTACTGCACAGCGTGTGTGTCAACACTTGATTTGTGCAGCACTAACCTGCCTTGCTGCCTGCCTGCTGTCACAGATGTATCTGCTATAATTCACGTCCATTGTATGTATTTTGCACTGTGAAATGAATTGCATTGTACTATATTGGAGCTAGAAATTGTTCCTGTAGAACAAACATGTAAAGACCTCTTGTCTGTTATCATGCAGCCTTGATGAAAAGTCGCAAATGTGTTGAAGGACACAGAAGCAAAAAGGACACGCTGTTTTTGTTAAGGGGCTACAGAGTGGTGTGGCAGTCACACTGCTCAGGTACAGTTGCAAAAATACTATTTAGATAGTAGCATTTTGTGTTTTGGTTTGTTTGGCTTCTCCATGCTGAGTAAAAGTATGAGTAACTATTGGTTTTCAGATATCAACACCTTTCTGTTTACACCACTGCGATCCAATGGATTTTGAAGTAATTTCCTGGACTCGAGGACAAGACAAACATTTTGGGAATCTCAAGGGTATTTTTTTTTGGCTTTTTTTTTTTTTTTTCTTTGGTATGACCTGCGTTTACTATTTTTCATCTGTCCAAACAAGCCAGCTGAACAGAGTAAATGCTCTAGACTGTTGTTGTAAACAAACCTTCACAAATGGGACCTTGAGCAAAGTAGTGAATCCTATAAAGACCTTGTGCTTTCATAAAAATTAATATGGGAGCCTCTGTATGGATGCCAACAGAGAATTGTCTTATATTTACCTAAAAGGGCAAACAACTTACCTATTATGGTATTAAATATTGTGATCTGCATCAAACATAGCTTAAAATATGACAAAACATAAAACATATTGTAAATGAGAGTTACCATAATTGTTTAAGTCAAACCTTTTCTATAATCCAGTCCAGAAACAATGACGACCATCAAATATTAAACGTAAACTTTCCTTGATAATCATATGTGTGTGTGTGTGTGTGTGTGTGTGTATTTACACAACATTTTTATCTTTTCTGTATGCTTGATGCAAGTCTATGTGAGATATTTCCACTGTGATCGGAGGGTTCTCCAGCATTGTAAAAGCCCATCATTCGACTTCTCTTTTCACCAGCAGTCACATTTTCATATAAAGAGCTCACAGCCTATTGGACACCATTACAGCTGTGCTTTCAGTGCCTTCTGGCATTGGAATGAATTTCTCTTTTTGAGGTATGGCTTTGTGAAGTTAAACAGTACCTGGTACTCTTTTATGCTTGTCACATAGAAACACACACCCATCACACACACACACACACCCTAAAAAATAGATTTTTTGGTACCTGTAGCTTTTCAAAAACATATGATTTTTCAAGAAAATCTAAATTCTCTTTTTCTTTCTATCATGATCTCTCTCTCACATACACACACGGACAGAAATATACATATTGTGATTGTGTGAAGTGCGTTTGAGGGTGAGGAGAGCCAGCGGGGGGGAGTGGGGCATGCATTTGCAGCCATGCTGCAATAATGGACTCCAAGACTGATGAGTGTGCATACCAAGCTATTTACTCTGCCTGGCTCCAAAACAAAAAGCCACTATCCCCACGATCCCCACTATCTTTCTTCCAGTGGCCCTTCCACCCCATCTCACAACATATGTCCTTCTGCCCCTCTCACTCCCCCTGAACTGTAAGTTAATCATTTAGAAATAATTAAATTCAATAAAGCGGAACAGATTAAATAAGAAACAACAATTGGGCGTTAAGAGACCGGGTGTGTAGCAGTAGCTTCCTCCCCCACTGTAGGGAAAAGCAAATGATGTGCTGCAACAGAGACAGAGAGAGACCAACAGACAGAAGGGGAGAGAGAGAGAAGGCGAGAGGAAGGAATGACTTACAAGAGGGGGATACAGACAAAGACAAATGTGTGAAGTAGTGACAAAAAAGGTATGACAGTGAATAAGAGGAAAAAAGAGAGAATAAAGGGAGGAGTATGAAAAGAGTGCAGAGAGGCTTGAGGTCTGGTTAAATATTCATAAAGGCTGTGTGGTGATGGGTAGTGACATAGAGCAGCAAGGGATATAGAGGAGAGAGGCGAATAATGAGCAAAGAGAGAGACACCCCCATGCTTTACGACACAGCTGGAGGCGCACCAGCAGTCAAGGCACAGACACAGACTCACAAATATGAACGTGTGTTAAGCATTATGCAAGCAAACACTCATGGATACACGTAGATGCAAACTTGCACATACTCTGCAGGATCCTCTTAAAAATTACAATCTGAATTGATCGGTTTACAAAAAAACAAAAAACGAGAGTGTTCTGAACACGTTTTTTTAGAGGCTCACTTTCTGTATTTAACTTACTTTGAATAAATTCAATGAAAGATAAAAAACAAGAATGTGACTCTTTCTATAGCACTTGGCGTAGGGTCATATTGAAGATGTAAATCTTTATTTTAAAAAGGGTCACAAATTCACAGTAGTAAAGGTGCATTTGTTAGGAGCTATTTTCAACGGTGGATTAATACACATTTAGCACTTGGCAGCAGAACAGTGTATTTGAGATTGAATAAAAATAAACTCAGTGTCCTTGTTCGTGATACTAAAGGAACAGGTCACCCAGTCCTACACGTTGCTGACTGATGTGTTTTTAATAGTTTGTGAATGGAGCTCTATGGCACAGAGGAATAATATACAATATTATGAAAATATTACCATCCTTATCCTTTAAAGGCAAAGTAAATTCGCTTAGTGTGGGTTTTCCAGAGATTGGATTCCTATTGGCCACTAGCCACCTGAGAGAAAGCAGTACCAATATTGACTTTGATAAACACACTGTACCTCTGCTTGATATTTGCTGTAGGTATTCTCGCACATAAATGCATAAATTTGCAATTCCCTTCCACACCTACTTCTCCAAGGAGATGATTTGTAAGTTAGACCAGCTGACATGCAGCTTTTCAATCACATACCATATTTTAAATTTGGCCCTGGCTTCAGCAAACCCCTCTTGGCCTTGCACTGGAGAAGAAGCTATTGACCGGGCTGCACTGGATTGGACATAAACACTGTATTAGTGTGATTGGTTGGATAGAGGCGATCCATGCTGGGGGCAGCCTGTCTGCCTGCTTGCTGCTGCTAACCAATCTCAGAGGGAAAATCGGAATTCAATTAGTCTGGCCAGAGCTATCTCTCTCTCTCTCTTACGCTTTCTCTCTCCTATGTTTGTTATCCAATTTTCTTGGTCCTTCCCTAACTTTCTCTATTGCTATCCTCCCTGTTCTCCTCTCTTTTTCCTCCCTCTGCCTATTTTTTCCCTATCGAATCCGAATTTCCTTATGACTGCGGCTGCTAACCTGACTCAGAGGGGGGAGTGGAATTCAATTAGTCCAACCTCAGGAGCTCTCTTGCTTGTTTACTATTCATCTTTGCATTCACACTCATCATCTGATGGTCACTGTGATCTCCACTCTCTTTTCTCTCCTTTCTTTTTACTCCCTCTCACAGGTATCTTCTCTGCTCTCCTCATGCCTGCTCCCAGCAGTAGTATAAATCCTTATAGATGGAGGGATAGGCGCATGGGCGGGGAACAGGAAAAAAAAAAAGAAAGCTGGAGGGAGAAATGGAGAACGATAGCCATAAGAGACAGTTGACATCCAGGAGGCTATTAAAAAGAAAAAGGGAAGATAAAAGAGGCAGGAAAGGAAGAGGAGGACCTGTAAAGAGAAATGATGGGATAATGGAGTGAAAAAGTAAGAGGTATAAATAACTGGTTATAATGGCAGCAAGAGAAACTGAGGGACACTGAGATGAGAGCTAGAGGGTGGTAGAAAAACACAAGACAAAGAAAGTGATGGACTAAGAAAATAGAATGACAACATGAGACAAAGGAGGTTTAACATGTGCATGTTAATACTTACAGTGGGAACCAGAGAAACACAGAGTAGGGGGAAAGTGAGGAGAAAATATGGAAGGCTGAGATGAAATATATTCATTATGAATATCTTGACTCTTTACATGACAGATGTTCTGAAACCCAGTCAGCACATCCCTCCACTTCCCGCTCCTGCATTTCCTCTATTATCTACCTCCTCTGCCTGTAAACCCACAAAAAGACAGAATCATTACAAACTCGTACAACATGACAAGCTGCTAAGAGAGGGCAGATGGGCTACTTTCAAATCCCCTCAAACTGTGGTAAATTCAAGTCACTATTTTTTTCCCACCAACTAGTGTTTATTGCTTTGAGTCTTCAGTGGAGGAAACCTGTGTGAGTTGTCTCAAAGCACTTCAGATTGTATTAATATTACTATAGTGTGATGCACACTATACTCCACCAAACCACAAACCTCAGGAGTAGTTCACTTCACTTTGACGAGCCTCTACTCTCCATACTTTGCAGGATTTCAAAGTTGTAGAGGGTGTGAAGTTTTCTATTACAGTCTACTCAGAGAGGAGGGAAGTTGTGCTTCGTCAAAAGACAGCACTGGAACATGCCAGCCATGATGTCAAAAGATGTCAGCATCCAGATGGAAACAGATTTCAAGTGGAACAATGACTTACTGTGAAAAGAAGTCAAGTTTATAATGCATTTATTACCTGTGGAAAAATCTTTTTTTAAGTATCTGCATATATGTGCTGTGCTGTGCTGTGCTGTGTGGGAGAAATATCTTTGATTTTGGCTACTTGTGTACTGAGGTTGTAGCCCCAAAGTGAAAGTACTTTAACCATTTCCTCTGTCTTAAAATAGTATTCATTTTAATCTACCTCCTCCTGCCTTCTAACACCTTAAATATTTACTCACTATTACTTATATTGTAGGTATATAAAGTTGCACTTTACTACGTCTCTATTTTAGGAGACCTGAACTGGTTTTGCACCGTAGCGTTCTGTTTCTCATCCCTTGTGTTGTTTTTCTTGTCTTGTATCTCTTGTTTTTATAATTTCCTGTGGTGTAACTTTCGCTGAACCCCCTTGGTACAACGACAATAAAGATGATTCTGAATCTTCTGATTCTAAAGCAACCAAACCGAGCAACCGAAAATCACTCTATTGAAAATACAAGAGAGACGATATAATTTGTAAACAGTATTTCCACCATGGAGGCTATTATGTCACATTATATGCAAACAGCATTTTGCAATCCAACTGATAGAAAACTAGTCTCTAGAAGATTGTAGTTATCTGATTATCTTGATGGAAATACACTGGGCTGGGCTTCTTGATCCTTCTATTTAATGTAATATTGCATTTTACACATGTATGTTAATGCTCAGCACTTATGAGACAGTGAAAAATCACATTATACATTTAATATGTGCTTATCAGTTGTCATGAACATGGCCCTTTTTCTTAATGTCTCAATTCTTTATTGTAAATTAATGCGATCTGTGTTTGATGTCTTAGGTATGATTTTTAAAGTTATGAATGAGCAGTTCTTAAACCTGACTTAGTCTGATCACATTAGCTGTAAGTTGGCTTTATGAAATATCTTCTGGTTCATTTATTTAGGCTTGTTCAAGACAGGCTTTTTACATTAATCTTTACTTTTCTGAGACTTCTTTATTAAAATCCTCATGTAGAAGAAGCTTGTTTCTGCTACAGCATAGTGTCACATTTAGTTAGTTACTTAGATGAAAGGTGCAGAGGAAGCAGCCTGTTTGGCAAAAAGGTCATTCCAACATCTTGAATAAGGACTTGCTTCATGACTTGTGAGATTCGAAGCCAGCATTACACCTGTGCTAATTTAAAGGTGTTGCTTTTAAGACATTTATGGGAAAGACTTAGACAACGCTACTGATCCCACCAAGAGATAGCAGGGTGTGACTGCTTTTGATTAGCATGCTGTTTGGGAAAGATAAGATGGCATGGAGGAATGGTGGAAGACTGGTGAGTTAAAGGGGCTTTCAAGACCAATCGTTCTCAACATCTTTTTCTCTTTTGAAAGGAATTGCCTTAGAGCAAGCAAATACAATTTTCGGTATTTTCTTTCTGGGTGTGTTTGAGTATGTATGCATGTATACCCACATGACAGAGGGCACAAGAAAGAAGGGGAAGTACACAGAAAAAAAGTTGCAGTGTACATGTGAATTTGTGTGTATTTGGGAGAGAGCTTTTCAAATCCCCAGAGAAAAAAGTCAGTTTCTTATCTGTCCTTGTGTTTCAAGGGGGGATGAAAGCAATCTTCAAATGACATCTGCAGTCAAGGAGCACTTGAACCCAATCAGCATCCATCAGACCCAAATGGACCGCAGGAGAGTTGCTGTGGTGAAGGAAGCTTAATGCCAATCACACAAAACACTCACGCTCACACATCAATCAGATACGCTCATACGGTTTGGGGTAATGAAAACGCTAAAATTGGATACCAGTTGCACCTCTGGAGGGGTAACAAACAAACATTCAAGGATAAATGTCAGAGCTTTGCTACAGTATCAGGTGCAGGAAACCTGTAGTTATGGAGAAAATCACAAAGGGGACAGCCACAAACCTGCAGGGGTATGTTCCTTTGTTTCATTGCCAAAAGAGGCACTTGTCTCCTCTGCATCCTCCAAATGACACTTCTACAGGATACACAGGCATCCTACTTCAGCGACCCCTGTCCCCACCTTCACCCCCAAGGTTTTTGAAGTTTTAATTTCAATAAACGTCTGATGCCAAATTGCATTGAAAAAAAAAATAATAATAAATAAATAAAAAAACCTCACATTCAGGCCATTATGTCTATAGTGATAAATGTCATCTGCAGCCCAAATGGTCATTAAAACACACACACACACAGAGACTCTGTAAAGCAGGTGACAATGGACAAAAAATGTTGGGCTGATTAAAAATAATGAGCTGTGTAGGTTGTCCTTGTGAGAGCCATAGGATAGTGATATCATACACCTTTATCACAGAGTTGATTGATTGTGATTTGTGATTTCTGTCTCTATATAACATTGTTGTGACTTTATTTTCTTGAGCAAACACTTCCTGGACAGTAAGGGAGCTGGGCTCAATTATTAGAAAACATATCTTCTGTATCTTTATATCAATTAATTTACTCATTTAGTGATTCCATTTCCTCATGCATGACAAGTAGTCAAAGTGGAAAATGTGTTTATTATTATATTTATGTGTAAAGGTAGCAGAAGATTTTAGACTGCATTGAAAATATAACTTCACTCACCATTAGTACCCTGGGAACTGCCTTATTTGCATCACATTTTCCATTTAGTGGTGTAAAGAAGAGGCTTTTACAGAAAATGTCAGTGTCAATGGATTGTGTGTTATGAGTAAATATTATGCTGGTGGGAAATTTAGTAACAATTGTCAGCTTAGAAAAACATGTTTTGTTTTGTTTTTTGTTTTTTTTGGTAGGATAGATAAAGAGATGAGCTGTATCTGAAGCAGAGCACCAGGTCCAGATGCAAGAGGATGAAGATGGTTTTAAATTGTATATGGCTGATGACTTTCTAAAGGTGCGTTTACACATGCAGAAATCTCAAATATTTGTTACATCTATCATGTTGCTGCAGTTGAAGCAAATGCAACTAACAAATTATTGAATTTGTTATTCATTTGTTGTTCACGTTTCACCGTCAACCAAAAAGAAAGATGTTTTTTTGTTAATGGAGAGGTTGTTATTCTGACAGTGTAAATTTTGCACTATTAGACTGCAAGGTGGAACATGTCTACATACAGAGTTTAAATTTCATGGGTTTTTTTTCACACATTGACTTCCCATCCATGCAATCACTCTGTCTGCAGTCATCTTTTCCCTTTTAGATACACTTGTGCTGTATTTGCCAGCCAAATCTGGCTTTTGCTAATTGTGTGAAGCAATCTAGTGAAATGTGCAATCAGTCACACTTTTCATATCTCCTTTGGACAAGTGTGCAATCCTCTCGCAAATGCATATATAATAAAGAGAAGTGCACTTCTAAATGGATGAGAAATGAGCCACAAAAGGTGTTGCTGCCATTAGAACATTAATAGTAGGTTCCACTCCATGGGTCCAAAAATGCACACGTAAAAAGCAAAAAAAAGAGATTAGTTTTAGTCATAATACTGAGTTTGGATGAAGACAAAAAAAAAGACAAAAAAGCTTCACTCACAAGCTGGATAGAATTGTAAGTTTGTGTTTATGGAACAATAATTGTGTATAATGCTTACCTTAAATGAATTATTATAAATGTAGTAAGAATAATAACATATGATCTATGCTGAGGCACTTGTGAACCACTGAATAACTTCTGAGAAGTGCAGTTAGAGAGAGAGAAAAAACAGTTAATTAACCTCTGAAATGTTCAAGTGGTTCTTCAAAGAGCAATGACTTCTAAGTACCTGACAACAAATTAAGGACATGTTTTTAAGAGATGGAGAGGTGGATTTTCTTAGAAAGCAAAAACAAATTCTCTATATTACTGGCCGGTATTTGCATTCAGTGTAGATGCACAAATTGGGTGGTTAAAAAATGAAAGTTTGCGTCTAATGAATTATTAAATATATTGTCAGACTAAATTTTGCTAAAAAAAGGGGGCGGGGGGGCATGCGTGTCAATGGTTGCATGAGTTATAATGACAAACTCCACCTGTACCCACTTAAATCCGGCTTGGTTGGACATGAAGTAGTTCATGTAATCTGGAGAGCCTATCCCATGATAAGTGGGAAAAGGGCTCTGCCATGGCCAAATGACGCTTTGTCACAGAGCCAACCTCAGATGATAAACACAGTTCATAAACATAGCATAAACAGACAATTGTTACACTGAGCTTTTATTTAAGCTTTACTTGGGGCACAAAAGGTGCCACTTATGCCAGAAAAAACATTTAGACAGCATCAGTGGGTGGCACTTCCCTGCTGTGTAACCATGGTAACGTCTGAGGTGACAAGTAGACACTATGACTCAGAGGTTTCTTTAGAAACTGGCCTTCATGATTTCTTGCTGAAGTCCTTTTTGCTGTTTGAACTCACTTTTTCTTTACACCCTTTATGTGTATCATACTGTATAAATATGCTGTAAAAATGATCTGAAATGAAACCTATTGAGCCATATTTTAAAACCAAATGCTCAGTCTGTGTGTGCAGTGTTTTGACAGCACATGTTGCAAGCTTTACCCAGAATTACCTTGAAACAACTAAATTACGATGCTAATATGTGCAAATAATATGCTAAAATATTTAAGCTTAAGTGAATATGATAGCCTAGCATACACTGGAAATGACTGTTTTGTAATTTGTAATATTCAGTGAAACCACAGTGATTAGTCTGGAGTAAATAAAAGACCTTGGTAGTTTTTATCAGCACCAATTAGCAGAACAAGACGCACAAAAATAAAAAGAGAAAAACTGAGAAAGGGGTTTAGAAATGTTACACCAATTACACAGTGAACATTGGCATTGACTTCCAAGAAGAAAGGCACTTAAAGACAAGAAAAGCCTGAGGAATGATGCAGATGTGCTGCTCTTTTCTCTGGTTGCTTCTTTTCTACGTGTTTCTGTTTGTTAGCTGCAGTCAGCATTAAGTATTATTGTTCTGGGCCAGTGCCTACACAGTTGGACACTACTTCAGTCAAAGAAGTTGCTATGTTCTGACTTAATGTTTCTTTTCATTTGAGTATTTGCTTGGAGTAATAATGAAACTAAACAATCATCACATTGTATTCTTTATTGTATTGGAGTTCTTTAATTTGCTGTCACTTTAATAGTCTTAGTACAACATACAGTGCTTATTTAATTTGAAGATAGCCCAGTGATTTCCCCAAAAAACTTATTACTGGAAAATGCAATGTAAAACAATAAAAGCTGTGATGCTTATCGCAAAAACCATTTCTCCACCGATACAAAAACAACTAAACAAAAAGCAACTAATGATTGATCAATTTCATTGTATTTCTAAGATAATGAGTTTTGCCCCAGGCTCGAGGAAAATAAACATTGAGGATATGGTTAGCCCTGCTAGCGAGTGAGCTGGGCTCTGACAAGTGATTACCTATGGAGAACAGCAGATTGGAGATTGGCCAAAGCAGTGAATAATCCCTCATCCAAAAAAAAAAAACTGTGTTACACTCATTGTTGAAATAGTGACAAATAGGATCTTTGGACCTTGAGCAGAATTAATTCAGTGGGGGTTTAGTATTTATGCTTTTTTGTATGTGTGTTAATGTACAGTATGTATCTATGTGCGCATGTTAGCAAGAGAGAAATAAGAGATGAGTGGGGGTGAAAATGTGTTTTCAGTGAGGTCCTTTGAGATCTTAGCATCTGTGTCACAGTAATTATTAACAGATTAGCCCTGAGAAAATCACCAGAGATAGGAAACAGATCCACAAAGTTGGATTACAGTGACCTACAGTGTGTTTCTGTCTCTCTCTCTCTCTCTCTCTCTATCTCTCTCTCTCTCTATCTCTATCTCTATCTCTCTCTCTCTGTCTCTCTCTCTCTCTCTCTCTCTCACACACACACACATGTACACACAAAAAAATATTAACACACCCTTAAAATAACTGTTAGTGCTAACAATTGGATATATTGGATATATACAATTTATGGTGACACAGACAGTTGCACAGACTCATCAAAACTGATTGGGAGTGAGCAGCACCCTTGGAGTTTAGTGCCTCACACATTGAACAAAGGCCTACAAGCAGGAAAGGGACTACCAGTTAAACATGGCTGGTGGTAACTTCCATTTTGCAACAATGTCAACAAGAGCATGCAACCCATTCTTTTGGTCACTAAATACGTATCTTATCTGAGCCCACATAAAGTTGTAGTCAAAGATTTGTCTCCTTGTTATGTATATTTTAGCTGTGGTGTTTAGGTCTGAGCAGATTCCCCAATGGGATTTACATGTCATAGTATCCAATATACACTGCATATTTTATCACCATATAGTCCCTTATACCATACACCACCACTAAGAACCAGTGTCAAGCAGAGTGAGGATACCCTCCCTGGAGAGATACTATAAAAAGCAGGCATGTCTAAACAGATGGCATTCATGATGTGTGTTATGGCCGAGTGCACTCGACTTTCAATGTCAGCCACTGTGAAAGAGAAATTTTTAAATTAAACTCGGAGTGAAATAGATGGTTTAATTAAGGCCTCATTTTGGTGATGGCGAGAAAGAGCATAGTTAATATAGTGGAAGACATTTGCTTTTTACGGAAAATAATAAATCAGTGAAAAGTTTCCTCCCAATTCAACAAAGCTGCAGCTCCTGGAGGGAGAGAGTGAAATCAGAAACGAAAGATCTGTTAGCATCATGCTCTAATATGCTTTAGGGACAAATGAGATGGAAGATTATCTATTATCAAACCTCAGAAAGCTGAGCTGAGATGAGATGAAAATGACAAGCAAAGGAACACTTTACTGAAAAGAATAAAATGGGACAAATGAGTAATTTGAATTTTGTTGTATGGTGTCATTGTTATCTACATGTTACACCACCCTTTCAGTTATGCCAGTTTTCTGTCATATATATTTGCGTGCTGCATGCATTTGCCTATGTACAGCAAAAACTAACATATTCCCACTTGCCTTTATTTTCTTTTACCCTCAGCTTTCTACACATGCAGATCACTTTAAACAACCTACACACATTACCACACACACACACACACACGTGCACACACATGCACACACGCACACATGCACACACACAAACTCCTGTATAGACATACAGTATATGCACACAGACATTCACATTGGGCACGCCTCATAAGGAACATCCATCAGCACTGAATACACACTTGTGAATCTAATGCTCAATAAAGCAAACATAAAACTCCAGTTCCTGTTATCTGTCTTCAGCAGGAGCCAAGGCTGTGACAGAAAGCAGAGAGAAGAGCTGAGTAGAGCAGAGTAAAGCAGGAAAGAGAGCAGAGCGGAGTGGAGAACATAGCTGAATACAGAGCAGAGTAGAGAACAGAACAGAGCATAATAGAGAGCAGAGTAGAGAGCAGAGCAGAGAAGACCAGAGAGCATAATAGAGAGCAGAGCAGAGTAGAGTAGAGAACAGGGCAGAGTAGAGAACAGAGCAGAGAGCAGAGAAGAGTAAAGAGCAGAGAGCAGAGTAGAGAACAGAGAGCAGAGTAGAGAACAGAACAGGGCAGAGCAGAGAGCAGAGAAAAGTAGAGAGCAGAGCAGAGAAGAGAGCAGAGCAGAGAGCAGAGCAGAGTAGAGAACAGAGAGCAGAGTAGAGAACAGAGCAGAGAGTAGAGAACAGAGCAGAGAGCAGAGTAGAGAACAGAGCAGAGCAGAGTAGAGAACAGAGCAGAGAAGAGTAGAAAGCAGAGCAGAGTAGAGAACAGAGAGCAGAGAAGAGAGCAGAACAGAGCAGAACAGAAGAGAGCAGAGAACAGAGAGCACAGCAGAGATCTGCAGCATTTCTGAGAGATCCCAGAAATACTGCATTTTGGCGAACACTGACTCAAAAATGGACATAAACACACAGTTTGCGAGGCTCAGTAGAAGAGGTGCTGTGAGGAAAAATGTATGAACAACATGGTCATGACATCACTGGCTGACCCGATAACAGTTTATGCAGCAGTGGAAATAAATACATAGTATGTGGTTCACTGTGTAACATGTAAGTTTTGGTAAAATAACATGATGGTTCAGGTGGAATAGCTTCAGAGCCAGTATGGAGAGTAGGAATGGTTACAATGACAAAGATTGAATTCCACTTACATATTGGCATGGCAGTATTGTATTAAGATGCACCCAGAAAGAACCCAAACCAATCCTTTAAGTTCTCGTCCACCACCGACTTGTGCTAAAATGGTTGCAGTTGTATTTATATTTCTTTAATGTCTTCTGCACATTGATACCTACAGTATCTGGGAGGACATACAGATTTGCCTGAGTCTGCCCAGCATGAATCAGTTTTTATGTGACTGATTCTGTCCTTCTCAAGGTGATGTTAGTGGATCTCTGAGGTTTAGTCATGTTTGTTGGTTAGCAGGCACTGAGTTGTCCCTGCTCCCTCATGAAAAAGGTCAAGCTTGAATGAAATCAGCCAATAAGACCTCCACTGACTCTCACGGCAGTCTACACACACTGCTGCATTTTCTCTAGCTAACCGCTTGACCATTACTAATTTCCTTCCTCACTCTGTAGACTTTGCCTTGTGTTATCATAGCCCTCAGGTGAGGCCATGCTTTCCTGGAAGGAAAGAGGGAGGGGATGACTGATAAGATAAGGAGGTGAGGTTTGGATGTATTGATATAATAGATGAAGTCAGAAGCATATATATTTCCTTTTTTCCTTCTCTGCTGTGCATTTCTGTACAAGCAATGTATAGTTAATATTACCAACATCCATGCACAGTATAAATGACTGGCATTGCATGCTGAGATGTAAGCACATCAGCCCAACAGGTACAGTGGTTACAATAAGTTATAGCGTATTGGAGGAAATACAATGTTTGAGATGCCATTGAGCAGGTTTGTGGAATTAATTGGATGTTTCTGTGGGGAGCACTGAGGCATGATGGTACATTATCAATAAGTATACTGCTGTCTAAGGGATGAAGATTTCCATCACACACTAAGCAAGCTGCAGCTGTAACTAATGCTTCTGTATTTAAGTTAATCAGTTCCTGTGATGGCTCCTGCACAATAGAGGATATTTTCTCATTTTACATTCAGCACCTATTTCCCTGAGTGCCTCAGATGTTCTGTAGTTATATTAGAAGAAGCATTTCAACCTATTCACTAGAGCATCCAGGGATGATGTTTTTTGCGGATGGAGCAGTTGTGATTTCCTTGTTGGGGATGGATTTACTGCACTTTGATTCACATGTTCTATTGTGCTCACAACCAAACTAAGTCAGGACTCACTTACACAAACTCACACACAAAAGGAACCAGAGAACATTCGGAGCTCCAACTATTCCATGATTAAGCCCTATGCTCTTTGCACAGGGATGCACACTAAGATAGGTGACATTTGTTTTGGCACATTCAAACAATGGCTACTCAATTGATCCAACATTTCAGATGGTGTTATCATTGAAATGCTCTCCACAAAATATTCAGTGACCAAAAAAAAAAAAAAAACCATAGAAGGACATAGAAATAAAATACTTAGTCGATAGATTGCACACAGGCACCAACTACATTAATTTTACTGTTTCTCTGCAGATTTTGATAATATCTTAATACATTTTGTTCAAATCAATAAACTACAAAACATATTGTATTCTTTTTGCGCCGCTTAATCAAATGTTGATGAGAAAAATAATGAGTTACTGCAGATCACATTGGTAGTAAAAATGTTTCCAGGGACACACAAATACTTACCCTAACCCCCCATTTACAGCAGCAGAAACACGTTTGGAAGATAGTAAACTAGAGTGTTGGCTGAACCTCTTCTCTATATTAAATGAGAGCCTTTCTACAAGTCATAGATTGTTTGCTCTGTGCTGATTTGTGAGCTGTCAAATGTCAAGACACTAAGATCTTTATGTGTTGTAATTTGGATGACTACCCTGATTGAGATGAAACATCTGAAGATAATCTTGCACCATACGCAATAGCAAAAGCTTCTGCGGGGATGCAGAATGTACTCAACATCCTCTGCATTTTAATTTCCCCGAGGTTGTTAAAAAATATCTTAAAGGGTGACACATCTACATACTGAAATTAAGACATAACATCTTGTTTACAACATGCATTATATTGAGCTTTGCTATGCAATTTTGGCGAGCAATTCATGTCCCACATATCACTTTGAAAGCTTGGCCACATGTAGCAGCATGGAGGACTTTTATTTAAGCTGTCAACACATTTCGTATCTTAAGTTTTACAAATATGTGCAAAAGCATTTACATTTCTGTTTAGGGTGATATCTTAAGTAAATAAATGTTGGTTTCACACTAGTTCAAAGTATTGGAAATAACATGATTCCTTGAATTATCCTGTATATTTGGTTAGGTTACAATCCGCTTTAATAGTTAGTTTGGTAACGCACATACAGCATATCTCTTTTTTTCTTGGTTGGGAGGATAAAAAGATGTGAATAAATTTCCCTGCCCCAGCCCATCATTGCCATCAGCATTCATCACCTCTGTATCAGATCAGGCAAGGGCTTCTGTTTCGATTAAACTTTGCTCACTCCAGGACGACATTTACGTGAGAGGACAGCTGATATTTTCACACTGTAATTACAGGCATAGGTCAATGAAGCACAGAGGCAGCTGCTACATGCCCAGTTCCTACTGCCCGGCACATCAGTGCTGACCCAGCCAACAGATCTGAAGACCACCTTGAGCCTGTATATATATATATATATATATATATATATGTATATATATATATATATATATATATATATATTCACTGAAGAAACAAGACTAGAACTACAGTTTATGAAGGATATGAACATGTGCATCACAACACTACTTGTGATGTTGTAAGTAAAAGCAAAAGTAAAAAAAATAAAAATAAAATAAAGCTTCTCGTATGTCGGAAAAGGTAGGGTCCTTTTTGCAGCAGTGTATCACCACCACAGGGGTAATATTCTTTATATTTAATATTTTTTATTAACCCAGCAGGATGTACATATTAGTCCATTTGTCAGTCATAAAAACCGTATTATTTAGTTTTCAATAGCTTCATCTGTTAATGTGCACCTCAGATTGACTGAAGCGAGGGCCTGTCGAACTGTGAAAAGAGTTCATTACCAATTAGTTGGCCTATGTCATTAAAATCTCTCCCCTTTGCTGATTGGCTTTATTGATCTTGAAGTCAAAGAATCAAATTACTAGAACAGAAATTGAGCCATCTTATCAAGAATTATATGCATGTTTTTCTTTCATTACAATTTAAGTCGAACCCCTATTTGCATATTTCGTTAATTTATGTCAGTTGCATTCGCCATTAGCTAACTTTTATCCGCAAGCAACAGTTTGAAATGTCTAATTAGTGTAGGCCTATAATTAAAATGAAGTCTAGTAACAAATCACCTCTATTTTAATTAGGTTGTCTTTGTGTTTATGATTTATCCAAGTTGTTTGCTCACTTTGTGTTTTTCATTTCAGAACATTTAAAATAAATCTATTTTTCTTTGTTACATCCATCCTCCTAAAGTAGATATCAGCGTATGCCCATCTGCCTTCCACACCCATATATAAATATATATATATATATATATATATATATATATATACTGGACTGAATGAAAGAGAAGTGACGTTTGAGGAGGAGGTGATTAAACATCACCCTCTGTCTCCTCTCTCCGTTTCTCTCTGAGGGAGCCCAGCTGGGTTTAGCTGTTACCTGCTGCAGAGAAGCCTTTTCATCAGATACAGGCTGATGTAGAGAGAAGCCATGTTAGGCTTAAGGGGGGATAACTCGACACTCAATTGACTTCAAAGGGGGTACCAAGTCCACACTGCTGAATTAAGTGGTAACCATTCTGTGTGCAAAGCCACCTCGAGACAGGGTGTGTGTATGAGGGTAAGCTTTGACTCTGTGAACAAACCTGAATGTGTCAAATCTGCTGTAAACATGCTGATGATGCTATGATGAATTTTCAACCTTTACTAAATGCCACCAATGCTAAATTGAACTTTAACGAAATGAGGAAAACTAAGGTATGCTAGATGTTTTCCCAATAAAGATCATGTCATGCTTTCATGGTTTATTGATGAAGATGTTGATTTTTACTTTAGCATAAAGGAGTCTAATTAACAGTTCATTCTGCCGACGTCTCACTAGGCTGCTATAAATCATTCACTATGACCATCCATATCACTGACTTTCTTTACAGTTTTTCACAGTTGCTTTTTGCACAATTGCTCAATGAAAATTGTAATTCTCAAAACAGTGAGTGAATTCCTCAACTCTATAATTAGTTTTCTTACTAAAGTATGTATTTCTTGTTACTTTTATGAAATACTAAAACATTTCTAGAAATGTCTTCAAATTAATCAGTGATGACTCAAATTTACAGGCCCCATATTTTGCTGTCTGTAAGAAAGTCACAACGGCGTTATGAAATGATCTGCATGCCCTGCCTTTCACCCTGTGCACACCCACATACCTGCTAGACAGTTAGAATTATCTGCTCACATGCAGCCTGTACATGCGTGCAGGTAATGGACCAGTGCACATATGTCAGATACTTAAAGACATATCTTGTCTAAACACAAGCCTGCAGAGCATGACAAGGTTGGGGCTGCTGTTTGAGGCAGCAGGAAATAGATGGTATGTTATAAAGATAATGGGGCATAAAACTGCAGTTTCCTGATTAGTATGTCTTTTAGATGTATGAACTAAAGTGGACGTCGATACACAACCTACACAGTTCGCTTATGGAAACACAACCATACAAATTCAAGTAAACGTAGGTAGAGATTGTGCACTTAATTGACAGAGATTGTGTGTTAGTGTGTGTGCGTGCATGCAGGTGTATTTGTATATTTGTGCATGTTTATTTGTTAAATGCTATCTGCCTGTCAACATCCCAGTTCCTGCTTCCGTTTCCAAGTAACAGCCGGATGTGATCAATCCAAGGTCCACACACAAGCAGAAAATCTATAAAGAATAGGCAGACTTCTATCTAACTCTGTGTATAATTAGCAGGTTAGAAGTTCATCCTGCCAGAGAGGCATATATGTAGGTAGTGTGGGTTTGGCATACTTAAGACGTGAACACCAAACATATTAAATCTTTCAATTTGATCATGTGTGAAAACAGTGTGAAAGGCAAGAAAATGGGTTTCCTCTGAAGAGAGCAGCATTCATTTCTCCTGGTTAGACTGTCTTATTACTCTTTGGGCGGAGTTCCCTGAGGACCAGTATATGGCATGTCCCATTCACTTTCTTTGACGGTCTCATACGTAGGAAACACAGGGGCGTTGAGGAGGATGACAATTTCATTTTGGGAAAGTCATTTATCAGCGTGGAGGAGCCAGAGATTTGAGGTGTAATGATCTGATTCACTAACCATCTTGGGAAAGGTCAAAACTAAGATAAATGCTGTCTCCGGTGAATCCGGAGCAGTTGCCAGGACTTCAGAAATAAACACAAGACAGGTATTGACTTATGGAGTGTTAGGTTTTCAAAGCGTTGGCCCCCTGCTACTTCAGAACTACTGAATAGTGACAGATAATAATAGAGACATTTAAACGTCTGACTTTTACTTCTCTGGCTGAGTTGAGTGTTTAATATCTGATATAAAATGAATAAATTGTAAATAGTAGACCTGCCATGAAAGAAATCAGAAGAGATAGGTTGCATGACATAACAGCTACTTACAGGTAACAATATAAATAGTGCATTGCATGATTTCCTTATGGGGCGTATCAACCTCAAAGCACTCTTTGTATGCTAAAATATAGAAGCACAGAGATTGATCTCAGCCCCCCACCCACACTGACAGTGGGTGATGCAGCACCTAAAGGCTTCCTGTGCCAGGAATAAGGAGATGGCTCATGAGAAGTTGGTTGAAGGAAAAGGAAGGGTGAGGGGAAAAAACAGAGCAATGACAGGATACAGAGAGACCAAAACAACATATCCTAACATTTTACGTTAATATGGCAAATGCAAATGCAAACAGTTGCTTATTTACTGTTCCAGCAGTATAGGAGAAACATTATCATTCATTTGGAGTCGTATTTCTCTCCACCCAATGTAAATCCAATATTCACTCTCTTGTAGCTCTGTTTTTTTTTATCTCTATCAATTCTTGAGGGAAATATCTGTCTCTTTAGATGCTAAATGTTCTGCTATGTTCACCAGCTAGTCACTAACTATGTCTGTTGCTGTTTGGTGCTGAGTAGATAGTGTATAGTGGGTTTTATTTTTAAAACAGCTGCCTGCTGCAGAAGAAAACAACGCTCTGAGAGCCGTGATAGTAAACCAACAGTATTGAAAACAGCTAGACAATAAGCTGAAAAACACTATGAAGCTCTGTAAAGGAGCTGCAGAGTTGGGTAATAATTCTCTGTGGGTTCATCAGAGACAGTACGCATTGTCATTTGATACATTGTTATTATAAAAAATATGGATTACAGCCATTTTAAGGTTATGAGACAGTCACGGTCATGCTAACTCACTGTTGGAAACAGGAAACAAACAGCCATCTCCAGTATTAAAGTACATGACGCATACTAAGCATTAGGCATAAACCATACAATAAAAACAATAAACAGGTATACAACCAAACACTACGAATACAATTGTGGAGATCAATGTTGTTTACAACAGTAGAAATATATAGATCATAACCTCAAAGCTATGACATTCAACAACAACTCAAGCCACATATATTATCTGTTGACCAGTAGATAATAGGCACAAACAAGACACTGAACATCATCATCATCTCCATCAACCTTTGGCGAACTGATAGAGAGAGAGAGAGAGAGAGAGAGAGAGACAGAGAGAGAAAACCACTTCTATACATCTTCTGAGAACTGAACTCAAGCCTTTAAATACAAATGGCTGCAGTTTGAGGCAATGTTATCAATACATTTCTCTTAAATGCTTTGCTGCAGAAGGGCTATTGTTCTACATCAGTTCACTGAACAAAACTATAAACAATATTTCCTACAATGTGTTAATAAGTTAAGGACATTTCATTTGATGTGATTGATGTTAACCAAAAATATATGTAACTATATACATATATATAGTATTAGTATAAAAAAGTGAAGAAGGGGAGAATCTTAAATGAAACTAATGTTTAAAGCTGCTCTAATTGATATTATTTATCTCTCTGTGTATATGTGTGTGTGTGTGTGTGTGAACGGCCACAATTCTGCTTGTGTTACTTTGTGATTGGCTGTCAACAGGTTAATCCCAATAAATCCAGCCATCTAAATGATTAGGGGTCTCGTGCAGCAGAGCAATCAATAGAAGTGACAGAGAAAGGGATGAGCCATAAGAAGCTCGCCAGATCTCAGCTGCTTTCAGCTACGCCAAAGCCGACTCCAGTAAACGGGGAGGAGCTGAGGAAGAAACTGGCGAGAGGGACTGCAGTGTTTTTAATTTCAGAAGAACAAACAGCCTTATCATTGTGTCAGGGGTGAGCTAATTGACGATTCACTGCCACAAGCTTGTGGACAGTCCCTTATTCAGGAACACAAACATGCAGTCAACGGCACACACACACATGCGCAAACACACACACACACGCGCGCAAACACACAAACAAGGTGAGAATTTAAGTGAATCTTTGGTATGCACACAAATATTTACAATCACTCACTTTCGTAATTGTTGAGTAGGAGCTCTGCAGCATGTGCATTTTGTTGCAGATGCATATACACATTATTATATTCATTATTACCGTGTTGTGTTGAGAATTGCATTAGTTTCATCTGTATTCTCTTTAGATTTAAGAATGGGTATGTGAGATGCATCATTAGCAGCTATTCTTTTAGCGTGTAGGATAATACAAACATATTTACATACATATAATAAAGAGATCTCTGCATACTGAGTGCATGACTGATGCTAGGCTATAATATATAAACACTGATTTAGCCACAGCCTGACAATTAGCTGCCAGTGTATAGATAGTAGTGAATATCTCTTCTTTCACATGCTCATGATCTCTTTAAACAGCAAGGAGGATAAACATATGGCTCATGAATACAGTGAAGTGATTATTTGTACATGGAAAAGGTGATTATATGTACATGGATAATGTACAAATAATTATTGATGTGTGTGTGTGTGTGAGAGAGAGAGATAGAGAGAGATAAAGAATTAGAGAAATAGCAATTATCAACCATTTCCTGTCTCTACATGTTATGTTTGGGTAAACAGACACAATTGTAGAATCTCAACAAACTTCTCTTTGAGCTTATTCAGTGAAAAACAAACTCAAGTCGACTCATATGAGACAGAAACTGCACCCCGCACAGGCCATCACTCTCCAGCCAGCATCGCTTAGACAGCATCAATAAATTGAGTCAGTGCACCTTTAGCCTACATCTACCAACACGTGTTCACATCCCATTTAAGTTTTTAAAGTCCTCTCAAGCTACTTTTTTAGACCAAATGGTGCCAAACAGCTTCCACTGTCTAACAAGCAACCTTCGGAAACTCTCACTCTTAGGCTCTTAACTCCAGGGAAGAACAGAGAGAGACACAAGCTGAGCGCAGGGCTAGAAGTGGTTTTGAAGGTCTACAGAAGAGATGGTTGAAGAGCTACTGGGCTAATCACAGGAGCACAGAGGTCATAAACTGGTTAATGGTTTCAACACTCATAGCCACTTTGCTTTTGTCGCTGCTCAACCAACTCTAATCTCTGGCCTCTTAGCTGCCAGATGCCTATGCATAAGCCTCTTTAAGGTGTGTAAAACCACAGCTTATATGGTAAACCTACATTACTTGACTGATAGCTCACAATGTTCTTTTCTTTATTCGTCATTCCTTCATGTTAATCTTAAACCACATATGCACTTTCCACTAAGTACAAACTTAATTCAACTAGCTAAGACATTTTTCGAGTGCAATTTTTACTAAGATGCTGAGAGAACTAGTAAGATACAGGAATGGGATCATGTTCTATAAATGAACATACTCGACCATGAGTACAGTACAATGACATCATTATACAGGGGTGGAAGAGGCACTGATATATTTTTCATCTGATCAAAAACACCTATAAATCTACGTATAATGCCAGTTCTATTGGGTAATCCAGTGACGACAATCAGCTTTATGTATACCTGTTTGTTTATTTATGATGTGGTAATTCGATGTACACTTGACAAACTGTCAAAGTGGAGGCTGAGGGGCACATTTTGGTTTGACGAATAATTCTGATGGTTGAAATATTCTAAACATGGCAAACATTAGTAGAGAGTTGTGCAAACATCACCTCTGCTAATGGATTATCATATGAATGCTAATGAAGTTCATTATATTTGCATATTTCCGAAATGCTGCTCACAACAAAGTGCATGACTGGCAGAAGCTGAGTCATTGTGTTCAGGTAAGATGTCTCAGACTTTGGAGCTAGCACAGAAAGGCCTTGTGAATTATTCCTAAACCAAAAGTCTTAAAATTAGGTCTGATATGGCCCTTATATTTTGGAGTTTCTCTTATCTAAGACAGTCAGGAGCTACTTTTAACTTAAAATGTCTTATAGATATGACCACGCTGTCCAGCAGAAACCAAAACACAAAGAGTCTAAAGAGGTTCTATGGGATTTAAGCACTACTCTGTGAGGCAATGAACTTTGTCAGTTTCTGTATAGAGAGTACATTTACTGTGAAATGTGTGAACGGACATGGTTAGCAGTTATCTGATCGAAAAACCTTGGATCACAAATCAAAACAATAGGCAGAAGTGAGCTTTTGGGGATAGGTAGAGAGAGAGCTGAATAGCAAAATTAACTTTGGAAAAAACACCCACTGGGGAAGAAATGAAGACAAACTGCAGAAAAACAGCATGATGTGGGGAGCAGAGTGAAAGCGGCAAGGAAGAATCAGGACACAGCAAATGAGTGAAACATCTTTTTTTTTTCTGGCACAAGGACCCTCAGGTCCCTCGTCCCTCTCTTACCACCTACCACCAGCCCTCCACATACAAAAGCTCACCAGAATTATGTTCTTTGATCTCTCCGCTGTTGAGTCCACTCGTTATTTCTTTCTTTCTTACTATGCGATCATGCCTTCATGTGATCATACCTTCACCTCTACATTTATTAACTGCTTTGATGTTGCTTTCTATTCCCATATGCGCTATAGGTTCCTCTCCTGTATGGCAGTGATGTTTAAAGGACTACTAAATAACCTAGCACCCAATTTTCATCACATAATCACGATCCCATGATTTACCATGTGATTTGTAACTTCAACCCCTTTCTCCTACCAATTAAGTTATTCATGTATTTGTAGTTAATATAGCAAAGCCCAGGGGCAGTTCAGGCAGACAGTCTGAGTCTAATGCTACACTTGTGCTCTACTCACTGCAGCATACTGAATATCCATCACACCCTTTGCAACAGGGCAGTGTATTTAAATCCCCAGTGCTCTGCTCATTGTTCACCACTGTCATGCCTGCTCATCTGATCCGCTGCATATAGAATTTGATAAGCTCCATTTTCATCACAGTTATTATTATTATCATCAGTCTCCATTCTTATGATGTTTATGGAGGCGACAAGGTCACAACCTAGATGCCAAATATCAACTCCGAACTAGGGTTATGAAGACTCCAAAAGCCAAATGAGCAACTTGTTATGTGAAGAGGTTCTCTGAATAAGTGAATATAGCGTGATACTTCATAAATCCTTCACGTTAGTGTTTGTTTGAATACCAGCAACAGTCTCACTCTCCTAGAAGTTGGAGAAATTTGGGTCTCTTGTTTAATGATGCTTCAACAGAAGAGGTGCAGATGTTTGCTGACATGAGGGCATGAACCAGGGCCCTCTACATGAAGAGTGGTTTGCTCATTTGCTATTTCACTCCTCAGACTTCAATACGTCACTTTGAGGATAGACAGAAGCATATGGTCAGTAAGAGCTTCCTCTACCTGTTGGTAAATTATGGTGAAGGATTCAAGGAGTAATTAGTGAGGCTGATCTTGTGAGTCCCCAGGGAGAAGACGTAAATGACCCCTTCAAACATGTTACATTTAATGGATTATTCAAGTGTATATGGAGAGGCCTTATTATGCAATATGATACCTGGTAAATTTGTGATTTTGTTTTAATGTGCAATATTGACCGAATTCTTCAAAGTGAGCTAATTTGAAAAGGCAGACAAACATACAACAACAACAACATACACATGAGCAGCGAGCCATACACTGTCACATCCCTCCACATCCATAAAATAAAGGTACTCTCTGGAGTCATGTTTCTATGAAACTTACATAAAGATCTGTGTCACAACAATAGTTTGATTTAGTCACCATACGGCTTCTATAAAGAGAAACAGGATGAACAACATGGCTGTGTTGACAGCTCTGTACAATCCATGAATAAGTGAATGAGAATGGATGTTTCCTTAATGCAGGGTCAGACTACAAGGGTTTTAAAATCCCAACCGATTTTGAAATTGGGTTGCATCACGCACATAAGGAAAAACTTCACATAGGTTTAATAACGGCATATCTCACACTGTAGAATATAATTAAGATTATTGTGCCAGATGGAACAATGCACCACTTCATGTGATCCTACGTGATCTCACGAGGAAGCAGATGTAAACAAAGTGGAGCAATGCTTCGCAGTGAGAATCATGAGCCAACATACGTTGCCTGCTCTTCAGTGAGAATTGGAGATGAAATTTTACAACAACTTTTCTGCTGATGTTTAGCTAACTAGTTCAAAAGTAATATTGTCCACTGTTGCAATGTAGAATTATTCCAAATTTCCAAATTATTCCAAATTTCCTTTAGTCTGAGCTGTTGTTTGTCGTTTGTATCTGCACGAGTATCTATATTATTCATATCAAAATGAAATGCGGACAAAACACTTAGAGGAAAGGATACAATAGAGATTTGCATGCTGTTTTTTATGGTGAACGTGTAATAATGGAAGAAATAAAGCCATCAGTGGGTGGGAGATTTTCAGCTTTGTCTGTGTAAATGTTGAAATAAACACATCATGTTGTGCTTCTCAGGGCCCCTCTGTGTCTCACCATGCCCTTGAAGAGCTCCTGTAGGAGCAAAGAGGAGTGCCAGAGAGAGGTCTAATCAGACTGTGACAAATCAACCTCTTCTCCTGCTTGTTTTTCATTTGGATAATGCAAGCCTCCTCTCCTAAGTGATAAAACAACCTCTGTAGAGTGGTCTTTACACAGCTGGATTAAATGTGATCACCTTGCCAACATACCCTGGGAGATTGCCATGATTAACAGGCAAAAGAGAATAATGATAATCATATGCAGGATAATAGCCCATACCAAATGGCTGCATAATCTGTACATAAATCACAACGCATTTTCCACCATAAAGGGCATGGTTTACCCTATGGTTGGATTTACACAAGAACAATCTGATGTTTTAACCCCTATGTGACCTAGATTTGATTATCCCACTACCATCAAAAAAATAAAAAAAATAAATATATATACATACATACATATATATATATATATATATATATATATATATACAATTTTTATTCTGTTTTCTGTGTAAATAGAAATGTATTCTGTGTGATTGTAAGCAATCAAAGTCAGCTAAATGGGTGCAAACTGGAGCACATGCAGCAAGGTTGAGACCTCATGAATGTTACAATAAGGTTAACAACTGTGGGCAAATATTAGCACAGCTTGAAACAACACAATGATGACTACATAAGGGGGGCTGAGCCAGAGGGTAGAACATTGTAAAGCTGCTTTATGAAACTCATGAAAAGTAAAACTGTGTGTGTTTAGGTTGATACATGTGTGTATGTGCTTGTCTGTGTGCCAACATCATCTGACGCTGGAAGTGGTAAAGTAAACAGATTTGTTGACATAAACTGTGCAATTCTGGATGTATATATCACTTAATGAAAGCCTAATCACATCAGAAAGGCACAACACCAGTACTTTATTCTCCCTAAGCAGATAAGGTTTTTACGTATTTACACAGGCTGTATATCTGCACCAGACAGAGCAAAAACTGGCAGCATCCTCTGAATTGGAGGCAGTTTATGCACAGAGTAAATCCTGGTAAAAATAATTAGCATCAACTCAATTTGTGATCTATGAGATACAGGCAGAGTTAGCACTCCAATAAGACCTCTAACAGGCTTTAGCATTACCCACAACCCTCAGGGAAATCGACCCCAGAACTAATCCATATGAGTAGAGAGGTACATGAGAAAAAAATGCAGAAACAGAGCACATTATCATAGAGAAGAAACAGCAACAACAACAGACTGATATAAAAAAAAAAGTAATGAGAAAACAAGTGGAACAGGATTTTAACACTGGATTTATATGACATCGTCTCTTGAGACATAGGCAAACAGGTGTAAAATGCAAAAATAAATATGACGACAAGAGAAGTATGGCACTACTTTTTCTCTGTGTTTGGCAAAGAGGGTTCAAACAGTGTTCAGCATTTAAGACAGGGAGCTGCAAATAGGTTGGTGCCTCATGGGCTGCCTGTCAGCTAATCCACTTTCCTGTTGATGGAAGTAAAAGTTATCCTCCCTTTCTTTTGGCACAACTATCATGTGTGATGGAAAGGTCACACTCACCGGGTTATATCTTGTCATTTGTAATGAAGCATGTGAGGTAAATACCAAAGAGGTTGTACTGATGATTTGACTTGGTGAGTGAGATGCATAAGAGGATTCACTGTGTAAAACTGCGGGTGGGGGACACATTTTATAATTTTACATTAAAATCAACTTTTATTTACCAGGTATCTTGACACATGAAATGAATCTCTCTGAATTTAGCTCTTCGTGCACTTAGAGACAGTGTTGAAACATATATAGCACAAAATATAAACATAAGACAACAAAGCTAAACAATGATAAGCAAATTTGTTATAAAATTCAAATATGCTCTAAATTCCTGTTCTAAAATCCTTCAGTGCTACTTTTATGTTGTAGTTTTCTCTATCTTAGTGTTATATTCTACTGTAATTTAAAATATTTAAATATTTGTGTGTGTGTGTGGATAGCATGTGCAACTGCATTTCATTGTGCAATCCTGCATTCTACAATGATAATAAAGCTGAACCTTGAACATAAAACATGCGTTAATAAAATGTTAAGCTTGCATTTATTTACACATGCAATTAGGTTGCTAAATACACAACTGCTTTTGATCATAAAGATGCGTTAATGATGGAGAGACCAATTCATCCCACTTTATCTGTGTTAAGGGTTGTTTATTGATTATCTTGGTTCTCTAACAAGGTGGTAATATAATGCAGCCATCTATTATACTACAATACAAAGTGTTTTTTTTAGTTATTATGTTGTTTTTGTCCCATTGTTTGTTATCAGTACTGTTGCGTCCTTTTGTGTGTATGGATGTCAGATGTATTATTTTAATTAAAGTACAGTGAACACATTTATGTGGATCCCAGGAAGAAAAGCTAATGTTATTGTTGTACTGTAGTAGCAGCGATCTAAGCTATAAATATTAGGTTGTGATATGGTTTGCTCAAGTGGTACAAGGGTGTAAAGTGGAGCACCGGACGATGAAATCAATATTGAAATAAATTATAAAATATACAGAATTTGTCCATGTGCACCTATGGATTTACAGGATAAATACATCTATACAGCTAAAAAAGATGATTTTACTGACAGTATTTTTAACTGCAAGGCCAAAATCACAGTTATAATTATGAACCATATATTACATGTGTACAAAAACTAAGTATTGGGTCTTTAAACATTTTTTTCCAATAGTGTCTACAAATACTGGATTTGCAAGGCCAATAACAATATTAATATTTGAGAGTAAAGAAAATCTGATAATAATATAAGGGAGCATATGTTTTTGTCATGTTCTTATGTACATTAATTATGTATATTGGAAGCATATTTTACAGTTGAATAATTTAAACCATGTTGTCAAAGACAAATGGAGCTGTACTGTAAATAGCTCTAAAGCATTAAACTTTAGTTGAGATTAAATCTATATATTTGATATACTGTATATGAATACAACTAAAATATGAGATTATGAATTGAAGAAAACCTCAGATCAAATATACACGAGAACAAAATTACAACATGTGAAACATGTATATACTACAATAGCTTGCACATATCTGCCAACAGTATATGTGATTAGACAGTAAAGATAAAAATGACCAGTGTTAACACATCCACCAACAATTACTTAAACATCATTTCTGCCAAGCATGCTTGAAATTACACAGATTTAAGTGTGCAGTGCCAACAGTATTATGTGTGTGTGTGTGTGTGTGTGTGTGTGTGTGTGTGTGTGTCTGACATGTAAATTCACATCCATAGGTTATAATCTCATCTCAAAATATCCTACATACAGTATAATAAAAGGGAACTTCAAAGAGGTTGTATTAATTGTGCGGCCTGAACTCTGGACTCTACTGATTTCTGCTGAGTTGGCAGAACAATTCTTTCCTTTGATCCACAGCTATTGGGAGGAGGGTCATTTATAAGCTGGATCCCTACAGGGAACTAACGAAGGGATCATCAGTTCAGACAGCGTGGTCAAACCCTGTTGCTCAAACACTGATGATCAGACTTAATCACAGGATCGTTAGACTGTGAATCAGGAATGAGCTGCAAATTGAAAACACATCCTGATGATAAGGCTGGAGACAGCCTCAGGTAAAGATGAGCAGAAAGTTATTCCCTATTGGCACAAACTCTCAAGGTTCAGTGCACAAATGCCTATGCCTTAACCTACCTTATCTACAAATGGCAAATGCACACATCATTAGAGGGCCAGTGGGGTCACGTCAAGGTCCAGAAGATGAAATCCTCAGACATTGAAAGCAGAAGTCTGTTGTGAATTTTAATGTTTTACTATTTGTATGACATTCAAATGACAAAGGCCTGTAGTGGCTGTAGTTACTATGAGTGATTCAGATTGGATTTAATCTTGAACATGTACTGGTGTATATAATAAGTTTCCGTTTCAAGTAAAGGACAAAAAGAAGAGAAATCCAACTATATGCTGTTTGTTTACATAGTCTAACGAGTCCCCAGAAATCTGCCAAGAAGCAGCTTCTGGGGTCTGGCCAATCTAAACACAGTGGGCTCATCAGGAGGGGGGCCTTAAAAGCGCAATATGTAAGATTAGGTCATCTGGTCTGAACAAACTGGGGGGAATCATATCACCAAAAAACACAGACAGGAGACTCAAACGGCCTGTTTCAGATAAAGGGCAAATATGAGATAAATAAGGAACTGAAAATCATGCAAAGATGTTCCTCTAAAGCCTCAGAATAAAAATATAAACTTGGAAATGTCCATGATACATTCCCTTTAACAACAAAACTCAAAAAACTGTTATCATTTTTACAATGACAATGAGAAAATATATGTCTCATTTTGGAGTTGCAATGTATTTTGCTATTTAAAAAAAAAATGTATTTAATCATTGTTATGTATTGTATTATATTATATTATTCATATACATTATAACACACATTATGAGTTTTTATTTATTAAAGCTTATTATGAAGCATTCGTTTGGAAAAAAAAAATGGAATATAATAATGTAATCACTTTATTATTCTGCCAAAAAATAAAAATAAAATGATAATACTGAGTTATTGCCCATCTTTTATGGAAATAAATGTACTCCAAAATTAAAAAGCAAAGCACCATGACATAGGTGTAAAATTCTGGCATGTATCCAAAGCAAATATTATGCTTTCTACTTTATTTATAGAGCTATATTGCTCGCAGCATAACATTTATTGAGGCCGCTTTATATTTAAAGACCTAATACACACCCTGTTTAATTGAGGTTTGTGTGCAAGTAATAACTAACCATAATCAATAATCACCACCATAGAGCTTGTCTAGGGTCAGAGAGCATCCAAGAAAACACACGCCCCGGGAGCTGGAGTTTCTTACTCCCTACATCAAACCCAACATTGATCCTAACCAAAACCAGTGCCAGGTGTTATCCATTTCTGCTGAGAGCAGCAACTGCAAAGTTTTATAGCCTTTTCCTCTTCAGGGGGATAAACAGTGTGATAAACTTCATTCATGTTGCACACACAGTCAGAAATACTGCAAACAGGTGACATAAAGAAGCAATAAAAGTAGCTGAGATAGGTTGTGTTGGATTAAAACAGGTAGAAACAGCTATGGTGTGGGTTAATGTAAACGGATAGAAAAAGCTAAAAAGGCATTGAAAGCACGTAAAATTGAGGATTAAAAACCATTACAGGACTATTGAGATTATTGATGACACATTCCAAGAGCCTTTTCTATTGAGATCTCACGCACACGTATTCAGAGATTTACACTGTTTATAATGCAAAATCCTGCTGGGTGGCCTAAAAGCTGTGTGCATACTCCTCACTCAGGGGGATGACGCTTTGGAAAACACACATACATACATCAAAACACACCGTCAGACACATGTATTAATATTTGCAAACAAATTCATGAACACAAACAGAATCACAATCTTGATCTGGCTCTTAACAAAAGCTGCTATTAGCCCCTTAACAATTGGCCATGGTGCCAGGCAGGGATTTCTGACCTCAAAAAAACAAAAAAACAAAATCCCTTTCAAATGTTCTTAAACCAGCAAGAGCAGCTTGACTCAATGCTCTCTGAAGGTAAAGCAAACAGAACCAAACAATAAACTATCGCAATCTGCTGTGGGAACTATTAAACATGGATAATGTGTTGAATTTGGAAAGCGATTCAGAGAGGAAAAGACTACAAGCTAATGGGGTTAAAGTCGACTTTAAAAGACTGATCCTGGTTAAGTCACATTTATATTGTTCATTTCAAAGTCAGGAAAGCCTACGAGCACACAACACATTTAGCTTAAGCACTTAATTTTAATTAACTAACCAGAAAACTAAAACAATTGTGTTGTCTCAAGTGTGTTTTCTCTCACATTCTAGAAATTAATGAAAAATAAAAACAATAGCATCCAGCTCTTGAATTATTGAAACAGAAAGACAACACACACACACACACACACACACACTGATTCCATCTCCATTCATCCCGGGAGAACCAACAAAAGCAAAGGAAATCCCAGCAGCCACAACGATGCAGCAACTTTGACTTTCAGCCTGATGTATTTTCTCTCCTCTGGACTCAGTGGGGAATGAAGCATGCATGGTCATTACTGCTCGCTCTCTTTTGTTTTCATGACAAAATGAAGCTGACTATTCCTGCTGCTAAGCCCAGACACCATCTTCATTTTATACACAACATATGATCACATTATATCTAGCATGAAGTGGAAATCATTAATTTAAAGGAAAATAGTTTACTGTTTTAGTTCACAATCATTGTGACAAACAGTATGAATTGAGGCTGAGTCTCTGCACTGACACTGGAAAAAAAATGCTCCAAACATCCCCCCTTCAAGAGACTGATTTTATCATGCGGTTATTGAGTTATCGAGAGGGAGAAAATCATTTTGCTTATGACAGACGTTTTAAATGATAATGCCTTCCTCTGCCTCCTGCATGTGCCTTGATTTTTATCCCACCAGCAAATACAACACATTTCCATTTTCATGACTCTCGCTCCGATTTTTCCACTCGTCAACAGGTGGACTGGGAAAACTTGCAGAGTGGAGAGCTGTTGCCATATCAACCAATGCATTGGATCAAGCCATTAGATTACTCAGACCAATCTGAAATAAAATACACAGTTTTACCAGATGAAAGTACAGTGTATCATGAATATATGGCATAGTCGTATCACGATATCTAATGGTATATTTTTGAAGAGTTGCAAATTATTAACGTTGCAGTGGAGGAATGAAAGGGATGGAAAGCAAAGCTAGTTTGTTGTACATGCACACATACAATCGTGTACACACACACACACACACAGAATACTCTCCAACCACATACAAGCCTCTAACAAAAGCACAGACTGTTTGTGCTAGAAGGAATGCGACTGTGTCCAAGAGTTTCCATTTTTGCGCTGTTAAAAGGAGGCTTTGTTATGGCTGTGAGTAGGCATGTGGTGAGTCAGTGAGGGACAACTACTCAATGGGGAGATGCCTCATTTTTCTACCCTCTCTTCCTGTTTGCATGGCCTGCCAGCCAGGGCGTTGCTAGGAGGAAGCTGGCACTGCCAGAAATGACGACATCGCCTTGATAGATATTCTCCTGCTGTCCATGAGAAAAGGGAAAGATAGAGAGATGATCTGAAATGCTGCCACCTCCTACTCCACCACTCTTCCTCTCCTTCTCCCCCCCCCGAGGCAATCTGCTTCTCGTCTCTCCCTACTCATCTTTTTTGTATATTTTTGTAATGCCTTTAAGGCCTCTTTTTTTCTGATTGTGATACTGTTCTTGTATAGGAGCGATAAGCTTATGTGCATTCAAAGTTTTTGTTCCCTGTGTTTGACCTCAATGGAAGCGTAGCTCTTTTAAGCATTCTGTTAAATTCTTTTCTGTTGTTGCCCAGGACACAGTGTTTGCTGCTGTGCCATTGTTAAGGCACTGAAGGCTAAGGCTGTAAGTGGCTGAAAATCACTCGAGCCAATCATATCTTTCCCAGAGGGTGGGTTTTTGCTGTGAGTGTGTGTGTGAGTGCGTATATGAGTGTATGTACTTGTGCCAATTTCTACCTGGATGGAGTCTGAGACACCCCCAGTACTCAGCACATCTTACCTGAGTTTCAACAGCATCATCATTTGGAAGTTTGTGGGTGGTGCTGTTCCAGTGTGAAGAAATGCTCCCTCCTGTTATCCATCTGCAATCTGACAGCCTTCGTATTTCTGCGATGAAAACAATCTGCAGTTGTTTGATCTTAAGATATGATCTAATCTGATCATGTAAATCTGATCTTATTTTAAATATGGCTTCCTTCTTATGGCTTTAGACACTAGAACTGCAGTTTTTTTTCCTTCTTCCTCTAATTCTCTCATGGAAATGCTTTTTAAACATGTTGTGTGTGCAGAAGCAAACAAAATGACTACATGTCTCAGTGACATGATAATGCGAGGTGATCAACCTGATGTTCTTGTTCTTGTTCAAGTGGAAGAATGAATCATTTATGTTGCCTTGGGTTTGAAAAGGCTTAAAGATGTAAATAGCACATTAACATTGCTCTTTTCATCACCTCTCTTTCTCTGAGTGATGCTTTATGTCTGAACCTGTTCAACCTCCATGCATTTGAAATGAAAACAAACATTTTTACATTTACAGCAAAGTGCACAATGGTTAAATAATAACATACTATATATAACTTGTAACATATTTATTGTTATCTATATACATTTAATAGAATATCTCTATAAATATATAAATAAAATAATTATGTGATGTATTGCCATGAAAATGTTATACGGATATTCATGGTACTTAGAGGATGAATCATAATTACTTTGGTGATCCACTGACATTTACTCTAGTGCACCATCAGTTTGACATCTATGGTTATTAGTGAAATGTCTCAAGTATTGAATGGATTTCCGTGAAATAACAACATGTCAAGTCTCACTTTTAAAGATGATAATCACAGTTAAGTATGTTTAATGTTACCTCACAGTGACACTGACAAATACCACTGTCAAATAATATAACAGTATGTGTTGGACACCCAGCTCAGTTCGAAAATGTCAGTGTACTGCTAAGTGCCTTCCTGGCTTATAGTTGCTCTCATTTGTAATATCCATATATTTGTGGTGGGATTCTAAACTTTAAACGTTAAGCCTTTGTGTGAAATAATTACTATGGAGGGTTGCCATGGTTTTTATATATTTGGAATCCATTGCCGGAGAGTATGATGGGACATTAATATTTTAGGACAGAAGATGTTCCAGAAAGAGGGCTTTACACCAAAACTGAAACAACAAACCTCTTGAGCCTGGTTTTGGTTTGCATATCGAGTCGTTGCTTTCTGTAGTTTTGGGTGTTTCTGCTAATTAGATGCTCTTTTTCTAGATAATACAAAGAAAAAAAGGGGAGTGATGAATTCTGTGACACAAGATTTCAAAAGCTTGTTTTAGTAGTGATTAAACCAACAATGACACCTTGCTTTGATATGATCTATATAGAGAACTCGTGTACTTGTAATGGGCTGGTACAATAGAAATTAGGCCCATACATTCACCAGTAATGACCCCAGAATAATTTGTGTTGCTTTGGTAATGTGATGGATTAGATAACACAACAAATCCCAAAAGTACTAAACACTGAAACACATACTTGGCTCATTAAAAACAACAACAACAAAAACAAATCAATAATTTATTTAGACTTATTTCTTTATCCTCAGCTGAGACAATCTGTGAGTAAGACAAATGTATCTTTGGTGGTCTGATGTATGTTTTCTCATAACACCAACTAGCCGCAGAAGCACATTTTCCCCATTTACAGGCAATAATATGTTAAACATCCCGAAGTAAAAGAGAGTAACAGCTTGTGCGCAGCTGCGATGTCTTAGATCAAGTGTTTTTAAACAGGGAAAACATTTGATGAATGAACACAGAAATAAATCAAATAACCAGAGCAATCGTGCAAAGGCTGATAATGATGTTCACTGTGGAATAAAGTAAAAGGTTTTATGTACTGTATAGTTATATTAGGATGCATATTTGACCCAATTTTCAGTGTTTTGCTGTCTATACTCTTTTAGGCTTTCACTCATGAGGCTTAAGCTGGGTTTTGATTTCACTCAGAGAGAGCTTACACACTAGCTTAGCCTCATCTTTGGATAAAATCCATGTTGCCTGGGCATGGTAGAGGAACCATGGCGCAGAGAGAAACAGAGAGTCGTTGACCGAGTGAGGAAGACTGAGGAGGGATTCTTGTGACAGATGGTCCCACTCAGGATCCGTGTCTGTGGGCAGTAATGCAAACAATGGGACCCAAATACATTTTGGCATCTCTTCATCAATGAGGCTAGTGAGCCGAGTCCGCAGTTTCAAATGACTTCGCTCCTCTTGTCTTCCATACGGCCTGAGATTTCATAGCCGCTGCTGTTTCTTTTTCTCTCCCTGCATTATTTCTCCTTCTGCCTTCCGCCATCTCCGTCCCCCCACTTTCTCTCTTATCGTCATGCTTGCTCACCAGTTGATTCTGCTTCGCCCTTTTACTCTCACTGAGACTCCTTTTCCACCACCATCCCCCTTTCCACCCCTCACCCCTCACCCCTGCTGTCTCTATCCTCCCTCTGTCTGAAAACAGTAAGAAGTCGGAGATAGCTGAGCAGCATTGCCTTGGCTGACTCCTGTTTAGTCTCTAATAGGATTTACTTTGGAGCTGATTTTCTGCTCCTTGTCTTCCGTCCTGGAATGAAGTCCTGCTGCCGCCAATGGTGCAGGTGGTGGGTAGTAAATTATACACACTTCCCTCAGAGCTAGTCAGCATCTGAAGTGAGTGGAAAGAGGGGGGTGGGGGCAACCTCCCATTCCCAGCCTATTATCTCCACCAACACCACCTCTCAACAAACCACAGCACTGGTTTTTTTCTTGCTTTTTTTTCCCAAAAACCTCCACAAAATACAAACCTCCAGCTGTAAAACCACCACAACACTCACAGCATATAACTGCGCACATAAAGACTCATATTCATACCAGGATGCGCAAACAAATAAATCCTACCATTCATACACTCACTCTGCCTCCACCACCCTCCCCATGTCAACTCTCAGCACACTTTGGGCCGCTCAATAAAGTCGAAACATAACAGTGTGTACAAAGAGAGAAATGATGCTAGTAACATGTGGGACTATTACAATGGACGGAGGCCGAGGGCCTCATCAGCATCAATCTGATTGGACAGGACATATCCTTTGGGCTATCTCTCTCTCTCTCTCTCTCTCTCTCTCTCTCTCTCTCTCTCAGGTAGTAGAGTAGTATTGATGGCCAATCCCCAGTGGTGGTTGGGGGCTGTTTGGGGTCGTGGCAAAGCACTAACATCTGTCACAGTGTTCTCTGCAGCTCGTTATAAATCTGTCACACCAGAGAAGGCAGGAACATGAATAAGACATGGGGCTGAGAGACCTGTGATAGGGAAAACATATGTTGTGTGTTCATGTGTATGTGTAACAAGCAGTTTGTTAAGTTATGTGTGACATGTGTGCAGGTGTTCTGATAGCATTTCATGCAGTTTTATTCATTTGTCATACATCAGATGCTGCTGCCACATTGGAAAATCAATACAGGTGCTAAGATAACAATCTAAGGTCAAGATAGATGACAAGTTTAATGTCTGACAGCACTAAATGAGCCAAATAAAATTCACTCGAGCCACATGATGCATGTTGTATCCTGTATAGAACAAACAGTAAAGCATTAATTGAGATTTTTATACATTCTGCCGATTTAAAATGCTTCAAATCTGTTTTTCTATGATGGTCCTTCACAGACAAACAGCTGTCATACCACCCAGAAGCCATTCGTCAGCTTTATACACAATGACCCTCAAACCATCTTCAATCAAACATGGCAGTGTAAAAAGTGATGAAAATACTTTGAAATCAGCCCTCAGCTGTCTGCCAGTGAGACAGTGAGGGGAGTGCGATGAATACATCAACGCACAAAGACCCAACATGACTACCACTCTCTCTAATTAGCACGGTACAGTAATTCTGTTTACATCACAGCAAGCAGAACTTCCCCATTTCCTGAAAAACCTGTGAAAATCTGTTGAAAGATTATAGTGAGCAAAGCAGTGCATTGCACTCTCTCGCTCTCTTCGTTCATTTATTTATTTATTTCCAGGACTCACTTGCACTTGTTCCTCGCTTCACAGCAAGGCCAGCGCTGTGTACTCAAATTAAAAGATTAGTAAAATCCCAGCTCATGGTGACATTCAGTACGCTGCCGATGATTCCTTTGAATACAGATCAGATGTGGCATTTAAGTGAATTGACAGTTTTCTTGAAGTTAATCAACGGGCCAAGCCTTCTGACTCCAAAGCCAAAATCACTTTCAAAGGCTTTGTATCTTTTTTTTTTTTTCAATAATTGGATACTTATAATGGCTCTACGCTCCTTTTGGAGAAGAGTCTGAGAACTGCCAAAAGAGACATCTGGTACAAATGTAGAGACTATGGGACATGGAGTTATCCCAGCGCAGGAGAGGAATACTGACCGGCTGTGGTGCACCTGTACAGCACAGAGGACAAAAACCCGTAGCCTTACTAAGCAGATCCAACATTTAACAGCCTTGACCTCTCTGTCTCCCTTATATCTCTCTCTTGCTTTCTGTTCCCTCTGTGGCAGGAGCTGCTCAACGGTTGCCAGACATTGCTGACTCTTGCTATCCTAAAGAAAAGCTAGAGGAATAGGTCCCATAGGGTCTCTCCTGTGCCACTCGCAGTGTGTGGTATGAATGGCACAGGTAGAGAATGACAAGTAGAGGATTGTATAAGCCACAGAACTGCCCAGTCAGTTACATAACAGATGTAATGTCACTCAAAGATGACCACTGTAACAAAAAAAACCTAGTATGTTGCCTTTGAAATCTCTTCTAGATGGTAAGGATGCACATGGAAGAAGGGATGAATATAGCAGCAGTAGATTATAACAGTCAACAGGGAACTAAACCATTGCAGCACTTATAACACGAAAAAACAAGGCTAGTATCAGCACATTTGTGCACTCTGATATACCGAGACATCACACATACTTCATTATACTGTTGCACAACAAATGCATAAACTGTCCTCATTTGTGCAAAGTCCACACGTGGATCATCTCTCACTGAGGCTCAAGCCAAGCAGGATGGCACCAATTCAAGATACAACTTGTCAGGTTATCAGGAGGCAGGGTATCCGTTCCAGGTGTGTTCGTGATACAGAGTGTGCCTGTCTCTTTGTATTCATGCGTCTCAGGCAGTAAATCACCATATCTGAAATGTGAAATCTTATCTGCTGTATTTTAGATAGGGCAGATTTGTAGGGCAATGCAATAGCAACGCCAAAGGTGAATAGCCGTGTGTGTATGTATTGTTTGGATGGTGTTTACTTGCTATTATTCTTTATTTGTATGTATTTGAGTTTGTTTTTTTGTTTGTTTTCCTGACGTACCAACAAAGGCCTATCAGATGAGCTCAAGCACCTTTTTATCTATATGACATGTTCCACATGTCTTAAATTGACTTGATTTCAAACTGGGTGGTATTTTACATTACTGGTTATATAAAAAGGTTTGTTTTGGTTATTGTCGCTACAACGTAGAAAGGCAAAAGCTGGAATTTTTAACCATTTTCCATGACCTTTTTATATAATAAAAAACCCAACACATTTCTGCTTACATTCTAAATATCATTTATGCACTTGTCAGTAACAACTGACATAATTTCTATTCCACTGTGCCAACACAAGCATCCAACTAAAGGTTAACCCTAAACTCTGAGTACTGGGTCTAACATTGTAAAAAGATTAAATGGTGAAAGGTATACCTCTGCTGCAGCATCACTTAGCTGATTAAGGTACCAGCAGGCCTTTATACAGGCCTTGAAGACCTTATGACAGATTGAAATAACTGTTGGGTAATTAACAGGGGCCAGTAAAATGGCCTGATCATCCCCCTCTGTGTAGAGTTGGTAAAAAGACATAAAAACACAAACAAATCCATTTCCATGATTTATGCAGCATTATTAAATTCACTGGGACAATAATAGTGAAAGGGCAGCACTCCATCACATTTAGAGCATGGCAAGTAATGAGTTGTCATAAGCAGAGAATCAGATGGGGGATATTACATTACCCATGCCAACACTTTCAAATGAACCATTGTTTCAACTTTTTTTTTTTTTTTATTACAGATTGCGCAAAGATAAAAGAGAAAAAAGAGACAAAGAATTGCACTGCATGTTACTCAAAGTCTAATGGTTTCCATGGACAAAAAGGGCAAAGAATTAAATCTTCCTTGATGTTACCTTGGCAGGGGTTAGATGAAAATGGGGGGTCACCAGTGGTGTGGTGTGTGAAGAGGACTCAGTGGGACAGAACACTCAACAAATTACTGCACATTAGAGGGGCAGGAATCTTCCTCTAACTGTGGCCAGATGGCTGAGTTTTCTACCTGCTTTGTTCTAAATGTATTTTCTTTAAAACGCAATAGTCAACTGCAGGGAGTTGACAAAATAACATGAACACCTCATAAAAAAGGAAAAACAAAATCAGCCACTGTACACATGGTATATGCAGTATGAGTATTTTGGTATTGGTGTTTGTCATATTAACATGGCTATTATCCTTTTTTAACCACATCAGCAGATCCAGACTGAAATATCTCAACAAGTACTGGATGTATTACCATGAAATTTTATACAGATATTCATGGTACCCAGAGGATGAATCCTAATGATTTTTCATCTAGTGTCACCATTAAGTTGACATTTGTGGTTCTGAGTTAAATGTCTCAACAACTGGAAGGATTGTCATTGAAGCTGGTACATATATCCATGTTACTCAGGATAAATCATCATTATGTCGGCGATTCCTTAACGCTAGCACCATCATCAGGTCAAATTTTTTCATTTTCCCAATACTTTTTTCATCGGTTTATGCTGTGTCAAAACCTGCTGTATTTTGACACCTGCAGTTGATACAGAAGGGATTTGACCTTTTTGGCTTCTTGTTAGTTTCTTATGTCGCTTTGAAAACTTATGCATCAAAGTGTTGAGTACCAGACTCCCTTTTTCACTGCGATTAAGTTAGCTTTACATTCTCTTTGTCTATGACCTAATATAACAGATATTACACATACATGATATGATTCAACCACATCAACACAGTTCTTCCTCACAGGCAGCTAAACCTGAAGATAGTGGAAATATGTACAGGTTCAGATTTACATAATCACACAACAAGGTGACAGCTTCCCCCCTTTACTCTGCTACTACCTTTGTAGAAACTGGTAGAAGGCAGGAAAGGTTATAAAAGCCTTGTTTCTTATGTGTACTCATGTGCCCTGGAGGATAAAAGTTCAACTTTTAAATTAAGGTGGGCTGAAGAAATCTCAAGATGTGTGAGAAACCAGATAAAATGCGACTTTGCCACATCAGCCTGGAACAATTATGTTATTTATCTGATACTATACTCTTGAGTAAAACAAATAATATTTCTTATTGTATTGTATTATAAAAGGCAAAGTATGTAATATTGCCACATCTACTGTGGGTGTCTGAACCCCAACTTTCTAAGGTCATTACTGACTAACAGCATTATTGCCCCACTTATCAAGAGGGGCAATAAAAAAATAAAAAAAAAGATTCATCCAAATGGCGGTACATGCAGTTGAATTGTGCAGACTAACATTATGGGAGCCATCTCAACATCCTAGTCTGTAGTCATACCTTCCCTCTGAGAAAATTCAGTATAATTAAAAAATCTGCTTTTGCTCCATTTATCTTGATTTCTATACAGAACGAGAGGGGGAAATGTGACAGATATGGGTGGGGTTGTTGCATCGACCACATGTTTTGTTTTTGTTTTGTTCCTGTGCAAGCATCTAAAACCCATGGTGTCCATACACAAGAGATAGTTATTCTTAGATTTTTCTTAGTTTTTGCTCCCGGTGTTGAAATCTCCCTATTCATTATCTCCAGTTGCTCTGGCTTATAAATAGGACGGTATCTGTCAGTCGTGCGGTCAGGTGGTGTATCCAGCTAGCCTTGAGCTGTCATATTTAAACGATAAGAGGATAGGAGGACTGAGCTTTTGTGAATGTGTGAATGCTGTCTATTTGACATTCTTGTTAATATATGTTCCACTGGTTCAAGGACAAAGGAAGTCAAATAAGGATAAACATGATGCTGCAACTACTCCTCTCACCTCGCTCCTAACTTCTCCTGCTCTTTTTATGTCCACTCATGTTTATTCAAGTCTTGAGCTCAATTCTCTTCTCATGGTTATTCTTATCCTCATTGCTCTTCTCACCCCTCAGCTCTATCTCTTCCTCTTTTCTGCTGCCACTAACTGTATATTCTCTTCCTCTATTATCTCAGCCTCATTCCCCTCACACACATCCACCCCCTCCCATCCATGTTTATTATAACCCCTTCCTCTTTGCCATGCGGTGGCAAGGTCCTGACTGCCACTCACAGCGGGATGACAGTGAACAAAAGAGCAAAGCAAAAGGTCAACTAATCCTGGTTGTCACTCAACACTCCAGAGCCACCCATTGAGCATCGACTGCACATTATTCAAGAATGCTCCCTAATCACCCACTTCTGTGAATGTTTGATTATCAGGAGACTAACTGTAAACAGTAATTAAGCATTAAGCAAAGCTAACGAAAAACAGTTCAATAAAAGGAAATAAGCTCTGAATCATTTTCAATGAGGAACAACAAACGCTGCGCTCTCTTTACATCTTTGTTGTAAATAAAACATCATATATGGCAACTGCATGTATTTAAACATGACACTGAGCTATTGTCAAGAAGATTATCAAAAGAAAACATGAGTATGAGTTCAGAAGCAGCGATATTGTGTGTGCGATTATTATAGAAGTGAAGGTCTAAAGTGAGTAAGTTGACTCCATCTTTGACTACGCTACTGAACTAATTAGTACTGCACAAATGGCACTCTTGTTGGTGACACTGTATAATTACTACACTTTTTCATCTCAAGTGACAACGACTGACAAATAATAAAGTCACACGTGTGTAAAAAAAACTGTCTTGTTTTATCTCTGCAGTAGCAAGAATATGGATATGAATATCTCTACTATAAGCATCAGGTGTGTTTAAATAACACAAATGCCAATCTGCTTCATGTGAACCTCATCAGGAATCAAGTCTACTAAAGGATTGTAAAATAGAATAGATATGGTTGATATCGTAAAGGACCACAGTTAAATGACACTGGATAATTATAGCAAAAGGCAGGACATATTTTCATCTTTCTGTGCCTGTCAGCAGCACTATGAATAGCAATGAGTCATCAAGGTCTTTGTGCAACTGGAGACAAAAGTAGAGTCAGATAACTAAGTGTAGGGAACATAAACAGCCTTTGAAAGTCCCTTGGGACCTATTAAAGTCTTAATCATACATTTTAGCAGAAGACTTTTTTAATCACTTTTGCAGCCAATAGTATATGGAACCACCTCTCAATGACTGAGAGAAATAACCTTGACAAATAATTTTATTGCTAATTCCCTGTGTGTTGTGCGAAGGTGTACGTACATAGGCACGTACGGGAAATGCAAATGAAGTAGACAAAACATTTCAAGAAAAAAAAAAAGCTGACAATAAATGTGCATGAACAAGTTCGGAGTGTTTATCCTTCAAAGAGACATAAATAAAGAAAATAAATATTTTTTTCTGTTGTGATTACATTTGATCATCTTTGAAAGATTTTTATTTTGCTTAACAAATTATCTTAAACTGCTGTGATCTAACTCAATGCTTCCACCTAGCTTTTCAACCATAGAAGACACCTTGATACCTTAGGTACAGCACAGCGCTGTACACACACACACACACACACACACACACGACATGTTTCATCATCACTGCCTGCTCCTCTAGCCATCACACCAACTGATCATGGACCAAAATGCATCCAAGATCAGCAATCATGACTGAGCAAAGATCATCTAAGTGAACAAATAAACTAGCAGGGACACAAAAAAACGAAGATCCAGTGGAGAATTGCACTTACCTTCCTGCACAGCCTGGAAGGGGTTGTTAGGCTCAATAAGTTTCACTGAGTGGGTGATTTTCTCGCTTTGCAGAATGTCGTCGTTCAGACTCAGGTCTGAGATGGCAAGTTGGAAAATCTCGTCATCTCTCACAGCATTTTCCTCGAATATGGCACCTGTTGAATGAAAAAAGAAAAAAAAAATCTCAACTGATGTGGTGAGTAAGAAAAATGGTGTAAAGTGTGATTTCACTGTTGGTTTAGAGATGGAGGAAATGGTGAATGAGCTGCACCTTCATTGTTGGACATTTGGCATTATATACCATGTTGGAGCATTTTCATTCTTATATCCACAACTTAACAACAAAGTTATGCTTAACTGATCAATGATATGTGAAATGTACTTTTATTTCTATGCGGTTCAGTTCGTCTTGAAGCTGTGAAACATATGTGTCTTCAGTGCTCCATGACAGGATTTCAGCACCATGGAGAGAGACACGGTCAGCCCACATAAAGCCTGTATTATCTGACGCATAAAGAAGCCAAACTTATGAAATGAACAGCTGTCACGTCTATTAGATCAATGGCACCTTATCCTAAAAGCATTATGGGCCTTGTGTGGGAGGCATGCTGAAGCTTAACTGCCACCCACCAACCACCCACCACCCCTCTCTCTCCTTTTCTGTTTATCAAAATTGCATCAGTTGTTACTGGGAGATGCACATATATCACTGGAAAAGGTTTCAGGAAACGAGAAGTATAATTGGCGTACCCTAGCATTATGCAGGACATCAGCCAATATTATCTGGATTGAGTCCCACTGCTGTATTAAGCCAGTGACTGAGCACCTGCTGCTTGCCAGACTGTTGCAGTAAACTGTGAGCAGCAGCAGCAGCAGCAGCAGCACCAAGACGAAATTTGCTCACAGTGACATTGACATATTTATCTGAGATTACAATGCCAGTCATAATGATCGACTACGTGACTGTGGGCATGAAAGGGGGACACAAAGCAAGGTTATTATTCAGCGTGTGCATGTGGAGAGGGAGATCATCACCCAACTGAGCCCTGGTTTGGCTTAGTTTGAGTACAAAGAGGCTCTATGCGTTTTGCACGTCTAAAACGAAACTCCACTGACATTCCCTCTGTCTTGTTATTGACATTGCAGTCACGTTGCGGTGAAAGTTGAAGCTTCTCGGGTAAAGACAAGAGGTATCTTGGTCTAAAAAAGCCTTTTGGCCAAAGCTTCATCGGAACAGGCCTTTTTGCTTACTGTAAGCCGTGTTTTGAATACAGAATTGCAATTTACAGGCCGACAGTGGCGAGGTTTAGATCAGATGGCAACGTGAATGCAGTGACCCGCCGTCGAAAAGTGTCTGCTCACACTGAAATGATCATGATAAATAATAACAAAGTAGCTCTAGCAGTAAAGGTCAGAGGCATGCCCGTTTACAAAACACCAACTTTTCAACTCGCTTGAGAATCAAAGTGTTGCTTAAACACAGGATGTAAGATGAATAGACTATTTATCCCGCCCTCTCAACAAAATCCAGTGATCAGCGCAGTATGCGCTGGATGAGCTTTGCCTTTTACACCTGGCGAGCCCAAACCGCATGTTGTCTTATCGGACGCTTACCGATATGTATGATGGAGTCCGCTCTGGCCGAATTGCATTGCAATATCCACAGGGAAAGGCAGATCAGCAGCAACTCCATCTCGGGATTTCAGCAAGGCGGCTCATCCAAGCTCTGCTCGGCTGTCCTATAATGTCCAAATGGAGCACCAAAAACAAACAAACAAACAAACAAACAAAAAAAGGGGGGTGGAGATGACGATCAAAACCCACTGCGAAACAAAACTGCGGTCCTCCTTCAGACAGCCCGTAAGAATCTTTTTCAGTTTTATTTTCCTTTTTTTTTTTTTTGTTTAAAACCAACAAAAAGCCGACTGCAGCAAGGTGGGCGCAAAAAGGAAGAGGAGGAACCGACGAGGACCCGAGGTAAGGCTGAAAAGACAGGTAGCCCGGTGAGAGAGACCGGTGTTACCTCTCTCCCTGCGCTCCGGTGTCTAAAGCATGGCAAGCAGCAAAAATGCGGAGGAGGGACACCCCTCTAACTACACACAGAGAGACGCTCACATACACACCGACAAAAAAAAAAAAAAAAAAAAACCTCTTCAGTCCTGTGGCGATCACGTGACTGCAGAGACTTCACGACTCGGCTGCTGTCCCGACAAACCGGCTAGAAATGATCTGGACTAACCGGAGAAAGACGCTTGGAGAGCCGACAACTAAACACATTATTGGAGGTTACATGAGACGAAAAAACTCCAGCAGCCTTTATGACAAACCAAATGTATGTGACAAAAGCTCACGCGCAAAATCTAACATATTGATTGGCTCGAGGAATGAAGTGTGGACACTTTACTTTTCGAAGAAAGTTTCGCCGTTTCCAGAGAAAAAAAGAGAGAAAGAGAGAGGCTGATTTTTACTGGAGTGGCGACGGAGCGCAGAGAAAAGGATCCACACGGCACGTTTCTCTGCGAGGGCTGATGGATGAAGACAGACCTGCGTGAGCCGGAGAACAGCTGGATGGAATTAACGGAGGAACACACACACAAATAGCTCAATGTTTTGTTACAGCTGCATGACTTAATTGACGCCCTCTTTGTTTCTCATCGCGGGATTACGGTCGTATGGTTGTTGTTTTAAAGACAAGCTTTTAAAAATATATATCTCGTATACGGTTATACGCCTCACAGTGCCTGCTAGATTCTCGGCGTGTGCAAAGCTGTGAAGAAGAAGTCATAGGATTAACGGAGTTTCTAGATAGACATGATCTTACAATTAAAGGATATTTTTCGTGACTGCGATACAAACGGAAATATCTCTTAATTGTTTGGTTAAGTCTGTCAGAGGCGCAGAGCATAAAGTTTCAGCACCACCCGCAGTGGACAGCGCCTTCACCAAACAGGCACCTGTAGAGCAAACAGAGTCAACCATCTCACTGTCCACTAAAACCCTTCTTCTGTTTTTTTGTTTGTTTGGGTTTTTTGTTTGTTTTGTTTTGTTGTTGTTTTTTGTTTTCTTTGACGTCTTTTAATCTTGGATGCAAACTAAAATTGACAAAATAATGATTAATTAAACTTACACTGCAGCCCACTTTTTTTTTTTTCCAGAGGTAAAACTAAATACATCCTCACCTTTATGTCACATGTGTTGTATGTATCATGGTAACCATCTGGTTTTTTGTTTCCATCTCAGCGGAGCAACAAGCATTTATGCCTCTAAAGTAGTTGTAAAATCACACACTACCCCTACTGTCCACCGGTGGACACTGCAGCTGTGGTTGCGCGAAACATCTCAATTTTTAATAGCGATTCATGTTGTGTTTCATGTGTGGTGGTGAACCCCAATCAACACGTTACTTCATTTATCATTTACACGGGGAAAAAACAGACCAAACAGGGATATAGTTAGTTTAAAAAGGCAATTCAAGTGTTCCAAAGAGATGACTCTCTGATGGTGGAATAAAACGGTACATTCTTATTTCTGGATATTTGTTAAATGATAAGACCACATATCAGAGTTTAAGGAGCAATAGCTTTGACAACCAAGGAAAGAAAAATACTGTGAGATGGAATTATTGCCCTTTGACCCCAATTACAGCTCCCATAACACTGTAGATCCATCTAGATTCATTCCAGGGGAATCATCACAGATAGATTAACCTTGAGATTTGGTTTTTAAGATGACAGCCATCCAAAATAACATAAAAAAAAAATCATTACTTGCAGAAGAATGAATCTTTTAATGCCATTGATCTGTGAAGCAATATGTTACTAAGATTTCATCAATAAATTATTCATTTTTAACTGCTGACTTAACACATAGACTTAGGCTTCATTCTTTGTGTTTTCATATGTTTATTATGGCTGTATTTGCAAGTAATGTTTCTCTGTCCATCCTCTTCCTCTGTTGGAGGTAGTAATACATGCAGCACATGTTGTGCAGAAGCTGCATAAAAATAATACAAATCTGCTCCATCTGGCTACTGCACAAAAGCTGCAGTGAAGCTGTCAACATGTAACATGTAATATGAATATATATAATATATATAACTATATGCACCTAAAACGTAAATGTAAGAAAATAAAACAATTACACAACTGTCACAAAACAAATAATATACTATACATGACACTAATAACAAGGTTGTAGCTGCAACAATACAGTGTGTGAAATACATATTACATGTATCAAGTAACAGCTTTGCTTCTGGTTCACAGGTGAGCTGTGGTGGAAATGGAGGATGCTTCATATAGTGAGGATATGTAAGTATAAGTGGTAAATCTTGCTATCGTATTCAATGTTACCTATTACCATATATCGGGCAGCCATGTTGAAAATAATGTGTCTCCTCTAATATTTATTCTCTGCATATAGAAAGCTATTTATGAGATATTTGAATGAAAAGCACTGTGTGTTTTTCTGTGCCATGAGTATTTCCATGCATTAGTAAGTAGATTGTATATGGTAGAAGGAATACCTTTCCATGGAAAGTGGACTGACCAATGGAGGGGATTTATGATGTAGTTGATTCATATCTGCTCTGATTCTGGTCCAAAAATGTCCACGTATTACCAAATTTTAAAAATCATTGGCATCATTGTCAGTGTTGTTGTTGTTCCTTCAGCTACACTTTTGAAGTGCACCCCATGCACCTCCATGGGTGTCAACACAAGTTAGTCTCAAAAGTGCTGCAAACAGTCACCGAGACATTGGCAGGTAGGTCACGCCTGCTTTCAGCGATGAAGGTGGAATTTCATTGTCACACAAACCTGAGTCATTAATGTTTATGGCTATGAGCAATGAAGTGAAAAGGAGGGGTTTTTTTGTCCTCCTTTTTCAAACAAGGTCAAAAATATGAAGAAAGGTTGCCACGTGTGGAATTATCAAAGCCAAGACAAATAAGACGCTTTTCTAACCGAAAGCCTTAGGGGCATGTCTTGACATGATTCATTGTTTCTATAGAATACTGTCTTTGTGTTCTGGGTCATCAGTTCCTTCTGATGAGTCCCATGTCTCAGTTTAATCTTAAATTATCTTCTTGTGAATGTCTTCAGGCACTGCATACTGCTGCATGTGAAATGATTGCTGTAATACACATTTGTGGCTCCTGTGTAGCTGGTCTCTGTCCACATGGATTAGTAGCTCTGTATATTCACTGCATCTGCTTTTGAAACAAAGAGAAGAAATCTTTTTTTTATAGTGTTCTTTTAATAAATACTAATTCTTTCATAGTAACAGATACTGCATCTATTTGTGTTTGCCCTTATCCCTTGTGATTTGTTGAGCAGCGATGTGCTGTACAATAAGCCGACTGTAATCACTTCATTAGCCTTTAGCCTTAGCTGAACATAACCATGGTCTATGGAAACGAGTGGACAGAGCCAGCAGCAAGCAGTCGAATGTACTGCAAGTCAAAATAATTACACCAGCGGTTGTCGGGCACACATACAATATGTTAATGTCGCTTAATATTACCAGTGAGGACTGCACCTAGAGCATAAACAGAACTCTTTGATAGAAGTGGGTAGCCTATATATAAAATAGGCTTGCTACATTGATAGTAAAGTAGCAATGGATGACACTCCAATATTGTGAGTTGTCTGGAGAGCCTGTCACCATGCAGTTGGCCCTGTCCATCTCACTGTGGTCCTGGATTAGTTATATGAAGCCCCTGCACCAATTTGGAGGAGGGTTAAATCTCAGACAAGTTGAAAATCCATTCATGTCAAGCAGAAATGTGCAGGGAATAGCAATAAGTGTCTGCAGTACTAGAGGTGAATAAGCAAGATGCTCTCTTCCAAATACACAGCCTGAGGTAACATTATAGATTAATCATGTTATGGGAGAATAAGGACACGCTCCATCACAGACTCTGAATTTCAATGAGTGAATTCTTGACTACCCGCATCATTATATATTTCAACATTACATTGAACTGAACTTTAGTGAAATATGTACTAGGTAATAAATGTATAAATGATTATATATATGGAAATGCAGGTCTATCTGTGTCACCCTGGAGCCAAGAACTTTGACAGCTGCAAAGATTTTGTAAGTTTTTCAGTCGGGGACACAACTCTGGATTTAGTACTATATGCAGCCTTCAAACACGGTCTTGCACGTGGATTGCAGGCTCGTTATGACATGAAGCTGATTCTGTAATGAAGGTTCACACAAAGTAGAGACTTGTTTTAGATTTGAAGACTTGACCTACAGTTAAGCAGATGTGGTCAGTGTTGTCTGTTTTGCTGTCCACAATTTGTTGTTTACACTAATCTGTGTGGACAGTATGTTTATCTGCACCTAATTAAAAACATATGAAACTTCCTGTTTATTTAAATCATGGTTTATTTGGAAGATCTGCCCATAAATCTATAATGAAATAAGATCTGGTTGTCACAGACAGCACATACTCCTTATCCAGCAGCAGAATCTACAAAGCACTAATTTCGCCTGCAGAGATATTTACAATTTATACGCCTAATAGCAACTGTTCAGCCATTTGTTTTGGGTGCTCTGAGCAGTGCTATTGAACCCACTGCTTGTGTCAGCTACATTTCACTCCAGCTGTGCCTGCAAGACAGTCATTATTGGATGAGGTTGTTTAAAGGCCGAAACGCATTCAGATCTAATCTACCTGCAAAGTGAGCACAAAAACAAAATACTTTGAGTATTTCAGTTTTTTTACATTCAGTTTTAAAGAAAAATAACGGTAATAAATAAAAATAATGGTCTGAAATTTAAAAAGCTCTGCTACTGTCCAGAAAACATCTATTATTTCAACTATCTACATTTTGTAGCTCAAGACCACAAAAAATCTCAAAATTGTGATTGCAGACAAATGCTTATGAGAGTTCTCCATTTCTATGGTCATTATGCAAAACAAATGAATCTAAAGACACCGTACAAATCACTTTATCAGCACCAGGCTGTGGTCTAGCAGTCATATATAGCAAACGGTTTTTTTTGCAAATCACCACCATTTACTATACTAGAGTTAACGCTACACAGGCTAGTGGTTATATTTTTAATACAAAGCTCCATAGGCAGCCTAGACATCATTATAATTGTGTACAAAACATAAAATATCACACAGATGTTACATTGCAGAAAAGCCAAGAGAGATGGCACAGCTCCCAACAAGCTCTCAGTTTTAAATGGACCTATTATGAAGTCAAGGTTGGGTTTCAGCACTCATGCTGTCCCACTGTCACTCTATTCATTTCTTGCCATCTCACTGCCACCATCACTGATGCGCTTGAAGGAGCTCTGTCTCTCTCATACTGTGCATAAGCGGTAGAGATGACAACAGTCTTCAAGAGGATTCAACTCAGCTCCTGGTCTTCTTTTAACTCTACGGGGTTCCTCCCTTTCTTTTGCCCCCCATCCTACATTTCATAAATTAAATCCTTGGGCCTAATGACAAAATCTAACACAACAATACTGATATGAAACCAAATTGGATTTCCTTGCACTGTCTCTAAATGTACAGTATGCTATCCACTCCACAACATGTGAAGTTCATCTTAATTCTCAGTTACAGAGATCCTATGGAGAAATGTCCCCATGCAGCTGGTTACCGCTCACAGCCAAGATTAATTGACATCAGTAAATCTGTCACTTCCATGCTGAAACATTCAGGAATATGCCCTGTTTCCTTATTTAAAAGCAGATATCATTTAAAATAAATATCTGCAGTTATATTACTGTTACTTCCATTTGTCTAATTATCCTTCAAATCTGGGGTAAGTGACAGAGTATCCTGGTTGCATCTGATTGATTGGAATAGATTTAATTGGCCTGGGCTCTATTGGATTATTTAATTGGTAGATGATATAGTCCAGTGTTGCAGGCCTATTACGTTAACTGTCACACTGCATTTGATGACAAGGTGCCAAGCTATCCATTCCATGACACAAACATGATTGGAAGAGGATATTATACCACGGAGGAAGGTCTTAGATCATTTTTAATACATGCTGCTAGGACATAATAGTAATGACAAAGTCATAAATAGTCCAATAAATGTATATTACTTGATACAGCTGTCATTCAGAATAACAAGAGCTCCGCTGCTGATAGTAGTCACCTTTGACTCAGAGGACAGAGGTGAAGTACAGCACCAGTTTATTTCTCTAATTTGCATACATTTGACTTCTGTCTGTCAGGTTCAGACAGACAACTGGACCCACAGAGCAGATCAGAGACTGACAGGTGTAGTGAGGCGGTTTATTTACAGTCCAGATACGGTACACAAAAGGCAGTCAGCGGGCAGAAGTACAAAATCACGAGGCAGGAGGAAAGTCCAAGAACAGGCAAGGGTCAAGAATCCAGAACACTGAGCACACAGGCAGAAGTACTGGGCGCTAGGCAGAAACAGAAACAAACAGGGTTGGTACACGAGGAAACAATTATGAAAACGCCAGAGAGCTACTCACAAGGATGAAGACAATCTAACAAAGACACACTGGGAAGAACATACTTATATATACACAAGGAGGGAGCTAACAAGACACAGGTGAAAACAATAGGCAATCACAGGGAGTCAAGACACCAAGAATGAACACAAAAAGGAAGTGAGGGAAAACCAAAATAAAACAGGAAGTCTACCCACAAACTAAAAGCCTGACACTGTCTTTTCTGAACATGAGCATCAATGGATGAATCGGAGTACTGGCAGGTAGAGCAGCTTTGGCCATGACAGATTTAAAGGGGTATTCCAGCTACTTAGTATTATACTGTCTTAGAGGTCTTAGGGAGCAGCGACTGATAAAAAAGAACAGAACATTGTTTAGAAAAGAACAGTCAAAATCAAAACAGTAGAGAGAACGATATCTTGACATATATATCATTTACATACCAGTCTACCTATTCATCTAGTATGAGGAGCAAATGGAAATGTAATGCTACCCAGATCATGTTTTACATTAAAACAATGAAGAAATGTACTTCATTAGCATATCATGCACTGACAACATAAAATGTCAGCTCTGTCACAGTATCTGGTCGAAGGAACTACAGCATTATTTTTTTTAATTCTTCTGTCACAGATTTTTGGACTGAACCTCAGCACCTCGTAACACTACTAACACCTCATTTCTAGAGTACCAGTCAAAAGTCTGGACACACTTTCTCAGTGAAGTGAATGGGAAGGTGTGTAAACAACAAAACAACTAAATCTCAAGACATTTTTGTTGTTTGTTAAGAGTGATGCAATTCAATTTCTTCGACGACATGTAGGTCTTGTTCCTGTTTTGAGTTTAAATGGCCTTATTGCAAGTCACTTTGCACAAAAGTGTCTGCCAAATGAATGTAATGTATTGTCCATAAAGTACAAAGAGGATTCGCACACCAAAATCAATTATATTGCTCCTTTTATTCAGTTTTCAATGTCAAAATTTATCACAGGGAAACAGTCGTTTCTGCTGTGCCTTCTTCACTGTGCAATAATCAGTTTCATGGCTGAGTACTAACACTGCACACTGAAGAAGGCATATGTGCATTTTTTTCTCTGGTTACAAACACCTCTTATTCTTTGGTTGAGCGAAATGTTTTTTTTTTTCTTCTACCTGTAATGTAAAGTCACATCATCAGGATTATTGTATCAAAGCTCCCTAAGAGCTACAGAAAACATAAGCTGACTAATAATCCTAATGATTTATAAACAGATCTTGATGAGCAAAATCTGTGGAGTGCCCCTTTAACATTTAACAGATTAATTTTTAAACAAAACACGCAGTACGTAGCTCAGTAACCAAATGCACCTCAAAGTACATGTTGTGATTCAGAAGAATTCAGAAATGATAAACTAAATCACAACTATTCAAAAAAGTTCAAGTTCAAAAATACATTACTGACATTAATATAAATCTTGCTGGTTATCCCGTGTCTTGATCATTCAGTTATGAGACATTTTCCTGTAAGACATCGCTCTGTATGCTCTGTATATATATTGTAAACGCACTGCTGTTAATAAAATAGATTTAGTGGTTTGTAAGGGTTGAGCTGTGCCTTAAAAAAAACCTGTACTTTGTCTTCTTCCCTGGTGCGCTAGTGGGAAAAAGTTTCAATGAAATAAAAAAAGCGTCTGTGTGTACCAGTTTGTGAAAGACAGTAAAGTGAAAGGCACTCAGCACTGAAATGTAACAAAGAAATTTCTAAAATCCAGACACTAATCTGAATTCTTTTTTGTTCTCTGTGTGCGAATCCTTCCTTGCTGCAATAAAACAGATTTACACATTATGTGGACCACAGGCACCTTGTATTTTTGGCCTGCCCCAGGCTTTTTGTGGGAGGATAATATTTTATTTGTCTCCATGTCCACCTTAGCTGCAGGCAACTTCCCTTTTGCTGACAGACAATAACAGCATTTATTCACAATGACTGTGATGAGGAAATCGTGTGTGTGTGTGTGTGTGTGAGAGAGAGGCATTCCTCACGTTATGGGGACATAAATATGTTTACACAGTCATGTTATGGGGCTTGCCACCCTTATAGGAACAAGAAGTAAGTCCCCTTAATGTAAGTAAAGATACGTTTAGGGTTATGTTACACATGTGATGTTAATGGTTAAAGTTAGGGTTCTCTGAAGAGTGTGTGTGTGTGTGTGTGTGTGTGTGTATTTTTAATTTATACTTTTGCCCAGTGGAAATATCTGATTGTAAAAGCCTTGTCTTGTTTATTAAATTAGTTTGAATCATAGTTTAACTGGAGTGACAACTGCTTGATCACTAATCTGAAGAAATACTTTGGAGATCTGAGTGTTTAGTTTAAACCACATGGCACATAATCAGTGGCATATATGAGTTTTCAATTTACTTTAAAATGACTAAGTTAGCCTAAGTAACCTGCTACTCTATAGATTTAAACTTATATGAAATGTAGAAATAGAAGAAAAAAAAATAGAAAACATTGCAGCTATATTTCAGTGAGGCAGAAATATTTCATTATTTAGTATTTTGAAGTAAGCAGTGTGGGTGTTGCTAAGCAGCAGGAGAAATGGTCCAAAGGGTCTACTTTTCCCAACACCTCACCGGGTTTTAACCCTGACTCTCTGCAAGTAAGAGTTGAGGATGTGTGAGGATGGTAATAGATTGTGTTAGTGTGTGTGTGTGTGTGTGTGTGTGCGCGGTGTAACGGTAGAATCTTGAACATGCAGACATACACCTTGTTCTGTTTAATTGGTACACTGAGGGATAAAGGTGGTTTGATGACATCTAGATGACATAAATTGCTTATTACTGTTGCATGAGAAAGCCTTCTGACTCCAATTTCAGTAATTTTTCATGTTTCAAGTTGAAAGAAAAAACACCAGCTCCTCAGTGGGCTGGAGTATTAAACAAACCTGGAAACTGAAATGAACAAAAGCCTTTCACATCCCACCAAATAAACCCAGTAATGAGTGTTATTAAAGCTGCAAAGTTGTTTTTCTTTCTTCCTGAAAGTTTCACAGTTACACTCAAGGTTTTTCCACACATATTTAGACCAAACACACCTGTAATCTGTGCAAACTCAGTGAATGTATGGGACAGAAAATATTGTAACCACTTTGTGTTTTAGATAAAACAACAACTTTAGTAAATAGTAAGATAAAAATAGTAAAATAGTAAAAACAAAAAAAAAGAAAGAAAAGAAAAATGAGCATTATATTGGCGTTAAACGTGGTGCTTTTTTTTTTTGTCTGACTAACACCTAACAGTCCAATATCCAATCATATTCACAGAAATACCTATTTAGTTACCAAAATAGTTGGCGATTAATTTCCTGGCGATTGACTAATCGATTAATCAACTAATCGTTGCAACAAATTATCTAAACTGTCTGTTGTACATATCCGGTTTGACTTGCTTTATTTGCAGTAGTTGTGCACACACAATTCTCCTGTGCAATGATGAATCATTACAGAGATTTAGAATATATAATCTGGCTAAACTAGTGGCTTCTGGAAATCTGTTAGATCATCTGGATGTTCATGTTGACTGATGAAGCTGGTGTGCATCATTGTACTGAATGATTTACAGGTGGATCGAAGTCTGATTGGGATTCTTGAGGATTGATTTTTGAGCACAAATCAAAGACCGACTAGTGCAACAGTGAAGAAAAATAACCAAATTCCCATCAGTCACCACCAGCAAAGTTATTGAGTCTGTCAGGGGAAAAAAAAAAAGTATGAGGAGGTTTGAAAGTGCAGAGAACTAACAAGACAGCGGGTTATTTTCTGCGATTGTTCGATTTGCTGTAGATGTGTGTGGAAGGTTTGGAAAGAGGTGGTATGCGTGTGTATATGTGTGGGTGGGAATGTGTTTGCTCCTAACCAGTGATCTTTGGTAAGATATACTCTGCTTCCATTTAATTTGTTAAAAATCCTCCCTGAGATAAAATGCAAATGAGCTGACTTTTCAAAAGGCGTCATGTTCTGCGTTTAGACAGCTGCTCTGCTGTGCTACTGTGAGGTGGCCGAGATGAGCGGTAAAGCAATTAGCATGTCCACTGCCTTCTGACATTTTGCATATATAACTCACATGAAAAGTGTGAAGCATATTTAATTAAAAAGAAAATCCCCGTGAAACATTCTCTGACTTTAAAACTGTTGTGTGAAGTAAAACAAAAATAAATCTGACAAAATCTCAGTTTTCATCTAGATTTTAAATGTGTGCGAGATCAGAGATCAGAGAGAGATCAAAGATCAGTTTGAAGCACATCAATAATATAAACTCTAATGTCAAATATCCCACCTTTTCCATTATCTCAAATTATTTTGAGCATTGATTTATCCCCTGGTGAACTGTGCAATGAGTCAAACGGTAAAATAAATATTATTCTATTATTGCTACAACTCCAAGAAACCTCCACCTTGACAGTTGTTTTCTAAGAATGAATTTAAAGGAAAATATAACGGTATAGTATAACAGATAATAGATAATAGTGTCCATGACAAGCAATCCAGCAACCCACTGGAAAGAAGACAAAGAGGAAACTGATAGAAAGGAGTCTCCCCATGCAGTGATGAGGCCGGTGAGAGCCAAAGATTGACTGTAGAGGTGTTTAATAAACCAGCAGCGAAATTACTCTTTCTCACCCGCTCCTATTCTACTCTCCCCCTCCAGCACAGCACAACTAGCATCTCCACCACCTCAAGACCTGGCAATTGACAGAGAAAAGCTGATCAGTCATGGAACAGCTGTGTGAGTGTTAGTGTGTGTGTTTGTGTGTCTTTCTGACAGCCTGTACTTTTTTGTGGGCATGCCCGTCGGTATGCTTGTCTGCAAGAGAGTTCCATTATCCAGCTGCTGATCCCTACAGTTGCCAGATAGCTTGATCTCAGCATCAGTCTCTCAGCCTCTTAAGGCACAGCTATGAGATTCCTTATACAGCACTGAGTTCAGGCAATCAGAACAGGGATATCCATCAAAGAGCTGGCCATGCAGTTGTGTGCAGCTCACTGAGCCGATTTTGAGCCTTGTAATACTTTCCAAATCATAACCCTATTAGTTGGGAGAGAGGCAAATGGGAAGGGGAGGAGGAAGGAGGTGGTGAGGGTGAAGAGGAGAAAAAAGAAGAAGTAACAAATGAGACAAAGCTCATTGATTTTCTTTTAGAAGTGATCATTCAGTGCAGCCGAGCGTGTTTGGTGTTTTTAGAGCCCTTGATTGACAGGGACAATAGAAGAAAGACCCCAGAGGTGGGGGTGGATCTAACTGACCACGCCTTAACACAAAAGTCAGTTATGCTCAGAATATTTCCCCCAACGTGTATAAGATAAAAAAATACCATTAAGAACCACCCTTAATAATTACAAGCATCACTACTTTGTGACAACACCGAGATGCTAAGTTGCAACACATTGCCCGTGACAGATGCTTTCTTTACAACACCCCCATTGCTGGCCAATAACAATTTACAAGCCAGTTCGGCATTTTATGATCTCTATTTATTTAGATACATTAAATCATTACATGCAATATTCCATACTCTGTAAACCTTAAGAAATTACAGTGTCAAGGAGGTCATTCGACTGCTGAGATATTAACCCACGAGATAATTGTGACTTGAAGCTTTATATTGAGTCATGATGGGAGTGAACTCACTAAGAAGATTACACCACTCTGTTAGGTTTTACAGAAAATCTACACTTTTAAGGCATTTAGCAGACATACACCACACTGAGTTAAGCCCAATCACTGCAGATGTATTGCATTTGTAATTTTCCAGATGGGGACATTCCTCTGTGTGGCTAATTAGAAAAAAAAAAAAACCCTATAGAATGACTTCAACATATAGTTCTTTCAGGGCATATGATTAACGCTACATCCATTTAAAATCTGACTTCCCTTGTCAAGGCCATCCTGGCAGTAATAAATTGGATACCAGGTGTCTTGTGGGCAGCAGACAGAACATGGAGGAGATAAGCACGGCCTCGCCTTCCTGCCAAAGGACACGACAGATTATGAAAGAACTCATACATATTCTGTACAACCTATTGCTGTCTCCATCCAGAGAGGTGACAGCTACTTATACACTGTCTTTCTCTAGACACCTCCAGTCCAGTACTGACCCGCACCAACACTACAACCATCAACTCCCCACAGCCCCTTGATATGTGCTCATAAAATGGGATTTCATGGTGTTAGGGTACCAGAAATTGTTCTGGTAGTGTCAACACATCATGGAAACTTCATGTGTTTAATACATTTTTTTTTTCTTATTTCATTTTATAGTTTTTATAGTTCTTATTTAGAACTATATCCAGTCCAGACCAATTGATCTGGCTTTTAATAATATGAAAAACCTGATGATATTCAATTAATTATTAACTCAAGTTTCATGAAGAGTTGTCTTTTCATACTTTTTAGAATGAACAAATATAATATAATGTATAAAATATACAGTATATATATATATGTGCAGCCTCCCACCTACACACACACAACCTCCACCATCTGCCACATGCTCGGTGATATGATTTTCTCAGAGCAATTCGATATTTATGTAGTTAACCTTTCCATCCACAGTGAGTTTGAAAGCCTTAAATAAGGTTGTTTCAGTAATAACTACTGCTTCATGACATGCATAATGGAGCAAACTGTCTGTGGTCGACCAACAGCATTTATTTTTAATGTAGCTACGAGCAAAACAATCAATACACTAATAATCTATTGCATATGCTCACCGATAAACGTCCTGTGGGTTCATCCAGTTTAGATATTACACATGATGTAGGAAATATTAAAACAGATTTTTATGTAGCTCCTCCTTGAAAACAAGATAATCTGTCATTTGTAATGTATATAATATAATATAATATAATATAATATAATATAATATAATATATTATATTAATATATTATATTATATTATAAATAATTTTGCTATTAACCCTACAAGAAGACTGCACATGATTCACTAGTAGGAAAGTGTCACCATGTAAAATTATCAGTTGACAGAGAATATTATTTCTTCCTTTGCTTGTAGTTAGGCTTTCATTTTCATATTGCAGATCATGATGTAATGATTTTTTTTTTTATTATTATAAAGAAATATATTTGGATGTCTATACAACTCTTTGATGTGCACAAGAAATCAAATGTCAGCAGGCAATTAAATAGCATAACGACAATTTCCTTATTTGTCCCTCCTTTGATCAGTATATAAATATCTGTGGAAAGACATAATTACCAAGACAATGATCGGAGAGAAATGTGTTAATGCTCGCTTTGAATCTTTTAAAACCTGACCTGCTTATCAGACACGGCTTATTAAAATGTGATAACACCAGGTGGTAGAGGATATATGTCGGCTCCACGGTGGAGAGCGCTAACACATAGAATCTGTTTCTGATAAGCTAGAACTAAATGTATGGGTTTTGTTCAAATAAACTGACTACAGACTCACACAGATTTTCATGATATTAAACCCCATTGTGACACTATCTATGGTCTACATTTCCTCTGCAATAGTCATTCAGTGTATTTATAATCAGTAATTACCTCACCGTTTACAGGTTTTTACTGGCAGTGGTGAGTCTGCCCTTAATTCACCTTAAATGTGTTCAACTGGTGTAACTGTTTATTGTGGAGCAGTCACAAAAAACTGTCACTGGGGTTAGCAATGATACATCTACAAAACAACATATGGGAAATTTTGGGAATGTTTTGGTCAGCGGATCATTTTTTTGATGGAACATGAAGCAGCCGCCGCAGTGAGCTGTTAGACGGCTTCACACTTCCAACACCTCAGCAAAGGTACCGACTTCACCGCAGCCTACCGTCCTGTTGTGTGGAAAACTACTGCCATTGTGCATAGCATGAAATCAGATCACAGTGTCTGACCTTTTTATCAAACAAACGAGTTTGTTTGGATGTGCTGTAAAAATACACTAATTGCTTTTCTGTTCATTTCTGATATTTTCTGACAAAATACCTTAGAATAAACTACACTTGTTTTTCCCATGTTAACCGTGGGTGTCACAACAACAACCAAGATTCATGTCTTGAAGGTGAGAGTACTCAAAATACACTTCAAATATCAAACTGAATGAGCATCAGGTTCACCATGCGTTTGCCATGTTGTAGTACAAATCGCTGAGGGCCTTAAAATAAACATGAGGTTGGAGAATTAAAAATCGATAAGACGGCACATAATGGTGTCGAGGTCAAAACAACATGACATGCTGAGGTGAGAGGAGAGCAGGCTGGGCATTCACCTCTGAGTCAACGACTACGACTACACATCAATCGCTCTTTCAGACTTTGACCGGTGCCACGACTCCAGAGGGCACCAGGATAGAGGGAATGAAAAATGCAAGGTGAGTGAATTTCTATAGAAACAGAGGTCATGCAAAAGTAAAGATGACAGCTGTCATTTATAGTGACAGGTTGAGAGGAAAACATCTTCTTATGATTTACACAGCTTACTCTGTATTCTGGTAACACATCTACAAAACCTGTACTTGCTTAAGTGATGGAAAACAGTCTTTGAAAACATGGTGGAAATGCTGTACAAGCTTCACACTGGGGAAAGAGAAGCAGGTTGAAGATGTTGCACTGGCTGAAAATCCCCTCAGAGCCTCCATGTTTCCAAAATGTCTCTGCAGAGAAGAGGGATTCAACTGATTCTATGCAGTTCAAGACATGTTTGTTTGAATAACAAACAAAATGTGAAGTACACAGTCAGTATATGAAATGTAGTGTTTTCTTTTCGATTTCACCATCTGTGGTGTGATGTGCAACTTGGGAATGGAGATTAAAGACGATGAGCCAAGTGCATCAGGAAACCTGTCATAGAATCAGAGGGGAGAAATAAGATCTGACTTTCACCGGGGGCACATTTTCACAGCCGCACTAAGCTTTAGCTCCCCTTTCCTCTGAGATCAATGACATATGTAAAAATATAACCTTCATATATAAAATGCAATAAAGCTAAAAATGGATCCCAGAAGTAATTGGATAGATGGGATCTTTGCAGGCCAGTCATCAATGGTGCTGCACTACTTTACTGAAGCAGCACTGTCAACAATACGTTTAGTGTAGTAACTTGTATTCTGCAGTCATGATCTATTCTTCTGTGCTCTGGTGTCCTTGAGCAAAGCAGTGAATCTCCTCATACCGCTGCTGATCTGTGTAGTAGCTAACATTGAGCTGCCAGGAGAATAAATAATAATAAAAAGAATATTTCCCTGCAGGGATCAATAATGTACAACACATACAAAGCCTACAGTACTTAACCGTCCTACAGTGGCTCCATTGCTTCAGTAGGAGACTATCCCGTGCTATCTTATGCTCATTTGGTGTTTAAGTGCAGATCCACCCCAAAACTGACTTCACAACACTATTACTAAATAAAATGTACTGTTTGAAAAAGGAGAACTATGATGAAATGTATTTAATTTTTTTGGCAAAAAAAAAAGACCTCTTGCATTATGGTTAATAAGAAGCATCTTGCATGTCTCTGTCAGTAATGTTATCTGATGTCCCTTCTTGGAAGAAACAGATTTATGGACTACATTAATTTACACTAATTTATTGAGAATGAGAAGTGTTTACAAAAACATCTGGGACAGAAATGGAAGACATACAGACAGCATGAGTAAGAATAAGGTAACGCAACATTATCAAGAGCTGTGGATGTGTTAATGTTATGCTCAGTCAGCTATCTTTCCAAAGGAATATCACCACTTCATTTTGTTTTATCTTCCACTCTTAACCCAGACAGTGAAGTGAACAAGTGACTGAATCCAGCTTCTAAATGATCAGCTGCAGTGCAATGAAGAGCACAGGTAGCAGTGGCAATGAGCAGGAATGATGCAAAGTAAGCATTCGAACAGCCAGAGTTTGGAAATGACACCTAGATTTACTGAGGAGACAGTATAATACTGCAGAGCAGCACTAAGCTCGTAATGACAAGAACGACAGCTGTACCCATCACAACTGTACACAGGAGGATGAGGTACAAGGATGACTTTAAAATGCTTAGAAGACATACAAATTAAAAATCCATGACAAATACACAAATGTGTATCTTCCTGAACATTGTAATGTGTGCATTGAGAGCCACTAGAAACCATTGGAAGACTGTGATGAAAACTAAATCAAAATCAGGTGCTACATTGTCTCATGTACCTGCTATTGTCTAAAACACATCAATGAACAAAGTCAACCCACCTACTGTACACCGCCCTGCTGCTGTGAATATTCAATAGAGCACCAGGTGTGTAGGAATCTGCTGCTAAAAACAACAACAACAACAAAAGGACACATTTACTTCTGTTTGAGTAACATTTACTGTTTTAGGAAATTGACTTTAAAACTTATTCATAAAGTGTATATTCAGGACCAGTTTCTAAGATTTACATATTCAGTAGGAAGGAATAAACGTGGGGCTGAACACACGCTCTGGGGAAATCAGTGGCATTGTTTGTTTCAGTCTTTTCATCGGATTTGTTGACAATAACAGACATTTTGAATATTGCAAAACTTATCCCTGAACAAGCAAACCAATCTGTGATGTCATAAAAAATCTGAAGCCGCTCCACTGCGGATATAAATGAAGCTGTCTTTGGTGATAAGTCCTTTTATCATTATCTCGTTGTTATTGTGATTAAATGCTCTTCTGTTACAGTGGAGTGAGCCCTCCTGGGGGGCACAGAGGCACTGCAGGGGAGGAGCACATGATCAGGGTGAAAAATGTGCAGCCAAACTTGAATTAGAATGAATCTATTTCATGTGGCAACAATTAACAAACAAACAGGTCTGAGCTCTGCGACCTGCGAGACGATCTAAAATTCAAATCAGCAAAAAATTTTCAGACATGAATTGTTAAGTACAATGGACAGAAGTGATGCTAATCAAGAAAACACATCAGTCAAAACTGAAGTCAAGAAAATATGAGGAAATCTATTTTTCACCCAGGTTTATTTTATGTGAGTGCAGATCTCTGCCAGGTGTGTCTGGGGGCGTGTGGGCGGCGAAGCCCCTACGTACTGCGACACCACCACTGATGCAACCAGCAGAGACTTGTAGAAGTTTTGAATAAAGTTTTTTTTTTGTATAGTATAGCACAGTCTAAGTTTTCTTATATATATGTATGCCAAGTGTTTACTGAAGTGTTTTTGTATAGTATGGTTTCAGTTTTCTTTAAGATGCATAGAATAGTGTAATAGTATTATAACCAAGTGTCAATTTAAACATAACTTCATATATTTAAACCCCTCCGTACCTCCCTCCCCCCTCCCGAACAAAGAAGAGATTATTCAGTTTGACTCATTTTGTGGCTAATAATCATATATAAAAAGTTGTAGGTTTATGGTGGGGGATTTTTTTCTGTTTCCAAAGGGCAGTATGACAGAAAATGTTTGACAACCACTGAAGTCCCCTCACTGTGGTTGCCAGATGCCAGTTTAGTGAGTTTAATCTATTTTCACTTTATTTCTCTGTTTATGTTCATAAATGTACGCTGAGTCATCTTAACATGTACCACCACCTGGAGAAAGGGAAAAAAAACCTGAGTAACCTCAGTCCAAGTCAAAATATAGTTTCGATATTTCATCTGAAACCTATTAAATATGCCTCTCTTTCTCATCAGTGTTTCTAACTCATTCAAGTTCAGCGAACTGAGAGACTCAACTGAAGTCAATCATGCTGGGGCATCTGTATATAATATTTGTGTGTGTGTGTGTGTGTGTGTGTGGGTGTACATGCTATCACTGCTGTGCAGCCTTTCACCTTGGGCTCAGGGCTAGTTGATAGACTTGCACTGCCTCCCGTCTTTTGGCTCTAGTGGTTGTGCGTATGTGCACAGATATGTGTGACTGTGTGTGTGGGGGCATATTTGTGTACGCGTGCATATGTATGTATATGTATATGTATATATGAAAATTTGACATGATTAAAAGTTACAATTCTTGGTCTACTTGGCGTTGGACCAAGATTGGAAATGTTGAGGAAAAGGTTGAAAATGAGACCTGTTTTATTGAACACAGTGCATGAAGGTCAGCATGTTCACACCCACGTAGGCTAAATTGGCTGCAGTGCACAGAATACCTGCACTGCCTGAGACACTCATTTCATCCATCCATTTCCTGTACCTGCTTAAATCAGGTGAGAGGGCACAACCTGGACAGGTACAAGGCCATCTTGCTGCTAACAGTGTTAGTTGCCAAGCAAGTCAAGCATGGAAAAATACCTTTATATGATACTAGCAGACAAAACAGGTAAGACTTAAAACGTTAATCCTAAAAAGAAAAGAAAGACGGATTTTGGCAACCATAGGTGCCAGCGAATAATGGTGTGGCCTTGTCGAGATTTAAAGCTCTGAAGATGGACAAAGATCTTTAAAGGGGCAATGAAGATGTTTCAGAAGAAGCTGTTCACATCAAGGAATTGGCCATTTATAGGATTTCTTGGTATTTGGGTTTTAACTGTGTCACTGTCAGCATGACAAGAAGTGAACTTTTATACAAAAGACAACTGCAACACAGTTCGGCATATAATTTGTTTCTGTTCGTTGGTAGCTGCTCTACTGCCCTCCAGTGTGATTTGGCTACTTGAAAAAGTGTTTTCATACTGCACATTATGAAAAGAGACATTTTTTTTTCCAGGTAAAACATGAGAATCACGTAGGCGTTAATAGGAGTTTAGTGTGGGTGTAATGGATTGTAATGTAACTGAATGATATATTTCAGAGTCAACTCTGGATATCCGAATTTATGTACAGCCCCAGTATGAAAGTGGGAAGTGTCAGGCTCTAAATACACACCTAACACACTAACAACGGCTCTGTTCTTATAACAGTGTGACAATAAGCCGGCATGCACAATACTAGGACCTCGAAACGAAAGCAGCTAAATTATTATATATAATTATATACACTATTTTCACACCTGTGGTTTTCCTACTGTGATGTGTCAAAATGATGGTTGGTGGTGATAACCTCTGATAACAACTGTTTTTAGTTGCCTAACCATAATACATTGACCACAGCATATTTACCATGAACTACAATCTTTCTAAACCAAATCATTTCATTACAACAACAAATGTCAATACAAGGGCTATATTGGCTGTTTTAGATGTTATAATAATTAATAACATTCAATGAAAAATTAAGTCCTCTTTTTATTTTTGTTCATCTATGATTGCTACATGTGCAGTGTACAGTGTATATACCCACATGTGAAGGCCCTCAGTTGTTAATTTATCATTTTGAAGTAGGCCATTAAAGCATTTATAGTACTGTTGGCAAATGCATATAAGCTACTATACCCTATTTAGTTTTAATATTTCCATAAACGCATATATGCTTGCACATTAACTATCAACAAGTGCATTCATTTATAATGTCTGTAAGTGTGAAATTACTAATTCCCACCCACAGTTAAGAAATCTCACACCTCTCTTCAGTTTATACAATCATTACTGGCTGCCATTCAGCCACTGAAGAGACATTCTTCCTTGAAAATCATAACACTTAATTATACACGGAAACATGTGGTGTTTGTTAGCTTTGCATCATGCCAAAGCTAGCAGACTGACACGCGTAATCGTGTTCATAAAAAGGACTCTTTCTAGTCATTACTTCTGGAACAAATAACCTGTCGAAAGGATTGACGGGTCATTCAACAGATTGTCTTTTTAGCACTGCAATTGATCACCACGTATTAGTAAAATCAAATATTCTGGGATTCACTGATAATGTCCGGGGATATTATATATATGAACTGATAAGATATGAATATACTCTATAGCGGAAATATGAAGTAAACATATTTTTGTTTCCAGTTGACTGGTTGATGTTTTAACATTCTGCAGTCAAAGTAAATGAAGTGAGAATTATTTGTTCTCTCATCCTATTTTCATGAGGCGGATCAAAATGTGATCAAACAGACTGCAGTAATAAACAATAAACTTTCAACCTTTGAACCTAAGAACAGTCCTCTCGCACACACACACACACACACACACGTATATATATATATATATATATATATGTATATATACATGTATGTGTGTGTGCGAGAGGATTCTTCTTAAAAGTGTTGCCCTAGGCTTTTTATGCTACAAAGTCTATATCTTATAGATCAAATATCATGGGTTAGATCTTGATCAGTCTGAGAAATTGTGCACACAACACTCCCACAACAGATATTATTAGGCTATATATATGTGCAGGCATTCTCAGCTTTTCACATATAAACAGTATTACACATATAACACAGAAGGATCATGCAGAACGCTGGTCTCATGATGAAACACCTATTCCTTCCCACTGAAGACACAAATTGACAAACACAGACATTACAAATAATTTAGTTAACAAGACTTTTTTTTTAATCTTTGTTTTTCCTTCCATTCATATTACGGCCACATTGAGTACTGAAATCAAGCACCAGTTATGCATTGTCCTGATCTACAGTATTCATACATGGCTCATTTTTGAGAATCTTGACTTGCAGGTAAACTCTGTTCTTCAAACCTGGCCTGTAAAACAGCAAAAAGTAACCATGCAAAAATGATATTAAGCTGTTTTGGCTTAACATGCACGTGTCCCCAGCACCAAACAGCTGCCTGCTGTGATAAACAACAATGTTGACGAGAAGAGAGCTGTGATACTGAAAACCAAAATAATACTCTCCACAGAGCAGTGGGAAACTGCGGTCTAGTTATATTTCTTTGTGCGTTTGTAATTATGAGTGACATTCAGCTTCAAGGTATTTTTTTTCTTTGTTATTTTACAGTTTCAATATCGGTTTTAAATTCAGAATTCAGAAACTGCAGTGTGAACAGGCCAGTTCTGAGATGAAGTGAGATTTTTCAGGTGCGCATGAAGGCTCTGCAGGTTGATGGACGTGAGCCAGCTGTGGCACACAAAGTACTTCAAAGGCCACTAGCATTCTCACGAAAATCATCTCCTGTTTTTCAAACAAGCTCTGTATAAAAAGCATACTTTCAGGGTTAGGAAAAAATTGAAATACAAAAAAAAAAGGACTGCTAAACTGCTAAAGAATACTGACTGGGACAGAAATAATACAAAATGCAGTGAAACTGTGAAAGAACAAGAAAGGTCAGAAGGAAATTAATGCATAAACATGTTTATTAGTAGAGTTAACATTAGGACCCCACATCACCTCCACCCTCCACCCACTCACCCTGCATTCATGCCACGCTCCTTGTTGCTCATATCAGCGTCAGAGGTCATAATCCTCAACACTCCTCTTCAGTGATAACAGCACCACATTCTTCTAGTGTTATAAATAAAAATTTGCTATGACAATTAAATCAAAATTAAGTTTTGACTTAAGTATGATGCTTTTTAGAAGTTTCCATTTTAAGTAAAGAAAGAGAAAAAGAAGTGAAAATTATGACTTGTGCCAAAAACTACAGTGCCGAGCTGTTTTAAGAAATTATTCAGCCTATTTTTATTTATCTATTCTTTTTATCCAAGTATATATTAACTTTTACTTGGCTTTTTTTTTTTTTTTTGAAGATTTACATCTTCAAAATGAAATGAGCTCAAGACTGAATCCCACCAGCAGGGTAGAGAAGATAAAAAATGAGAAATGTGTGTTGGTGTTGGTCTTTTCGTGGGATTGCCTGGCATTCATTAAGTGTTCGCTGTAAAATGACATCATTAGTGTTACTTAAATTAAGTTTGTAGTAAAGCTTCCAAACATAAATATGAATCCATTCATGACACAAGGCCGCTAGCTGAAAACACACGACTCACCCACATGTTATTTGATTAACCTGATTAATGGACTATTATATTATACAGTACATGAAGCCTTTTCACCTGTTATTATGATGGCATTTGTATGGATATTTACTCAGTTCCCACCAGAAGGTTGTGTTTTTGTCCTGCACATTATGACGTGGAAAAGAATCTGTTGTGTTTGCTGATTAATAAAACATGAACAAAATATTTCTGAATTAAATTTCTCAGGGTATTGTGACCTTCAATTTTCTCTTTCTAATGGAGTCCGTTGGATGGTTGAACCATTGCGACCAGTCTCCACGACAACCTCCACAGTGATGCAGAAAAGAGAATGGACCAATATATTCGAACAGGGCTACTATCTGAGAACACTGGAATTAATTACAGCCACAAATACTGTTACTGGATGGACTAAATTTATATTCAGAGCAGACAGTGCGTTTTAATGTGTATGTCTATTATTGCTAACGTGATTGAGGAGATATAATGAGGAAGAATAAGAAAGTAGTCCGGACCCCGCAAGTTCAATAAATGGCCTGTTGTGAGCTCAGCAACAGGTCAGCATTCAAGTCAAGTCGAGTAAAAATTATAGTGAGTGAGATACTTTCAGGATACAGGATGTGCTCTGCATTTAATGTGCTCTGACACCCAATGCATAGTTAAATATTTTAGATTATTACCCAACCATATCACATAAAAACTAATATCCTACAGATTTTCTGCCAGGCTTGAAATATTAAACAATCTAAATAAAATAAAACTATGGTCCCTTAATGTTAGCTGACTAGTAAACAGATCAAGTGTCAATTAAATCAACATTCACACATCTGTCTTTCACACACATCCCCAGTGCCATATGATGAGTACTGTGTACTAAGTAGGAAGTGTGTGTGTATGTGTGTGTGAGAGAGATAGAGAGAGAGATCTATTTTCAGTTTGAACTTTTAAGTACATGGATCCAGTATCATCTCTGCTCCACTTCTCTATGTTTCAAAATATGTTTAAAAATAGCTACAGTAAGCCAAAAACTGCCTGACACAGTACTATTAATAGATCACAGATAATCATCTATTAATATAGAATATCTACGATGCCAAGAAAAATGTAGTTTTTTTTACACGTTTTCTTATAGTGGTTTTTTTTTTTTTAACTCGTGTCTATTTATATTGAAAGGCACTCTGTGAACACTGAAATATTATTGATCATTTTTCATAGCTTACACAGATATAATGTAACTGTATCAGTGACATTATGTATAGGTTTAGGTAACAAGAAACTGTGGTAACAAGAATGTATGCTTGAAATAATTTAGAAACTGTCTCCATTCAATATATATTTTGAGAGAAACATAATGTCTGTCCCAAATAAAATTTTATCGACTTAATGTGGAAATCTTATTTAACCAAAAGTACAACCAAGGTGCTTTTGTTTCTTAAACCTCACCACAAAAGTGACAAATGTGCAAAGTCCTGCACTTTGTAAGCTCATGACCTGCATACTGTAAACATAGCAAATCCAACTTTTAGAAAAAAATGTGCCACTGAACATAATCCAGGGGGCCTGTTTCACGATAGTAGTTTGTGTGCACTGACTGTATACACACAGATCACAAATAGCGGTGAAGTTAAGTTCCACAAATGATTTCTGAGTCCTACAGTCCTCTCACAATTGCAGGTTTCTATTTGATTAATCAAATGTGTCAAAATCAATAGTTGGGAAAATGATCTCTTGTTGCAAATCACATCTTGCATGTAGCAAGTTTCCTTCAGAACTTAATGGAGGTACTGTATAAACAACAACGAGTATCGGTTGAACAGAGAAACTGATATTTATTTGGATAACCGACCCTTTACCTGAATGCTACTACTGTATATTCCAGAGACCACTATCCATCTCTGCCAGGTGAGCACCGCCACAGGGAAAGGAGTATAGAGGAGTATGACGATGAGTGCCAGACTATGCATATGTTTCCCTTTTCGTATGTTAGATATAAAGCCTAAAGCAAGACCTGGCTGAGACAATGCCTCCCCAGAGATCAGCCAGTTATTGAGCTACTCCTGTTCTTGTAATATATCTGCTTAGGTGATATTTATTACTACTATAACTAAAGAAAAGAAGCAGAGCCAATAACCTTCATTTCCCCCCTCTGTCCTACAAAGAGGCCCCATTAGCTATTCCCTTTTGTACCGTGCTTACAGTATATTTCCCAGAACTGGACCACATTGTTCATCCGCCAGTTAGTTAATTTGTTCACATTATTGAACACAGAAGCCTTGGAATAATATATAGCCACCAACTCTGTATCTATTAGATCTTCAGGACAAAATAGCTTATTGGAAAGTGTAGCTTGTAGTGCTGGAGGATGTTTCTGTCAATTGTTACATCCCCTATATTTAAACATTTCTGACTAAGACATCTCTTTGGGGCAATGTCAAAAAAGACAGTCAAAAACCTCACGTGGCTTCAAGCCGCTCTGAACGCTTCATTTGCAACAATGTTTTCTACCTTGCAGAGGAGCTGACGTTGGCTCGTTGGGCATGTCCATATAATGCACATAGCCTTAATTGCTAAGGTTATTACTGAGGTTTTTCTATGTTCTGCTATCTTCTTTGTGTTGTACGCTCTCATATTTCAGATCAGATTCCAGCTTGAATGGGTAATGGGGAAAAAATGAGAAACGTTAATGAAATCCTATCACTATAGGTTGTTTCATGGTTTGTTGGTGCAGCTTTCAGAGGTGGTGGATGTCTGCCGAGGGGCAGCTTTAAAGTGCTGGCCAGAGAGAACAGAGTGGGCTCATTGGGATGGGGCCTTAAAGAGACAGAGTCTGAACTGAGGGGCTGCATATCATATCAGTATAAATTACACAAGGAGTTCTTTGAACTGTAAATTATGTAAAGATATTCCAGTAGAGCTCTAGAATATAAATACAGACCTGGAAATGTGCACGATATGTTCCCTTTAAATTTCAACACATTACAATGGTTACGAGCATACAATAGTTACTAGAACGCATCCATACTTATCCAGGTTTTAGCACAACTGAGATAGATTTCGGGTTTTGATGACAAATTATATCGAAGCTGCAGGCTGACCAAGTCTGACAAGCTGAGTCTGAGATATCCTAAAACGGTCACATTACAGGTCATTTTGATTCAAGTCAAAGACAATTTGGCCTTCTTCTGGCCACACTTCATATTTTTGCCCCACAAGTGATAAGGATCTAATGATAGCAGAGTTGTCTCTCCATCTTCCCTCCATCCTACAATAGTTTTCTGTTGTGTAAATTATATTACAGCGTCATGGAGCTGCTAGTATAGCTAGAAACCTTTAGTTTTGTTCTATATAATATTTTACACGTCTCTCTATATTACAAAATATATATCATAAAATAGATGTAAGTGAAAATCATCTGTATCATTGCTGGTTATTTATGGGTTAAACAAGTGAGTGAGTGAATCTGAAAGTGCAGGTAGATGGATTGTGAGAATAAGTGTGTGACGGTCCAGTTGCTCCCTGTCATCGCTCACTGCACACTGCTGCCTTTGGCCTTTTTAGCCGATGCTTTGAGTCCAGAGTCATACCGTCACAGCTTATCTTCACTTCAAGATGTGTTTGTTTGAAGTCACACACACACACACGCACACACGTGAGTGTGTGCGTGTGCGTGTGCACATGCACATAGGGCACTGTGTACAGTGTGCATGCATTAGAGAGTGAATATGCATAATGCATGGTGTGTGCATGTGTCTGAATTTACATGTCGATAACAGATGCATCCACCTGATGTGCATCCACTGACAAGCTAAAGCAAAATGTAATGAGCTAGTCAGTCACTTCACTGATTACCTACCTTTAGCTTTATTTGGAGCATGATGGTAGAGAGAAATTGTTGTAATCGTCTCCCTTTATGTTTGCACAACAGATCATTTCCTGCAGCAAAATATTGTTTAAAAGAAGCTGCATGTACATCATGCTTTATCTGCATATCCAGCACATAAAGCCTTGCTTGCTAAAGCATGTAAACTGCTATAAGGATTTCATTATATATATTTTTTTTGTCATTTAGATTTCCCAAATGGGCTGGAGGATGCAAAAGCAAGAGCAGATTAACAGCACAATAAAATAGATTTACCTTGACTTATATATAGTAGGTCTCCTTGTATAAATATGCATCTGTGGGTGTCTGTGGTGCATGTGTGTGTGCTTGTACTTCTGTATTTATGAGGACCAAATGTTCTCACAGTAATGATCAGGAGAGGAAAAGCCTGCAAAATAAGATAAAATTTGGTTTGTAGTTAGTGTTGTGTGTAAGGGTGAGGTTAGGCATTCAAAGTAGTCTCAGGCGTTATGAATATAGGTTATCCAAAGGGTTAGAAATTACAATTGATTTCAATGTTTATGGTTAGGAAAATAGGATTTTACGAAATAAAAATGTCAGTCCCCACAAAAATAGAAAAAAAGTGTTAATGCAGTGTGGGTGGGATGTTGAGTGGGTAGATATGTTTTGATGTTTAATCCATATGTTCACTTACAACATTTGTCAGCATCAATGTCTTTATAGGATGTTTATGATAAGTTTATGCTCAACACAGCATGTAGAGGACTTGTATAATGCATTGTGTATGAAGTGCTTCTTTGTGTCAGAGGAATAAATTTTTTTTTTTAAACCATGGTGGTGGCCCTGCATCAGAGGGTGTGGGTGTGTATTTGATGGATGCTTTATTTCAAGCTATAATCAAATTAGTAGAGGTGACTGGCAATCATCATTTCCCTTCCACCATCTGCATCAAGATACTCCTCTTATCTCAATTAAGCCATATTTTCTCTGTTTTGTCTCCATAATCGCTGTCGATGAGGTTAAAAATAGTCTAATAGTTTTGGTGCTTATTGACTCTGTCTCCCCCCTAAGGCCAGTCATTATGCCCATTTTGTTGCCTGTCTTCTCCAGTGTTGCAGTCCCGGTATCAGGAGAGAAGGAGTATGTGGCTTCAAGTATTCTATTCAGGGGTATGGTAACACTACACAGGGTTGTTACTATCATCATCAAAAATCTGCACTAAATAACATAGTGAAGACTTTGCAAAGTGTGTGTGCGCGTGCGTGTCTGTAGGAAATCTGTGTCTGATCATATTCCTCACACCGAGTGTGATACAACGGTTCTGGAGGTAAGTTGAGGAGTGTGTCACAGTTATCCATGTTGGTGCAGTGGTAGTGCTGTTGCATGGACTGCTGTTGCTAACTGGTCTCAAAGGTGCAGCAGTATGGTGTTGGAAATCAAAGGCCATCTCAGAGCGGTGTGGGAAACAGGCATGTCGAATCAATGTGACCACTAAGTTTACACATCGTTCCCATCGAATGCTAAAAATGTTTTGGAGGATTGCTTGTCTTTTTAACTAAAAGAAAAACAACATGCATCATGGACCAACATGAAACAGATGTTTCATAAATTATTTTCTCCATATCATTTCATTCATGTTCAAAATTGAAAAATTCTGATCTTTAAACAATACTAAGAGTCCATAGATGTTATGATGTTATGAGTGTCGGATGTATTTAGGGCTTGGTTAGGCAAGAAAATAACTAGTTTGTACAATGTGTTGCCCAACCACATCAGAAGGCAAAAGTGTTTGTATTGATAACATTTGTCAAAAATACATGGACGTATTTGTGAAAACCTTAAATAGTATTTATGAGTCACATAAAATCTTTTAATTTTCTTTGACATAGTAGTCAAAGCAAAACCAATTTTACTTTCCCTCCCTATAATGCAAAAAAAATGGTTTGGTCTGTCATGCTAGTGCAAGGTCAAAAGTCTAATCTAGCCAGCCCCTTCACCTCCAGTACACTTTCAAAATGGCCAGTCGTCAAAAGGTGCTCAGAAGAGAAGAGAAAAATGAAAAAGAGAAAGTGATAACAGAGGTGCAAGGGACTTTATGTATATGAAAAAAGATATTGAAGTGGAAGATGCAGCAGAAACAAGTAGCCCGTGACCCCGTCTGCAATAGGGATGGAGGCACAGCCAATAATAGCACCTGGTTTTAAATTTATATATTTATATTCAAAACCACAAATCTCACAGAGGCTGTAGAGGTGAAGTCAGATCAGTAAAGTCAGTAGGATATATCATCTGGAAACCATGAATGAAAACACTACAATGCATCAGATCTGTCTCAAAAATCATATTCAATATATTATTCTTAATGTATCAGTATGCAATTGATTGTTGTTTCAGTTGTTATTTCACAATGCACACATGCAAGCATAATGTTTCAAAATATCTGGAGTTGTATAAGCTTTATGTCTTCTGCATTTTCCTTTCCTGGACATGATGGTCTGCCACGGTTCTACTTTTATGTGTTGATGAGCTTCATTCATTCCTATTTTCACTTGTAATCAAGGTGAGTTGTCTGCTACAAGTCTACCCTCTGATGTCCTGCAAAAGCCTCTTTTTGATTTGACATTTCCAAAGATTTCACAAATTAGAGTTTGCAGTGGAGTATATAAAGATATTCTGATTTGTGCATATTTGAAAATTACATAACATACATTTTTGTCACATTCAAGCTTTTCTTTTCTTTTTTTTTTTTTTTTTTTAGCAAATTCAGTATTTTAACAAATATATCTCTGAATTTAACAGTTTAATTAATGTTTTGAATTCATATAGCGATTGTGTATTTCCGATGCAGACACTTGGGTAATTCGATGAATGAGCACAGGCAAATTCTCATTAAAATTCATCACCACACTGTTCCTATTTGTGCTTAATTAGAATATGCAAGCAAGGCTTCAGTTGAGCCTTCTGTAACTGCATTATTAAGCTGCTACAAATCATTGACTTGGGATACTGAAGTTTGCTTACAGATAAACAAGGCGAATGTGAGGAAGCTTATCGTAAAAAGAAATATATACACATATATATAACAGCTGGCTCTCTCTGGGTCAGGTCGACTTCCTCTCGCAGCCGTTGTAATGAGTAAAACAATCTTTTAGCAAGGTCTCTATGACTCAGTCTGGCTATCTGTCTCCTAAACAAACCACATGGCATCCACATGTCGACTTCATGTACCAGAGTTGTACCCCAGAGTCTCCTAGTATTAATGCTCTAAGATTCCTTTATAACAGTAGGAATGATCCTCTAAAGCCAGACTCGACCCTTGACCTCTACATGGAGGAGGCAAGTGAAACAAGGATTCTCCTTCTGAGTGTCAAGAGTGCAGAAACGCTCAACCCCGTCCTAATGTAATGTCTGTAAATGCTCTCTGTATGTATGCACACATCTGGCACACACTGCTCATTATTCCACCTGCAGGGAGAGTCCCAAGGGCGTCAGTTTCATCACGATCCACGTGCACCATCCACACATCCACTCAGTTGATTCTGCACACAGACGCCTGAGTTGAGAAAAGGAGAAAAGAGAAGAGAATCAAACATATCTCTTTCTGTCATTTTCTCTTGTCTATCTCATAATGGTATAAATTACATTTGAGGAGAGCTGCCGGTGGTTTATATTTAGTCATGCGATTTACTACGATCCTATCAGTACTCATCCCTACAAGCTTTGTTAATACAGATTCTGGCTCCACTGTAAATGTCTGCCGGGGATTGCTTCCTAGATTTAGTTTGGCTCTCACCTCATCTTCTCCTCTGTGCTATTGCACTGTTTCTTCTCATCTCATCATTCTCGCTCTATTTGTTCTTCATCTCTGTCTTCCTGTCTGTCTATCTCTCTGTTTCTCTGACTACCTCTCTCCTTCTTTTGTGTGCAATTCTCAGACGCAGCCAGCGGAGGAGGAGTGTGGCAGGACTGTATGATTATTCATCCAGAGAAAGGCACAGAGCTTTTCCCATTTAACTCACTCACTCAGCCTACGGCCAGTTTGCCTATCTGAGATTAGATTCATCAATATCTTCCCCCTCTTCCAAACACACACACGCCATTCTCCTCAGTGAGTTGCTATCAGAGGTCTCTCAATGTGTTACAACAAGCGTTTCACACACTTCCTTCACACCAAGTTCAGTGAACGTCTACACTTTGCCCGTTTAATCATAATCCTCACCACTTCTACCGTAAGAGCAGAAGTTTCGGTGGTGCTTTGACTATAAACATCACTTGAATTAGGTGCATGCAATTTTTCTCTTATTAATACAAACATGCAGACTATGTTCCCCAATAGACCATTACAAACCAAATTGATATTATGCAAATACAAACAGAAAATGAGTGTAAGGGATGAGAGTTGTACTATTGGGACAGTCCAAGGCTGCCAGCAGTATGAATTAATTGTGTCCTGGCATGTGGGCCGGAGGAAGCAACAGCGGGAGGGGGTTTTATCCCTCTCGGTGCGGCTCAGAGCTCTGCTGGAGTTTTAGATCTGGTGATTAGGCTGTGAGGTCGAGCTACTCAGCGGAAATCTCCTCTGAATTCTGAGGAAGTGCTGAAGGCATGTTCTTCACTGCATCAGAAGTTGTTCTTTTTTTTTTTCCAAATGCAGCTGGCCAGTACAGAAAAGATGAGAGGCCTTCAAGGTCCATTGATTTGAATCCAGTCTCTCATTGTGAGACATCTGATTTGAATTGTTTTAAGGCAGGGCTGATGCCTTGTACAGGACTGATTTGTCTCACATTGCTATCACTGCTCAGTTCTGCATCGTAAACATTATGTGTCTAATATAAAAAGATATGAATGCGATTAGCCAACACCTAGCTGCGCACACTCATGTACTGTCATTTTGTCATATTACTTACAATGCACATGAAGATAACTGGCTGAAATGCAAATTCCCAGGATAATCACACTGAAACAGGAAAGAAAATGGCTCAAGGCTGTATTTCCACCTAAGGCACTGCATAATTCACGGGATAGTGTGCTGTGGGTTTTAGTGAAAAGCATAAAAACACCCTCCCATTCCTGACAGACTAGGTATATATCTGACATGATACACCTACACCTATCCCTCAGCTCTGTCTGCTCTATTTTTTTTTTAAAGAAAACACGCTGTTTTCTCAAAACAGTGTTATAGGCAAGCATTCATGTGTGAAAGAAAGTCTTGTGCATATATTCAAAGTATTAACACACATATTGAAATCAACAACATTGTTCTTGTCAATGTACAGCACAGCACAGCCCATTGTGTTGAGAGGAAAAAAACTCATACACATGCTGTATTTAACACTCACAGGTGTGGGGGTTGGTGTGTATTGACTTACACAGCATTATAAACCAAATACAATGACACAAAGGAGATGTGTTTATCCTATACCTGGAATAAACGCCATAGCCACGTATAGCCAGTAGGTTGTTAAGGAGTCAGTGATAGAGGAGATGTGCAAGATTTTGTTTTCTTCCAAGCTCTAAGCCGTTCAGGTTACGGAGAATTCCAATAAACCACAACAACACACCTCCAGGAATCACCGCCCCTGTTGACCCTCCACCTATCCCCCAAGTACTTGTACAAGGTATTAGACTTGTCAGTATTAACAAGTGCTTCACCAAATATAAGACAAACAGCTTCAAGCTAACATGCTACTGTTGCGTCCACTGATTGTTTTAAGTGTAATGAATATGCATGCAGTCACTATGCATGCCCCCAACATCTCCAGGTCCGTTTTTTTAAGGTATGACAATAATGCTTGAAGACATCCATGACATAAAAATATTGCTTTTAATTTTCCATTTCCTTCAAGGTGCTGCTCCTGAAGTAGTTCCTGTAAAGAGCCACCAGCACAGCAGATAAGTCCTTCACTGGGAATTCTTTAATTGGATCAACATTCATCTGGCAATCATAATGCATTCTGATCCTCTTGGGGGAATAAGTGTTTCTTTCCATTTATGTCAATCAAATTTGCTGTGCTTAACCTCTGCCACCTGTCATTCATCTGATTAAACCCCGCAAGTAATGAGGAATGCTGACAGGCTTTCAATAATTATTTGCTGCATTCTCACCAGTATGTATGCTGTTAGCTTGTATGTTTTACCTTCATGAGGTGATATGAGATTATTTAAAATACATGTACATGAATACTTACATCAACATAAACAATGCGGAAATATATTTAATCAAAACTTGGTGGTTAGATGAGTAGCACTCGCTGACTCCTCAGCTAACTTACACCGAGTTGAGTGGAGTCTTTATGTTTTTCTACAAGCACTTTAAACCACCACTGTGTATGAAACGTGCTGTATGAAGAAATTGCCTTAGGATAGGAAAACAGCATTTCAACAACAACATGTAACAAGATTACACTTCTGATAAAAGTAATTGCGCTTTGAACTACGTTTGAATATCTTTCTATAAACCCATAGACATACTTCGATGCTCAACTTTTAAACTAACATGGATGTCAAGTCTTTAAAGTGCCCCAGGAAAGAAATGGAAATTTGCAAAAATCTACAGCTTCATGAAAACTGTGCAATCTCAATCTTCTGATATGCTCCAAAGCAGCTATTAAATGGACTTGCTGTTTTGACCATCAAAATTGCCTCAAACGCAAGATGTTTCAAACATTTAATACATTTGATAACTACAACATCCAGATAAAAATTCTATCGTGCTGGGAAATCAATTTGAAATAATGAACATTATTCAACACTTTCTACATTTGGAAGCATCCAATCTCCTTTGCCATCCTTAAAGCTGCCAACTCCAGTGTCTCTTCTGCCACATGCATCTGTCTTCACCCACTTACAGAAGCTGTTGCTAGGTAACAGTTCACGCCCGCATGTGCATATCAAGTTTTCTATCAAAACAAAATTCAATGGTCAATACATAGTATATTAAATTAGCCATTACAGAATACTTCTATACTTCTATACGTAAGGTAAGTATTCATTAGTTCACTACTTTATTATGATTACCAACAGTTTAACTGTAATGCATTACACCACTTTATTAGTAGGGAGAGTAATATAATAACACTAATGTGTTATTTAGTAATTAATTAGTCATGATAAGCCTCAGTCTCCAGGCTGATCAGGCTTCCTTTTCCCCTTACATGACCCAGAAACCCATGACTGAACTGCTCACGGTAAATATTCTGCTTTGTAACCAAAACCCACTGGGGATTCCTAATTAGGTAAGGAAACAGCACAACACTGTGAGTAGAAGATGGGATGAGAGAGAGGATACTGGAGGAAGTGTGGAGGAGGGGACTGATTGGGGAATGAAGAGAGAGGAAGCAAATAACAGGAGAGTTGTGGGAAGAGGGGGAAGACGGAACGAAAAAAAAAAGCAGATGACAGGAAGACTGGGAACTTATCAATTAATTATAATGCAACAGCAACAAAAGGCATTGACATAGCATGCAGAAGAGTCAGTGATACGATGAGAGGTAGAGTGTGGCAGACATACAGGAGGACATGAAGATTTGCACGTGGATATAAATTTGCACAAAAAGAGATTGGATTGAGAAATTTGCACATAAAAAGAGCAAAAATGAAACTGGGTTAAGGGAATGATGGAGAGGGATAAAAATCCTCACATAGGCCTCTTGAACATGATCAGAGAAAGTAACAGGGCCATGTTGCAGCCACCTGATGCTTTTATACCTGCCTGTCAACCTGCCAGCTCTGCATATCCCATGGACGATGTTCCAGAGGGGCCCCGGCTCTGTGCCGACACATTCCAACACAAAGGCTCTTTGAGCAGGCATGGGATGGTGGTTATGTGGCCAGGGACCAGTCTGGGTCAGCCAGCACTGCAGAGCTAATACGTGCCTAGACTTTTACCACAAAGCCCCTCAGGCCCCACAGTCAATGAGGCCAGAGATTGCAGTGCCGCTTTCACTTTGGGAGCTCAGGATCTGAGAGTGAGAGTGGAGGGGCGAAGACACGGCGCCTTGGAATGAGAAGTAAAACAAACAGACGTTTTAGTAGCGGATGCGGCTGGCTGCTTCTACATCTTGCTAGCCCCTGATGTGTATTCAACATGAGTAGCAATACAAGACAATATGTGAGCAACACGCTGTATCTCCTCCTCGAGTCAGCCAAAGTGATGAAGTAATTCTTAATATGAAGTTTAAATCAGTGTTTCAACTGGATTTCTTCGTTTGGTAATTCACACAGGCAGCGTATGCCTTCCCCACATCATACTTGCAAATGATGCATGGGAGTATTGGTAAGTGGGTTCACAGTGATGTTAGTAGATAAACTTGAGACCACCTGCACACCAAATCAAAACCAATGTTTTCTGAAATACCTCACTGACAGAAGCAGAGCAAGCTGAGTGAGACACTTCAGTAAAACAGACAACGCGCTGCAGATGCTGTGATAGATATAGATGTGTAACGATATGACGATAGATAGATAGGAAGATAAGGAGACACACCATATCTAAAATCTCGCACAGGTGTTTACATTTAACCTGAGCAGAGGTCTTATCAGCATGGAAACACCTGTCTAGCTAATAATTAAATACAAATACAGTAATAAATAAACACAGTCAATTGGTCTTCATCCTTGTAGCCTTTTATATTGCAAAAGTTTAACAATTTGTTTATTCAAAGCATAAGACTTAGGGGCCACAGAAATATGTTCTGTAACCATTAGGATTTTTAGCTCTGTCTACACACCACACAGGTGTGATCACATAAACTCAAAACTATTGCTTTCATTGAGTCCTTTGACACAATATCTATTGACACTCTCACTGGAGGGATTAATAAAATGAAGTCCTCTTCATGGACTCTCAACATCCTGCCTGTGAGATTTTTAAAATAAGTATATGGACCTGTCAGCATCTATATTATCTCCATAATTAACATGTCACTATTGACTGGTTCTGTCCCTGCTTATTTGAAGAATGCAGTTGTTCAATCCCTTCTGTAGAAACTCTTTAGACCCTAATCCCCTAATAATAATAATTTGAGTCAGGATTTACAAACCATAGTACAGACGCTGCATTAGTTAAAGTGATGAATGATTTGCTGTTAGCTGCTGATGCGGATGCCAGAAAATCTTCGGTTTTAGTTCTCTTAGATCTAAGTGCTACATTCAACACTGAGTTGACATCTCTGATTTTATTTTAGAGTGGTTTTATTTGTACTTAAAAGACAGACCTTTCAGTGTAACCATTGGAAAGTCACGGTCATCCTCCATGAAGATGACCTGCGGGGTCATCCGTTCGCATAAGATGCAGATGACTTTCAGTTGTACTTCTCTTTTAATCCTAGCGACTCCAACGACTGCATCTTTGACCTCAATTGCTGGATTGCCCAGAATTTCCTTCAGCTAAATAACTGATAAGACTGAGTTAATTAATATTGGTCCTGGCACAGTTAATGCTTGTACTTCGAAACATCTGTCCCAAAATATAGTACAAAACTGCCAAAATCTTGGTGTTTTCTTTCATAACCACCTCAGCTCGAACAAGGAATGTTAACACAGTTTTGTGGGCATATGCTCTGAATTCACTTTCATATAAGTCACTTCTTAAAACCTATTATCATACAAATCATTCTCTTAATTCACATTTTATTGTTTATTTTTTGATCGGACTTGTTTTACTCCTCCTCATATGTAGCTCATTTAGCTGCTATATTTCCATGCCAGATTTTCTTTTAATTTATTAATCTCATTTATTTGGAATAACACAAAATTTTAAATCTTTTGCCCTTTAGTCATCTGTGTATTATTCTATTACAACAATAGTACAGCAGGTGAGCCTATAATTAATTTAGAAAAAGTAGGGCTTCAAATTGCCATGAGACAGGTGCTTGTGTTTCACTATGCAGTGATTCACTGCAATCACAAGATCAAAGAATCCCACATTTCCAGCTCAATTTCATGATAGATTCATCTGAGTTTAGTCAGTGTGTTTGATTGAACATCCTAACGCTTCTTGATCACTGCATGGCCCCTGAAACCTGGTTCTCCACTCCATCACGCCAACAACATGAACTTATCAAAGTAATTTCTCTCTCTCTCTCTCTCTCTCTCTCTCTGTCTCTCTCTCGCTCCCTCCTCAATCAAATCCCAGTTTACTGCAGGGTAGAAATTATCATCACTGCTTCTGAAGCGTCAACATGAAAGCTAAGTGTTTTTTATCATCACTGGTGGCCATTGGATTTTTCTTTTCTGTGAGCACAATATATTTCAAAGAGCCTGTGAGGTTGAAAACTAGTAACTGTAGTTTAGTAATTGTGAGATAGCATAATAATGCATTCTTTAATAACTCAGCATGATGCATTATTTATTGAAGGAGGCACTATATATATATATGTGTGTGTGTGTGTGTGTGTGTGTGTGTATGTGTGAGTAATGATAAAGTAATGATTAATTGTGCATTGTGTGCCATTAAGCAGCTGATCAGGGCTAATTAGGGATAACAAATTAAGAAAGTGTTAAGTACAGACTCGTGAAGATCTTGGATTAGAAACTGGTTCATTAACATAGTGTCTACTGTCTAGCACTGTGCTCTCTAGTATTTATTTGGTACATAGACAATAAGGATTCAAAGTTATTCAGGAGCTATTTATTAATTAGAAGTTAGTTTCTGGGTTATTCCTCCAAATACTCGTTCCACTTCACGACTTTGAGCACCTTATTGTCAAGTGTTACTCACGGTTTGTAGTTAAAACCATAGTTTCGGATGAGAGATGTAAACTTTAAAAACGGACTAATCAATATTTTTATATTAGCAATGGATCAAGTATCTATATATAAAGAAAAAGGAGTCACTTAAAAAAAAAAAAACTTACTGGTGATCCATATATAAAACAAGTGGACAGAAAGGTTTTGCCACTTGAAAAAATGCTTATATCTGAATAATGCGAAGTGTTGGGTTATGTTAGTTAGAACATGGGGTAGTGGTGCACTTCAGCTTCTTGTTGCCAAAATGAGTATTAGGATTAGGGTTAAACAATTGTCCATTCCTCACAAAAATGTTTTTTCTACCTGGCAAAACTTGTTTTTTCTCCCCACGTTTCACAGATGAAAAATGGAACTTAGAAAGATTACAGTCATTAACACAGGAGAGAAAACAATTAAGATTCAAAAACGGATCACCAGAAAAAAAAAATTCTCAATTACATCTCAGGGCTTTCATACAAATCCTCTCAACTCTACAGACCATTTTAGTCTTTCAGCTCATTGTTGTAACTTGTTGTTGTAACCAGCAGCTGTTTTCAGTGGAAACACCTCTAATAAATGACTGTATGCTAAACCGACAGACAAAGTTAGCACTATACCAATAAGCAAGGCACCCATAAGGATACTTCTTTTCCTCAGAAGAGGTGACGGGTTTAGGTTGACTTTGATGGGCTGTCCAGTTTTGTCTCCCAGTTTTGTCATGGCAGCAGCTTCATTGTTATAAGTCTGTATTCAGACTCCACACCAGAGCCATCCACAGCAGTAGTTGATTCCTGCCATTCTCCGGTTACCCGGTCTCCACCTGTCTGCACATCTGCTCCCAATTCCCCCACCAGTTCCTGATTATACGCTTCTCACAAACAGAAATCCTTCACCAGATTGTCTATTTTGTCATCAAAATCTTTGCATTTTCTTATTCTCCTGCCTGCTAGTTAATTCCTGTTTCTCTTTGTTTTTTGTCCTATGGCTTGCTCTTTGGATCTGCTTTGAAGTAAACCTCACATTAAACCAACCTGCCCTGTTCCTGAGTCTTGCTTTTGAGTTCAAACATTCTCTACCAGAAACCTTTAGGTGTTGTATACTGTGTCAACATTGAGCAATACTTGAATTTTCACCCTATGAGTGATTCTGTAATAATACAGGTGGTTGTCTCAGGTAGGCAGGTTAAAATTAGGGCAAAAATGCTGCACTACATCCATCCATCTGTTTAAAGTTTCTCACTATTGTTCAACATTGCCGATGTTAGAGGCAGTTAAGCATCACATCCTGAAAAACACTTAAAAAAAATGTGATTCACTCGTATGAAACGTTTATGCATTCTGCTACATCACGAATGCATGGAGGTATATTGATTAAGGCTGGCCTCCACATGGGTTTTGTATGAAAGTGAAACCTACTTTGAAAGTGTTTTGAACACCTTGAATATCTTTTTATAATTGTAAATTCACTTTTACATCAGTCAACCAGTGCTGCCCTTTGAGTAAAGTAAATCTAATCTAAGTTTTTTTTTTTAATTCACAGGGATTATGATGACATTCCTGAGGCGACCTTAATGAAATTAGCTGTTTGATTAGTGATTTCATGCAGTGTAATGTACATTCAGTCTCATTAAAAAGGCTAATGAATCGACCGCTGCACTGAACCCGAGGACTCATGCAGATCTTACCCCCATGTTCAAAATTTAATATCAGCTTTTGCTCTTCACGCCATGACAGAATCTGATTTGCAGGGCTCACAGCATGGTCAACAGCATTGCTGTCATTGTCTCCCTACACCCTCACCACAGTGTTACCCTGTGCACCGTGGGCAGTGATCATAGCTGTGCCCCAACAACCAAGCAGCCTGGCAGGCCTGAAATTAGATGCAGCATCCCAGCAGGGGGCCAGACCGGTGATCCTCATAGGGATGTGGTCCCTTGGCTGATTGCTGAGCTGAGGCTCTGATGGCGAGGGTAATTACTGGAGACGAGAGCATTAATAGTGCATGAGACAGTGTGTGTAAATGTGTGTGTGTGTGTGTGTGTGTGTGGGACAAAAGTGGGCTGTAAGGAGAGCAAGAGACTGTTGATCTCGATCTCATCTCTTGAAGCATGAGTTATTTCCGTCCACTTGGATCTAACTGTGAAAACATACAATACTTCCTAGTCAGGTAATCTTTGAAGCACACAACCATACTTAAACCATACACATGAATAACAGATTAGAGGAGTCCATCTGAAGAACACACATGGTGCTCAACTTACATTAATATGCTCCACTGTCGCTGCTTCCATGGCGACCACAAATAACCGAAGATACAGAAACTGAGAGATGCACTCTCATGAGCCCTGAAAACAAAGAAAACGCATAGATAACACACACAAGAAAAGAAACACACATCAATAGAAAGACATGCACATGTAGATGCTGTATGTAACTATAGTTTTAAAGGCCATTTTCTCTATCCGATGTGATTGTTGTTTCAGAAGTCTATAGGAATACTTTTTCTGTGTGTGTGCTGTCAGAGTCTGAGCAAGAGCAGAATATGAGAAAAGAAAAGAGAGAGAGAGAGAGAGAGATTGGAAACACAGTGCGGACAGTGTGATTGTGAGAATGAATAAGAATGGATGAGGGAGTCAGGTACAGAAAAGCAGAGGTAGAGATAAAAGAGACTTATAAGGTTAGAAAATTTCATTCTTCCACTGGTGCATAATTTGTTCTTCTTCAGGACAGATTTTTCTTTTATTTTTGGGGTTCAGGTGTAGCTGTGCCTGGAGAAGCAAGAAAAATCAGAGCAGAGATGCAGAAACTCTAAGTGAACTTTGCAAAGTCTACCGAACTACCAGGCTCACAAGCAGGAGCTTAGGGAGAGCAAGGGAGGCACATATTGTTGTTCTGGATTTACCGTGCAAATGATTTTAGTCACGTGTGGAATAAGCGCAACAAAATCACTTTAACACCGGCAACCTCCGTTTAAAATGTTTTCATGCCCGGCAGACTCAAGTCGACTCAAAAGCTACAGCAACCTGGGTGGCAGCAGTGATTATGTTGTCCTGCTTTTATCAAACACTCATATAGATATATAGATGGATAGGAATTGTATATCAATTATTCAATGCAATGCATCACAGAATTTATAGCTACAGCTAATTTCCAATGCCTGTCCCTAAAAGGACCTTCAAGATAATAAACATAAAGCATACGCATGTTCACAGACAACAGAGTTGAACTATGTAGTACAATTTGTTGATTTTATAGGAAAAGCAGTACGACTTACACTTACACATACAGACACATACACAATCACCCTCCCCCCGACCCCTATACATGATTGATTGGCTTTTAAAATTTCCTTCATTTAAATTTTGACAATGTTGGTCCATTTTCATCTTAAGCAGCACATTCCATGTATTGGCTCCCTTTACTGAAAAATGGCATCTAGCCAAAGGAGGTATTCCGGTACGAAACTTTCCAGATCCCTGCAGTGATATTCCTAGTGGACAATCCAAAGGTCTGTAATGATCTCATCATTGGTGTGATCTTATTGGCTTACTGTCCAATAATTTTATGGCACAATTGCCTCTCCAGGGGTGAACTTGCCTGTCACATGTGTTAACACAGTAACTGAGCTGTAAAAAACATCATTGAGTATATATATAGTATATATATATATATATATATATATATATAACTTGTCATTTCTGTAGCCCCTCAAGGTTTTATGGCTCAGACCCAGTCCATATCAATTAACATGTTTAATCCAAAGATCCATGATCCCCAGAGCTACGGTCTGTATGGAGTGATGTAACAGTGGAGCAAAGCAAGTTAATCGTTTTCATGTTCATGTTCATTTCTTGCTAGAAGGTGAACAGAAACTCTCCACTGAGCTTAATTGGTAGTCACTACCAGAAAGTTTTTTTTGGATGTACATTTTACAAGAAAATAATGAAGTTACTCAAAAATATACAGCACAGAAAGAATGCAAATGAATTAAAACTTTTTTTTTTTTAAATTAAAACGTGAGCGCATATCGACTTTTAGTTCAAATACAGTATATTCATCTGCATGTTGGAGTCCTAAACAGAACACAAAAACCTTCATTTAATGTGGTTAGAGTGACAGTCTCCTCCTCACGCATCCACAGCAACGAATGACAGTGTGCAGAAGGTACCACACATACTTTATTTTTCTCCACTTTTCCTAAAACTGTATTGTCCACATTCACTTCAGATGGCGACGTTTCACATTTCCTGAAATGACTTTCAAGCTGCAGAGAGAGAAAAAAAAAGCTTGAAATTGCTGAATTTAGCGGTGAAGAGAGAAATAGTGTTGCTGACAGGTATAGCAATGGCATAATGAGATCGGGACAGTGGCAGTTTTTTTTTTTTTTTAAAACAAAGAAACAAAACAAACAAAAAGTGAGACTCGTTTTACTCAAATGTCACATCTTCTCAATTGCTAAAAGTCTATTAGGTGTTCTGCTGGTGGAGAAACTGACCTCTGCTTCTGTTATGATCTATTATCTAGAGTCTGTGGGAGATTTTTTTCCTGTGTGATTCTTGGCTATTTGTGCAAACTGTTGAATCTAAAAAGAAAGTCTTGCTTAAATATTTGTAAAAGTGGATGATTAGGTGGCTATGATATGAACATGATAAATATCAACTCAGAACCAGCAAACACATGGCCAAAAACTTTGTTTAACACCGTTAAGGGAATGACTTCTTGTAATTACACATTGCATGCAACATCAGAGTACATTTTAGATAGGAGTTTTCCAATAAAAGCAACTTACTATATCTCAAAAATATTAATTCAAATATAAAGATTTTGTATAATTATATGAATTGAGGAGATTCATGATTTCACGCCTTGACGCCTGTAAATTACATCACAGATTTTCACAATTTTGAATCTTTGATTTGTAGCCTTGAGGAAAATCAGATGTGTTTACAAATTTGAATCACAGCTGCTCAAGGTCATAAATAAACATGACTCATTTCTATTCATAATGGATCTGTGCTTTAAGATTGATGGTGGAAGAATTCTTTCCAGCAAATGTTGAATTTTAAATTTCCTCATTATGTGTTCCTGACCGGTGAAGGCTGGAAAATTAGTTACCTGAAGCTGCAGAAGGTAACAATGCTGAACCAAAGAGTTTACATGCCTACAGGGTGCTCATCATCTCTTTACTCCATTCAGACTCTAATGAGCACACATTTATTTTATACAAGTTTTCATCGACAATGCACAATAAGCATTTGCTAATTAAAAATAAAAGACATTGGGCTTTTTCCCTAGCTTCCTTATTAAAAATCTGAAAAACCTTTGGATTGAATGCAAAGATATAAAGATTGTTCGCTGGACTTCAAATAAGAACTTGGATTAGACATGCTCACATGCTTTAGAAGCAAGAATAAGTTCTGGTGTCAGCTGGAAGTTGGAACCAGTAAGGCTAGTAGCACAACGTCACACTTGGGAGATACAGCCCCGAAAGTTTGCCTCACTCTAAACTGTTAACACTCTCAAAGGGAATTAACCGCTTGTGTGCAAGTGTCATCATTTTAAAAGGAAAATCTAAAATCCAAAGAAAGAAAAAAGTTTCTCTGAGTAAAAGCTCTTAGCAGGTTAGTACAGTTTAGTGTGTTGAGAAATCCAAAGTAGTCACTCTGTGAATCAATTCAGGCAAGATAAAATGCAAAACATATTCCACTTGGCGACAGACAAGACAAAACACTCCCAGATCGATGCTTTCCTTTGTTAAAAGCACAACCGCAAACTTTTTCTCACCCTCGGGTGGCTAAACTGTTTTAGTTTTTAACTATAAAAAAAAGTTTCACATTTCCTTTCTTCTTTGTTTTCCCACTCTTTTTGTTCTGGCACCTTTGTTGCTGACAAGCTGCATCTCAGGAGTATCGCCCCTCCCCCCACCAACACAGAACATCTATATTTCCAGAGGAGAGGCTTACCTATTTTTCACAATGTTTTCACATCAATGTATTGGCAGCAGCTAATTGTATTCAATCACTTGTGATTCTGCATTTACCATTAGTCCATCTCCATCCTTTCACGCTGGCATTTTAAAAACCTTTATCGACTGATATTTATAGAAAAAAACAACAACTATGATCCAGGCCTGTGATAATGGCTCCCTCTCATTTCCTATACACATTTAACACTGAAAGGATTCAGCAAACCCTTCAGGAAATCTCAATCTTTTTGACTACAGTGCAAAATGCTATAGTATCCTAGAAGTGCAGTGTTCACAAAATTGGCTCTATAGATAACTTCAACAAAATCTGCAGCCTACACGTCATCAAAGTACATGACTTTTCCTGTCAATCCCCCCTCAATGGGGGGGATTGACAGGTCTAAAGCACCGTTTAGCCACCTTCACTATGAAGCTGAATGCTTTACTTGAAGAGGACCTTGGCATGTTCTCCCCCAGGCGCTACAGGCTTACAGGGCACCCTGCCACAGGAAAGGATTTATATTAATTCCTTCCAAATTACTCAGAGATTTAATTATGCAAGATAATGCAAATACTGACTGTTTCAGGTCTGTTTCTTCCTACGCACAGACACAAGACAAAAAGAAAACCTGCCAATTGAAGTAGCGTTGTTTTGGGCTCAAATCAGGGTCAAGTGTATTGTGGCTTGTATCACCATATATGAATGTGTGGAAACATTTTGTGTGAATACATTCAAATGTTTGAATGCGCTAAAAAGATCTGAACAAATAGATTTAATGTTTGAATCCGTAAAGAGATCTGTTGCTGTGCGTGACATTTTGTGAACAAATGAAAATGATTTGTACAAATTATTTCCATTGTTTGAAGTGCATACAGTGGATTTGCACAGTAGGTTTTTGCAGCTACGCATCAGTCTGACTGTGGTTGGAAAAAAGGTTCACACACAATTGAGTTGTATGTGTGAATCCCATGTTTATAGCTACAAATCAAATTTAGAAGTACGAATTAAACATATGGGTACAAGTACGTTTTTCCACATTTGACACTTCCTCCTGAATAGCCAATGGGAATGCTCTGAAACTCTCTGAAACATGGCAACTAAACAGCCCCTGAACCTCTGAACACTCATGCCGAACTCTCTCATAAAAATACACCATTTAAAATAGTGTCAAAATGTGGGACAGAAGTACTTGTTCACCTGCGTTTGAATTGTACTCATAGATTTGACAGTTGGGTTCTGTGTGAACTTTATTTTTTTTACCCACAAACCTAATGTGTAGCTGCAAATCTTCTTCATGCACTCGCACATTATTTGTACAAATCTACATTTTGTTCAGAAAGTGTCGTGCACAGCTACGGATCTCCGAACAGAATCAAAAATTAAATTAAAAAATCAATTTTCTATTTCAATAGGATATGGTGATACACAGCTACAATATATTTGACCCTAATATGAGCCCCTACATTGTCTGACACTGGTATTTCTTTCTTTTCTATTTTTTTTCTGTTTCATTTTACCTTTAGCGAGCTTTATAACTGTGTTACTGAAATATCTGGGAGTAAGCGTAATGACATGTGGGACATATAGCCACAGCTGATGTATAATACAAATAAAACTTTGCCTTCAAATGAAGCTTCAGTATTGAAAGCCCTTTTTCATCTTACCATCTCTGCTGCATTGAAAGTTTTGCCAAGCTGAACGTCAGCCTCCAGGGAAGTATCACAGGGACCATTAGATCGGAAAAAAGGAGGTATTCAAACACCATTTAGAGGCTTTGTGCTGCTGATGACTTGGTTTGCTTTTATAAAGCCACAGGGGTCTCTGCTAGTTGGGTTGGCATACCCTCAAATGCTTCACACTGGCAGTTAATCACTTAGATCTCCAGCAACAAAACCGGCCAGGCCAAGTGAGAAAGAGAGAAAAGAACATGACAATCAGAGGAAGAGACGGTGCACAGGTGAGCAGTAGAAGCACTGAAACAGAAATGAAACAGCCTAAAGTAGTTCCTAGGAGATAAAAAAAAAGACACTTCAAGAGAGTGATGGTTTGAATACAGTTGTGAGTCAAGAGTCAATGGTGTAAATATGTAACTTATTATTCCAACCAAGCTAATGAGCTAGCTAACTTACAAGCGTGTTAGCTCAGAGAACTATTTAGACTTTAAATGATGAACAAAAAAAAAAAAAAAAAAAAAACAGAAAGAAGCTCGAGCTATTGCGTCAATTACTGCTAGCATGTTCCTGGCTGGCTAGCGTGTTAGCGGTTAGCTCACATGTATTTTGCAGATGAATTTTAGCCTGCTGCTTTCTGGGATTAAGAATTGTATAATGACTTTAATGGACTCAAAAATGGCGCCCAACGCACGAGCCAGAAAGGTTGTTTTTTTTTTTTTGTTTCCTTTTCGTTGTGCTGATCACTGGAATTACTGGGCTCTAGGAAAGTTTTAGTAATATATAAAAACTTAATGGATTAAAAATTCATAATACAGAGAGTAATGAAGCGCCCTGTCAACAGTTTATAGACGTCTCTTTTATAATGGCGATAGAAGATGGAAAACGCTTAACGCTTTTTTTGGGCTGCAGGGGAATTTTTTCACTACAATACTGCAAGTGGCCACTAGGAAAACTTCACAGCAAGGTTGAGCAGAGGCGCCGTATGCAATATATAAATAATCACTGTTTGTCTTTGCTATTAGTTATATTATGGGAAGTCCCTTGACTTTATGGAAGTGCAGTACTATATCACTGGAGTACCCTTTAAAATCATCATAGCCCCAGTAAACAGAAATAATCCTCCATCAAAAAAAAAAAGCCTGGAACTGTGCTGTTATCAATCTCCAGTGAAAATAAATGTACTGTGGTTGAACGTGGCACAATAAATTATAGGTAGAGGTGGTCACCTTGGAGGACGAGGGATCTAAGATAGTCCAAAGATAATGATATACGAGATAAGATACCGTGATTCAAACATATCCTTGATACAAATCTGAGCAGCCAGGAGACTTTGTTCCATTTCCTTCCCAGCTGTTTCTCCTCAATCTCCATAAATCTTTTGAATGGAGATAAAATAAATGCAAAAGGATTTGATGGTGTGCAAATATTTCGGCTCCACATTAGTGCCATGGAATATTTTATTCTGTACATGGCATATTATATGTCTCATTAATTGCCATTAATACATTCTTTCTTTTGCACACATTTGTCTTTATCTCTCTGTTGATTTTAAGATCTCGGGATGCACATATGAGCCTGTGTCCCTGAGCTCCACATAACGCTCGTACAACCGCACTCTTTTCTCCATTTACAGAAACCAGCCTCACAATCAATTGTCTGAGATGAATCGTAGTCTGGCTGCTGATTTGGGAATGTGTATTCTGAGGGTGTTTGGTGTGCTGCGGGAATTTCCTTGTGTCCATGCTGTATATGTTTTTTATGCAGAAACATGTATCTGTAATTTGTGCAATGCATTGTAATGAAACAATCTTCCGCTCAAGATCATATGAGGAAGTTTGCAATGATGTCTGTCGCTAATGATGCTTCCAGCCCTAATCCAAGCACACAGATGGACAGATGTAAGCACACATACACACAGCACAAACAGCTATCCTGCTGACCCCACACTACACTCCTCAGCCTCCATCCTGCCACCACAGACAGAGAGAAGGCTGCCTGGTGCCTGGAGGTGGAGATAGCAAAAAGCAGAGGCAGTGTGGGGTAGTAATACTACCACTCTGCTCTGCTCCTCATCTGGCTCGCCTGTGGACAAAGCCCATCCGTTAGAGTGCAGGTCACGCACACCCAGGAATACAGATGGGCTGGTGAGTCTTTCTGCCCCGCCACTCAATGATTTAAGGGGTGAGATTAAACAAGAGCTACCTGCATGAGTATGGGCAGAGAGGGGTGTGTGTGTACTGGTTTTGTTTTTGTTAGGATGTGATGTATATTTAAATCAGTGTGTTTACACTTTTGATACTCTTGTGCCTTTGTTCACTGCTTTTATTGTGAAGCGTTTACAGACCTGTGTTGTTTTTTATTTTTCTTCTGATGCCTGGCTGCCTGTGTGTATGCCTGCAAATGTGTATGTGTGTGAGTAAACAAGACAGCAGTGAAAGTTTTCATTTAGGCTGCAGAGCAACTGTGTGCTGTGGCAGCAGAATAGGGAAGCACTGGTGGACAAACCGTTTGAATAAATCCTTTCTAGTAGAAGCGAAATAATCCGGGGCTTGTACACAAGTCAGCGAGCAGCAGCTCTATCACCGCCCAGCAGTGTGATCAAGTGCAAAGTTCCTCATTCAGCTGACAGTGTGATGCTCAGGGTCGGTTGTAGGTTCTCCTGCAGTTTCCAGATAATACGCTCAGTTCAGCTTCACTGTTTGTTTACACTCTGACTTAATGTGTCTTGATGTACAAATTGAGGAGCGAGAGTTGTAGAGTCTTTAGTTTTAACGACATTGGCAGAAAGTAACTACATACATTTACCCAAACGCTGTTCATAAGTACTAATCTGACCGCTTTATAGATCTACTTTGGTAAATATTGCACTTTTTACCTCACTACGTGTATTTAAACTTTGCAAATCGAGACATACAAACATTTATATGTGAATATTATTAACACAACAGAATCCAGTTTACTTAATCAGCTTGACCCTGACCACCTACAATATTTACATAAAGCTGGCATTTTAATGCATAAATTATAATAATCCAATAACATCATAACACTATTAGAAGTCTGTATAATGAATGCAGTTACTTTAGATACTTAAAAAGGACAGATTTGGTGATATTTTAAATTTTTTTTAAACCCATTCTATGAAAAGACTAAAACCAACAATGAATTGATCTAACTAACAACAGGACAAAGCCAGACTCAAGTTATTCCTGTGTGTGGCAGAGAGTTCATTGTTGTCCACTATTAAACTATTAAAAACCCATCAGTGAGCGACACCGCTCCACTGGGTTACACGCTCCTTCATTTCATTGAACATGGGTACTGTCATTTATTTTCAATCACTGTTCTGCTGCAGTAATAACTCACCATCCAAAGCTGACAGTCATCCCCAACAAATGCCCAATTTAATCCTGTTTGAGTAACGTTTGCTCAAAACTAGTGCCCAGATGTTTTAGGACATTTTAGTCTTTTTTTTTTTGTGCTCCGTTTTTAAAAGACTGAGCTCAAGTCTGTGAGCAGGTGGATTAATATATTCTTGGTTTGGGGATTTGACAAAACACAAAATACAGCCATCCTCATCCTTTAGGCACAATATTTTTCGACTTAAGTAAAATTTTAAGTTAAGGAGTATTTTACATTGTGTACCTTAACTTTAGCAACAAATCTTCTCTGAAAGCAAAAGGTCAGATTACATCTTCACCCACATAAAACTGTGAATGCTTTCTGCAACAGCTTGATTCAAATGTTCTGATCATGTGCGCTGATGGTCAGTAAAGTAACTATTGAGCCTCTTCATAAATGTTTCAGCACACTGCGGGGCGTGCGTGCATGCGTGGGACTGCATCATCAAGACTAGGCATTTATCTTGAGGGGAAATCAGTAGGCAGCACCACTCATGAGAAGATTGTGCACTAGTACACAAAAATATACGTCTGCACAAACACACACACACACTTTTAGGCATGGTTCAGGCACTGCGGCCAGAGGATGAGTACTCACACCACCTAGTGGCTTTACGACCTATTATTCTGTCTACAGAGTGAAAAAGCAGCAAGACGACAAGATAACAAAACATTTCTTGTTTTACACTTGCAGACTAGTTATCCATTCACAACAAAGCAAGCATGTGATAAAACATTTAATGGAGTCACATGGACTTAAATCAATGCTTTTAGCTGGAGTAAAGCTAAAAAAACAAAAACAAAAAACCACCACTGAAATGTGTCCAGAGACATGAGGAGATGAAAGACGACTGCTGAGAAGCTGCAAAAATTCAGCTGTAGCTTTCTCTCCCCAAGGCTGTGCAGCTTCACTGAGAGGCTTTTGATTGACAGGTGGGAAACATTAATCCCCTGTGTTCTGATACCTCTCTCCCTCATTCTGCCCTCCCTCGCATTCCCACTCAGTGGAGGACATCCCATCAATCACGACAACCTACAGGAAATGTTTTTCCCGGTGCATTTACTTTTATCCACTTCGTTGCCACTGATCATCACAGGATGAGTGAATGCTCCCTCTGCCTTTGACTTCCTGCAACCAAAGAACTGTCATGTATAGTATATGGAGGCGGAAGTGCCTGTCATCTGTGCAAGATGCCCGCTTTAGAATTTAAATCCGCATCACCGCCCGAGTTTAATCATATAACTGCATGTTGGGTGAAGAGACAAAGAGATAATTACATGTTATCTGTGCTGTTTTCTAAACCTACCCCGCTTTATCAATCCCTGACATTTCAGATTTGAAGCTCGCCCGGCTTGTTGTATTATGGTTGACACAGCTGTTGCCTGCATGTAATCAGGGTTGCCAGATAGTATTTGCCTGCGTTGCCCAGGCTCCCACAGCCATTTGTAACTTTGACTCTCAGCTAGCAACTGCAACAAGAATCCTTTGTTTCCATTATGCAGCAGTCCGTCAAGCTGAGGGGCCGTGTCCACAAACTGTCACTGCTGAGTGCTGTTAAGTATACTGATCACGCTTTGGACTCTCACTCCATCCCAGCCAGTCTGTCAAGGATGAGAAAGTAACCAGGGTGTCCATGCATGCATACACACGCGCACATACATCTCACACACGCTTTCATTTGCGGCCTTGTACACTTACAGACACTGCACAAAGCTGAATACAAAGTTAAGCATTCAGCGGCTGCTACACGCATGAATAAATACTAAGAGGAAACTAAAGATCACCTCTGTTTGGTAAAGTGTTCACCTCACATGGCCCCGAATGCATCAAGTGTGAAAAATAAAAAGGCAGCATGTTGTTCAAACAACTCAAAGAAGAAAACACAGGGCAGGTACTGAAAGTAGGAACTTTTTTTTTTTCATTTTTCAGATACAACTATTTACATGTAACCAAAGACAATGTCCTTGAAGTGGGTACAAACAATTTTTTTTTCCTCTTCCTGCGATTTCTGTTTTTCCCAATGACAACTCAGAAATATTGTATAAAATAAAAATATCAGCTTCAGGGAAAAAAGTAGTCTAAGCATTTTTAAATGTCCATTAACCAGTATGTACAAGAGTATTTACATTCTAAAATTTCATTCAGACCAGAATTTTGCAAAGTAATTAATAGTGAACACAATTGCAGTTATGTTCACCGCAGCCCTACAAACCAGATAAAACTAATCTGCCTATACAGGTATGGCTGTCATTAAATCAGTGATCGTACATGTGAGCAGTACAAGACTTCAAAAAGGTTCAGGTGCATCGTTTCGGGTAAAATGACACCACAAAAAGAATAAATAAATGGGAGCTTAAAGTGTGTTGTCCAATGCAGACGCATCATGATACAATGAGTAAAAATATGACGTTACATGTGGCTGGACATACAGGAACATGAAACCATCAGGAAAAAAACCCACGTCGATTAACATGAGCATAAAACTTACATTTCCCATTTTAATAAATGCAGTGGTTTTTTTAATGAAATTTTCTGTGGATTTATGCTGAAACCATAATTGAGTGAAGTCTATCACATTGATGTACTGTGTCCAGCCACTGAGCTGTGTCACATGGGATATATTAATAAAACTTGATCATCTCACTAGGTAAAGACTTCTAAAAACAAGAAGGTAAAAAAAACAACAACTTTAAATTAAATACAATTAAAAAGTTAATTTGATTTAAAATTTTAACAAGGAAGCAAAGCGATCAATTTTTAGAGTAATTCATCACATCTGTTATAGCTGTGAGTTTGATGCATAATGTAATTACATATTGTCGAAATATTTAAAATTTAAATAAGCCTAACGTAGTAAAATATATCCAAATTGATAATGTGAAGGAAATCCAAATTTCATCAAACATATCATTTCCAATTGTCATTAGATAAAGAACATCCTATTAAAGTTGGCATGTCGCTCCTCCTGGTTTCTTTAAAGTAATTCATAATTTGGAGGGGAAAAAAATGCCTGCAAAAGGAAAAAGAAGAGAACTCTAAAAACACCTATGTGACTTGCTAACTCGCACATCTTACAAAATTATTGGGCGCAATGAGAACTTAACAATGAGAAATCAAACCTTAAAAATACTCTTTCCCTTAACATTTAAGCCAACTGCAAACATGTAGGTAAATGGATGAATGCATTCAAAATTATTCCACACATATATACGTATAGAGACATCATTCTGACACCCATGAAAGTGATTGTTTTTCATGCCAAATCGATGATTTTCACCCTTGGCTTTGACGTGGACGAGCAGAGATTAAAATGTAATGATCCATGAAATTTGACTCAGAGGTTCACACTCCAGCTAAGTGACCAGGAATCGAGACCCGACGGCGGACAGAAGACTCCACTTTAAAACCTTTTCACGTCTCGAGAAGAGGTCCGCAGCTGAGTCCATCTTCACATTTGACATTCCAGTATTTCGAAACTCCCAGTTACCTGAGGATGAAACTTGAACCTTCCGAGTTCATTTGACTGAATATGGTGCTAGTCGAGTGGAACGGAAGAAACCTGCATGTATGTCAGCTAGCAGGACTTTGGTTCAGGCTGTGCTCCAGAGAGGAAGTGAAAATTTTATATATGTGACGTGTGTGTGTGCCTTTATAGGTAAAAACTCAGAGAGAGATCACAGAGTGATCATCAGGTGAAGTCAAGGGAATGCTGCTGACTCCATGACCCCTTTGATGCTCCTGTTGGGGGCCACCAGACTAGTCTGGGATCCCTTCAATGTGCAGCCAGAGTGAGAGTTCACGATCCAGCTGTCTGTTAACAGTGCTCCAGGTAGTCGATGACCCGCGAGATGGACTTCTGTCCTGTGGTGCCCATTGCACACTGTGCAAGGAGACAGGAAAACAAAATCAAGAGTGTGAGGGTACGAGCATGTATAACTGTATTCGTCAATGTCTTAAGGCGGCGAGGTTTTTTGAGAATGTTTGAGCTTCTGTTCACTTGAAAAGACGATTAAGGAAACAGATGGTTACAGTCTTCAGTTGTGACAAGATGAGTCACATTCAAAGCTGCTGCAAAATGCACATCTGTGACTGTTCGGTTTAATAATACATTCCTATCACTATTTGAATTATGCTGTTCGGATACACCAGAGTCGTATTTAATTGATAGCAATGCATTGATCACATTTTGGATGTATAATGGCATATTACTGCCACAGTAATATATGGAGGCTAAGTGTCCCTTGAGGCAGTGCAGCTACTCAGAAGCTATTCAGATGAGCAACAACAAAGAGAGCCTTTTCATATATTGATCTTTACAGCAATTTCAGACATTATGCACTCTTGCTTAATCTTTCTGTATTAAAATAAACAGATATATTTCCTCTGAAAGGCACTGAATGAAGGTGCAGGAGGGGGAGGACTGTTTAAGAAAAAGACTGCAAGACTGCTGCAATTACATTTGAAACTGGAAAAGGATGTGTATTGTACAGAATCACTGGTCCTCAAAAACAATTATTTGATTCAAATCACAACACGCGCTTTTGCTCAATAGATTCGATCAGATGGTTTTTTTTTGTAACTTTAGGACAATTTGTCCTAAGCTTGACAAATACCTCCAGTGTCAGTATATGTCTGTGGTTTCTTTTAACCTAATTCTTCACAGTGTGGCGTCATTATCAGCGTGGCTGATGGAAGGTGTTGTTCTGGTCATACTTACAGTGAGGTTCATGAAACTCAAGAACTTCTTCAGCATTTCTGTCATGATGGAGAAATCCCCTTTAGGTAGGTGTTCTCTCACAGTAGTCACATTTATCTGAGACGGGCAGAGAAATGAGTGAGCCATGACATGAACATCTTTGAGTAGGGAGGAAGAAAAAAAACCAAAAATTGTTGATATCTACGTGTGTCTTATATTCTCACCTGGCTCCCCTGGCAGAGGCAGCCCAGCAGCAGAGCGGTATAGGAGGCAACAATGCTGTCCTCCATATGCTTGCCTGCATGCTGCAAAGCTACAGCGAACAGGAGAGAGAGAGAAAGAAAAAGATTGATAATTACAGATACATAAGCTGCTTCTTTTGGAAGAGAAAGTTTCAAATTAATGCTGGGAACATATTTCCTGGGAAAAACCTCTGAGAGCAGCTTTGTCTGTAGCTGTAATTCACTGCTCAGCTACTCAGCAGACTGCACTGTGACAGAGACGTTGCTAATAGCGCCAATAACTCATGCCAACAGGTGGCCACATTAGAGCAAAAACACCAAAGTAGCAAAGAACTGGGGTTTGCATTTCTGAATTTGACCACATGACCATACAGCACATGAGCAGTTTTTCATTGCCATGTTTTTTTGGGGGGGGAGGTAATGACACTCATTAATTCTATGCTAGACCAATTATTTATCCTCCTTTTGATTAAGCATTTGGATTACAAAAATGTCAAAAAAAAATGGTGAAAAATGTTGAGAAGCAGGAACTAGGTAACGGCAGGTCAATTTTCGCTGGAAAAATGACAAACAATTAACTAATTATCAAAATCGCTGCAGATTAAATTTATTGATGATTATGGTTAAACAACAAATTGTTTTAGCCCTAGTTGGTATACACTCTGTTTAAAGGCTTTGTAAATCAGTGGTGCACTACAGTCATGTGGACCCAAAAAAAAGTCGCCATCATTAGACACGTCTAGATCGAGATTGCGATTCTAATAAAAAGCTAAAAACACCTCAACATCATGCACACAAACGGTTACCTTTATTTAGGTCCAACTCTTCATCTTCCTCCTCCTTCTTCTCACTCGAGTTCTTCTCAGTTTGGCTGTCGTTGGTTTCAGCGGCCACCCACTGGATCTCTCCTGACGTCTCCTGCCACTCTCCACTTTGGTCCAGTGCAGGTTTGGGCGCCTCACTGATGAGGTCGTCAGTCTTAGCCTCGGCCAGGATGGCGGCACGCTCTCTCTCCAGGAAGAACTAGGATGTAGAGAGAGATAAACACATGGAAATTCAAATCAGAAGATTTTCATGTTTCAAATCATAATAAAGTAATAGCTGCTAGGCTTGAGAGCCATGGTGGTGAGGTCAGAGACCAACTGTGTAATTTCAAATTCTCTGAAACAAGTGTTGACACTGCAAAATCATTTCAGAATTAATCACCAATTTATTTTTCCAAAGGTGCTCTTCAGGCTTTCTGAAAACTTTGTGCTAATGAGTCAAGTTGGCAAACGAGTTTTGTTAAAGTAATAAATAAAGCAAAACATAAACAAAATGTCATTTTCAACTTGATATTGAAATCCATAAATAAGTGTGCATTAGGGATGTTCCCAACAGTTAATTTCCGTGTCATTTAAACAGAAATTTAAATTTAGATTAGTCGACTTGTCTAAAAGCAAGAAAACAAGCCGTCAAAATTGGGCATAACTGATAATTGAAAATTGATAAGGTTAAACGATGTCTGAAAAAATATTTGTTTGTATTTAAAAAGCATCTGAAACTGTTTCACATTCTCCAAATCGTACTTTAAATGCTGCTAAAGTGATGTTTAAACTATGTGACAAAAAAAACGTGTGAAACACTGCTTCATCTGTTCATACGATAATCTGATTTTTCTTCATCACTGCTCATAATCACTTCTGCTCACATTCTTACTTCAACATAAATCATAAAAAACTGCAGCCAAGAGAAAAAAAAAAAGACAATTACTGCTAAAATATTTACTAATGAGTCCTGGCACAACTCCTACCTTCACCAGGGCAGCCAAAGCACCAAAGGTCTTCTTGGGTTTATCCGGCCCATCTCCCTGAGTCTCAGCTGCGCTCGGCGATGCTGACAGTGCTGCCGCGTCTGACTGTGTTGGGTCAGCAGGCTGCATCAGGCTGTCTTCCAGACAGGTGTTGTCAATATAGTACTCCATGTCCACCAGACAGTGGCGATTTCTGGAGCTGTACTCCACAAGGTTAATTAGTAGACCCAGACCCTGGTATACAGAACAGTTTATACAAATAAGACACAGGGGCAAACACCAGTTGGCAGAATATACATCATGTTTAAGAGCACCTTACCAGTACTCGCACGTCAAAGCGCTGCTCCTGGGGGATGTAGCGTGGGACCCGAAGAACGCAATTCAGAGCTGTTACTATTAGCTGTTCCTGCTCACCTGTCTTTGTGCTTCCCCACTCTGCAGACAAAAATTACACTACCAATTAAATTTTATACAACTGAAACTTTGCACCTGGATAGTATATAAGTACTGTATATTGTGCAGTATACATGCCGCAAATGTGCGCCCGTCTGTATTTAATTTATACTGTCAGGAGAACCTGAAGAAATGTTAGATACATGCAACAAAGACAAATGCAACAATGTGTACTCTAATACCCCTGTTGTGATTGAAAGGGTCAACCCAGGTTGTCCAACTCAGGCCTGGTGACCCACCTGGACTAGGGTCAGACAAGGGTTGATCTCAATGTGAATGGCTCCACCCGGGTTGCTAATTACATGCGCATGTTATGCATCTATCCTGGGTTAGAGACAGATGCATAATCTGCCTGAAATTGCCATGATCTGGGATTAACCAGTGTTGTCTGACCCAGTTTGAATTGACTAAAGAAGGGTTTAAAACTGGTCATATGACCCTGGCCGACCATGGTCACTGGTCTGAAAGAGGTATAAGGTGGTTCTGCTGGATATTACCGTTGTCATGTGTAAGGTTGAGCAGCACTCCTATGACAGCCCTCATGCAGTCCTCCACTGCCTTGCCCACGTTACTGAAGCTACAGTGTGGCAGCGCTGCACCCGACGATGACAGGGAGCTGTTGTTCAGTGCCCTGCTGTACCTCTGGATCATATCCTCACAGTACCACAAAGCTCTGGAGAAAGTCAGAAAAAACATGAGACAAAGAAAAGAGAAAGAAGTGAGAAAGACTGACACAGCTCTCACTGCTACTACATGTCCGCAGATAAATAAATATTAAGTATTAGTGTTTAAAGACACTGTTTCAAACTATCTTAACACAGTTTGCAAATATTTATAAGCTCCTATGACAGCAATTATAGTAAGCCAAGCACACAGCTGGTGCTATGATAATTATTTATTTGCTTTAAGGGAAACATTGGTATTTTTCCACTCTGGACCCTATTTTAACATCTTTTTGTGTTTAAATGACTAATGGGAACAATAATTTTTAAAATTTGTAGTATTAAATGAGAGTGCTATAATCTAACGGGGACAACTGCACACTATGTACATCTGCAAAAAAAGTGTACACACCACACATACACACACACTTTTTGTTTCATTAAGAGACATCTTAATACCGCTGAGGACATTGTTAAACTGAGACAATAGTGTAACAAAAAGTACGAGACCCAAGAGTGTGTAAACAGCAGCCGTGGCCAGTAAATAATAACTCCTTGCTGTATCCAATGCTCACCTGGCAGAGGAGACGATGAGTTGAGAGTCTTTGTAGGCAATCAAGTAACCCTGGTTTTCTGGGTTCTGCACTGTCACCTGTTAGCAGAAGATGAAAGAGAAATAAAATCTATCTAAGGGGAAAGTACAGCAAAAACTACAGAGAGACAACTGTGTTTGGTTCAGACTTTAGATCTTTTGAATTTAAGAGGGATCGTCGATCAGTGACATAAAGTATTAAAAAAGCCTTTCATCAGGTAACAACAAAAGTAAACATCCACCAGTTCTAGGTGGTCAAATTACTCTCGTCCTTGAGGGTCACTCATGGATGACTTTGGTAAGAAGTACTTACACTTTCAAGCACTCTTAGGCATCTTTCTGCCCCCCATAAAGACGCTACAAGGTTCTCCTTGTCGTCCTCTTCGCTCAGGTTCTGTACACACTCTTTAACTGTGGCAACACAAGACACAAAATGCACATGACTGTTACACATCCTGACAGCGTCATCACAGTCAACAGCTGTGATACTAGACTTTCACACAAGTACAGAAAACAAACTTCCCACCGTTGTACTTTAACATGAGCACAACACCCTTGCATACACCTACCTTTGTCTACAATGTGATCCAAACCTCCCAGGAGCCGCAGTTCTTCTTTGAACCAATCCCCGGCTCTCTTGGAGGTTAGAGAGAGCAGTGTCTCCATGGCGAGGTGGCCCGTCTAAAAAACAAACATTAAACATTAAAAATCTGCAATGATCTTTTCAATTGCGTTTTCCCCTTTGGGAAATCTGTCAGTGTAATGAGGACAGGAGCACATTTTTGATAATTATGTGATAATTTTTTTCCCCTGGATCCATGCAACACAAGATGATTATTGTAGATAATTATTATCTATTCACCAAATGCAATTTACCTCTCCTGTTTCAGGTGACTGATTAAGTATCATAAAGCACCAAATATGGATCATTTCACCATAACAAGGGCGTACAAAGAAGCTAATGCTTTTCTCTACATGCAACCATTTTTTTTATGATAATAGGTTTTCAACAAATGTTAGATTAAAAAAAAGGAAAAAACAACCCACCGTGATGTTTTCCAAGTCAAGGTGCTTGTTGTGCACGGTCTCACACAGCTTCCTGATCTTCTCCTTGACCTTTGCCACTTCCTTAGCCGTGAGCTGATCCTGGTGGGCCGAGTAGTCCTGGTCCAACTCTAGTAGCTTGATCATTAGCTCCAGACAGGACCTGTCCAGATCCATGTTAAGACGATCCCGGCTCAGAATGTACATGAGGGCGGCCGTACACAGACCAAGGTTCTGATAGAACAATAGAAATGTAGAAAACAGAAGAAAACACTTACAAAAGAAGGTGTACTAAAAAACAAACAGTACGTGAATGCACAACCAAGAAAGGTTTCATGTGAAATACTATAGACAGAGAAAGGTTGCACTTAAACGATGACAGGACAAGGGTTTGACTGGAAAATAATCAATTAAAATAAATTATGATTTCTAAATAATTGCAGGCACTTTTTGCAGGTCTCTCTAAGACATTCAAACAAACATCCTTCAGTTTTATAAAGCTGCTCTGTGTATTTGAACGAACAACTTATGCATTTGTAAACTTAATCTAATAGAAAACACTACACCAAAATCAAAAATGTACATGGTTGTATTGTATTATTATGTATTACAGTCATACAGAGGTATGACACAAATAGACATTGGAGAGTCGTATGACAGGAAAGAGCTTTACTGACCGGGTGTTGTGGAGCATCACTGAGCATTTTGAAGACCTGTGCCACTTTCCCTCTGGCCCGCAGGTGCATCCTGAAACTGGGCATGGCACACCGCGTGGCCAGGCTGATTATACTGGAGCAGTGAGAGAGGAAAGATAACACAAACATCTATCAGCCTTGTGCTAAAAACTAAGATAAAGATTATTTCCATGGCGCCGCCATTTGTGATTCTTATCTGCCCTGTATTACTACTCTATCTTTGATTTTTTTTTCTCTCCGCTTGTCTAAAAAAAACCCGCTTGATTTCCTATAATTTTCTTTCTGATCAAACACTGAAGCCAAGGTCGTCTTCCTTGAGTTGATTCCATTTTCACAGCAGAATGGCTGTATGCATTATCAGTCTACAAAAAGACACTATCTACATATATTACCACAAAAGATGATGAAAAGACAAGTGAGATGGAAATAAATATGGATACTGTGTCTGTGTAAGGCGTATCAGTTTTGTTGTAATCACAACAAGTGAGCTTTGAATTAATTGGTCTCTTTAATTACACATATTTTTAGCTAATGCTGCTTTCTAACATTATTATTGTTGTGTTATATAATTCAGGATGGTTGCAGACTTTTGATCAACCAAAGCAGCTGTTCCTCTTATTGCTTTATACTTTGATACAAGTGTGTTTGTTCCATTTAAATCAATTTATCAAGGTACTTGGCACAAATCAGTACCATTAATGTGCTTCCAGAAAAAAAAATGTCAGAAGACTTAACATACCACCTAAGTGCTTCTCTGTAGAGCGCGGCGCTAAGTGTTTCATTCCACTTACCTAAGGCATCTTGTGTTGAGTGGCTGGCTGCTCTTCAGCCCCGTCTCCAGGTACTCAAAGTCATCTGTGAACTCTTGATTCTCCCCAAACTCCACCACATCATTGAAGTGCTTCACATGCTGCACCACTGTGTACAGCTGGTGGAAGGGGGGAAATGGGGTTAATTGCAGCTAACTGGGAAGCAGTGCATCTGTCCAGAGACATAAATAACTCTCTCTCACACACACAGTGGGAAAAATGCTCTCATTGTTAAATCCCCCTATATTGCTTCCATTAGCAACGATAGCTGACTGTGCCAATACCTCTCATCAATAATAGCTCAGCATGCGGAGGTACGGCCTGATCAGCAGTTGACTCATATGTTTACTGATATGAACAGTCATCCTGTGTGGGCACTCAGCATGTTACAGGACGGACGGGGGACCTGAGTTTAAGACACCTAGAGTGTGCAATGAAGCCATTTTACCTCAGGGGATCTGTGGCTGAAAGCCTGATCGGGCCCATCTGTAAATGACACCAGCTGTAGGGGACTTTAAATGAACAGCAACTGTCCACATTGCTACCTCCAACCCATACTGGAGTTCAAATAAACTGTAATGGTGAGCTTGACAACATGCTTGAAACGAATGCTATCCCTTTCCTCCTCGTCTCATAATTTTCTGTTGCCCAGCACATCTGAAAACATCTCAGTGTCGCTCCAAACTCACCTCCTTGTGCTCCTTCCTGCATTTGAGAGCTGTGACAATATCCTGGTTGGGTCGTGTGGGCATGGTTTCTGACTTAATGACTTTGGGCGGGGGTGGAGGGGCTTTGAACAAGCCATCATCTTTGTGGGAGTTGTTGTCCTTGCTGCTGCTCGATAAAATAGCCTGAGGAAGAAAGAGGCAGAGAAATGGAGCTCATACCAAATCTACAAAATCTGTTTAATGACATGTCTGCAAGATTTACCACAGCTGAATAGTCTGTTAAGCACATAAGTGTTGTTAACAAATGTCAGATCAGGTAGTGATCTTTAAACTTTAAAATCCCAGTTGCCAAACTCTGATTACCGTAGCTTGTCTCAGAGCAAACATTTGTTTCTATGAGGGGAATTGCACATAAATTAGTAAACGCAGGTCCACTTGTCAGGGAAAACAATTCACATGAACGGAATTAGAGCAATTAATACAGGACTGTTGACTACGAAGGGACCAATATCCTGGATGGTGGTCTCTAGTGAAAGGGGAATTCTGTAACAACAAGTACTGGTTATTACCATTCGTGTTACATAATATTTTTGCTGCTTTGTGTGCAAAATGAATGTATACACAATGAAAAATAACACACATTTACAGTGGGCCATTTCACCTGACAAGCTGTCCCAAGATTGGTGTTCTAAATAACAACAAACCATTAAGAAAAAGAAAACTTACCGGAGCAGTTTGAGATCGAGAAACGGGAGGCACGGGCATCTCTTCGGGCTCAGGCTGGTTCCAGTGGCGAGCGTTGTACACAGCTTTAGCAGGAGACTAGAACACAGCAAAGATGTAACAATTAGTTAACAAAACAGAGATGGGTCGTGAAACCAGATCAGACTTCATAGTTTCACATATATTCATTTACTGACGTGTAACTGTAAAAATCTTGATTAACCCAAAGCAGCAAAAACAATGCCACGGGCGCAACGACTTCATAGAAACAACGGACCTCCATGTTAATCTCAATAAACGTTTCTAGCACAAAGCTTAAGCTATTTTTGTTTATCAGCATGACGGAACATATAAATACTGTGTACTGCAATCATGATGATAGTCTGAGACAATGGACCACAACAGTCCCCAAGCGGTGCAAAACATTTCCTAAGAATGACACATTGTGCGACTCAATTATATAATATGAAGACAATGTACGTTGACGACATACAAACAGTAAACAAGAGAAATTAGGAAGACAGGCCACAAATAACCCAAAGCCAGTGTGAAACATTATGCAGATAAACAGTGAACATTACATGAAGCCGAGTTATTCTGATAATATGAACCTGACCAAGAAGTAATGTTCAAACCTCTTTCATACTGGAAGACAGCTTAGGGCACATGCTAGAAAATACACATTTAGCCCATTCATGCGTCACTGCTGTCACAAGTTAATGCCAGAGAATCACCATACAACAGAGACTGTAGTTTCAGCACACAACACAGAATAACATTGCACAAAATGAAAACCAAAGTTAAACTTTTTTTCTAGACCGCTTGCTCCTATTTTTTTTTTTGATGCTCTCCTCTACCATCATCTATTTTTAGACAAACATTAAAAAGTGATACTTGTTTAAGGCCAAGTAGTGTCAGACCTGCATTCAACCATGCTGGGGGGGAAGGTCATGAAGGCGGGTTAGATAACACACCTTGACCCGTTTAGATCGATCGGATTCACCGTTAAACCTGCATCAATCTGAATAGGTCAAGAGACTCCTGTCAACGCTCGACTACAGTTTGTGGAGTTGCAAAAGAAGAAGTCCAATGCAGTCAATTACACAGAAGAAACTGGATAAAACAAAGTGAAAGCAGACAGAGAACCAATGAATTTCTAGCATAGTATAACACCTTTTTGGGTCCACTGAAGATCTTTTTGAGTCCAGTAGATTTATCGCTTGGCTTTCCTGAGCGACCTTTCTGGCTCTCAGTGCCCCCAGGACTGGAGTCATCAGCGAAGTCAAAAGCATCTATTGGAGAAACCAGATTGTTGATGGCAAGAAACAAGCATCATAACACTAATGTGAGTGGAAATTAGCCAAAGCGGGTCATCCAACCTCTATGAAGTTAAAACGTTCTGCAGCTCACCTGTATTGCTGCTGGCCTGGCTGTCCTGAGAGTCACTAGTATGGGGACTGTCCACACTGGAGCTCAGAGCAGCTAAAGCAGCTGCTGCCTTCTTGGCCTTCTTCTCTTTGGCCTGAGAGCTTTCCTCATCACTGTCACTCTCACTCAGGTCGTCGAAGCCGAAGTACTTGATTTTGTAGTTGCTCTTGCCTGCCATGCCAACTTCTGAACCCTCCTCGCCTTCCTGTTCCTCTTTGTCCTCAAAGCCAAAGAACTCAAGCTTTGTCTCCGTCTTCGTCTTCTTGGTCTTGGTCTGGGTGGGTCTGAATCTAAGAAGATACAGTGAGAGGATTCAATTTTAAATCTGTTTGTTTGCATTGTTGTTGTCGTTTTTTTCCCCAATGTAACCAAGACTGTGGGAGAGATGCAGAAACTGGAGCAGGACAAAAAAAAGCATACATTGAAGACACAAATCTGAAGTAGGCATCCAAACTTTTACACAATTCGTTAAATATAAAAAAAACAACTTCAAAGTCAACAGTATTTAAGAGAGACGACAACAATATTCAGCAACATTTTCTACATTGAGAAGGCACACTTCATATACCGTAGTCATAGTCTTCATAATCTTAGTGACATGTTATTTCCAGTTAGACATCTGTATTAAAACCTATACCTATTAAAGAGTGTGCATTTTGCCCTTCAGCATCTAGTAAGTTATATTTCACACAATCCAGGCCTAATGGTGGATCAAGTGAAGGATGAAGATGCTTTGTTCAATGCTACACTGTTAAAAAGGTGGTCACAATGAAGTACAAAAAAAAATAAAAAAAAATAAACTCCTTTTATTGTGAATAGTTCACATGCAAAAAACCTGAGTGACTCACATCACAGAAAATGTATGAAAGCTTATTAATACCACCGACACTGATTTTATTGAACTGTGAGAAAATGTTAAAATATTTTTTTCTATATCACCTATCCAAACAAATACGAAAACCAGAATCTACCATTTTTGCCCCAAGAATTTTGAAGACAACTTTATAGTAATCTTCTCTACAACACATGCCGTTACGACATAGAAATACAAAGAACTTACCTGGTAGGTTTAGGTGGAGGAGCGTCTGACTTCTTCTTCATCTGGCCTGCTTCTCCAGGGTCAGCAGGTGTAGCCGGGGTGACCAGTTCATCCATGCTCCGCTCAATAGAGTCCTGAATGGTGACGTTGCACACCGACAGACAGGAAGGGTGCAGAACTGTGTAGTCCCGTACCCTCCCTCCACCCCTGCCTGTGGGCTTGGCTGCCGTTTTAGTATTGGCAGCAGTATTACTTGCGCTAGCAGAAAGGACACTGTTGGGTTTACCTTGGGCACTGGCTGGTTCGGGGGGCTTGTTGCTGTCGTTTTCATCAGGTTCAGAGGATGTTTTGTTAAGCCGGCTGGGCCGCTGGTATTTCTTGCTGTTTGAGGTCCTCAGGGTAAAAGGGGAAGGGGGAATGTCATCCACTGGTTCCGGTGGACACTCTGTGGGAGGCTCCAGCTCAGCACTTTTCATCTCTTCTGATGGCAGCCCATCATAAGAGGAAAAGGTTTGGAAGTCTCTGCTACCACCTGGCACATCACTGGACTGGGAGGTCTCTATATTAAGAGAGGAGATGGACCTCTGGGTCCCTGATGAGTTCTGATCATCAGAGGGGGCTGTGTTTGACAAAGAGGCCACACGTGCAGGTTTCTGGTTGCCATCTGATGTACTTCTGAACCAGGGCTTGCTATTTTTAACAACCTTCTGTTCAGGTATTTGCTTGCCTGTGGATAGAAGAGAAAATTGCACATGGTCACATAAAAAATGTATCCAGAGACCAATAAAATAAACAGGTATAATGCAAGGGCAGGGCACAGATACATGACACTGATTAACATGTTGATTACTTACTTGGGAGTAGGGCTTTTGAGCTTGCAGTAGCCTGTGCAGAAGTCTGAACAGCACCCTGTACTGCGGCCGTCTTTGTCGCATCTCTTTCATTGAATTTCGACTGGGACACACTGTTGGACTCGTCATCACTGTCAAACCCAAATGGGTCTTCTTCACTGTCGCTGTCCTCAAGCCTGGGCCTCTTGGAAAGCTCAGTAACTTCCTGTTTTAACAGGGGCCTTTTGGCCCCCAATTGAGCCTTGTAGGTGGTCTCCCCCCATTTGGTGCTCAATGTAGGCTTTTTATTGGAAAAGACCTCTTCAAATTTCGAATTAGCCTCACCTCCCTTACGGTTGTATGTTTTCCCGAATCTGGATGTCATGTCGGTTGCTTTATGTTACATATTCCCTGCGAAAAGAGGCAGAAAAGGTTGAACACAGTCATACCACACAAGCGTCTACTATCTGTTACTGTGCAAAATACGTTGAAAATAACATAACAGTACTCATACAGCAGTACTGTACCACGTTTTCTAACACACAAAATAGATAATATGCTCTTCAGCAATTACATTAAACGTTGGGTGAATTAACTTGGCGTTAGCTCATAAGTAAAGTGTCAACTATTGACTGATAGCACACAAAGTTAGCATAACTAGCTAGCTAGCTCGCTCGCTCGCTAAAACACATCAGCTTCAAATAACATGATCGGTCATCTATGAGCGATACGAAAGACAGCTGAAACGATGTAAACCAACTTTAGTAAGATTGTGATGTATCTAACGTCACACTTCATCAGCACAGTTAACCTACCGTCTGTTAACTTTAACTAGGCCTGCCCCTACTTGTAAAGTTACTATAAAGTTAGCCGTTAGCTTCGACACTGCTAAACTACGCTAACGTTAGGTTAGCCCCTGTTTACATTTTACATTTGACCTCAACAAACATCGGGAATTTTGCATTTTTAAAATGTGATTCAGCATTTAAAACATACGCGTTGGAATTTATAGATTAAAGTATGAAAATCGTCGTGAATACAGAAGAACCGCAGTACCCACTGTTACCTTTCAACTTGTTTTTTAGCCAGCCGGCTAGGCCTGATCTCCTACTCGCGCACAAATCAAGCGGGTAAAGTCCGTAAATCGCAGCAGAAACAACACTACAAACACGTCAATGGTCGAAATATGTCTCAAAGATAATCCACGAAACCAAAAAACTCAACCTAAACGTACACGCAGCTAGTATTGTCTATTTATAGTGGATAATCCGGACTTTTTGCATTTTGTAGTGCTACTGACGGCCATTAAAATATCCCCTCCCTCCTCGTTCTCTGGCAAGAGCCCCGTGCAGTGCGCTGCATAAAGGAAACGACCAATCAGCAGTCCGGAGCTCTGAGGCTGAGTCAGTAAACGTTACTCCGATTGGTTTAAAACTGAAACCATAATAAACTACAGGGGGCTGTAGAGGACCGTGTGATTCAAATTTGAAGGCGTGCCAAAGAGAAACGGTGCGTTCAATATGAAGGAAAATGAAGATATACAATTTTTTTCTGCTTGTTTTAAAAAAGGAGTTGAAGAGTTAGTTTTCAAAAAATGTTAAAGTTATGAAAACTGTGCTTTCAGCTACCATTTTTTTTATTTTATTGAATACAATACAACATAATGGTTTAATAAATACGCTCATTAAGTCTTTATGTCCTTCTTATTAGATTCTTTTACCTTTTTTGCAAATCGGATTATCTCTTAATCACATTTTACCTTAAATCCCCACCAGAAATGTTTGATGTATATTGTAGCGACCCGGAACAATGAAGCTACGAAGCAACTGCTTTTCTGGACTTTATTATCAAACTGAACACAGGCTACTGTGGGCCGTAGCCAACGCCAAAACAATAAAAACGATAACAGGCAAGCACAGCAGCATATATCATTTGCACGTTAACTCTCTCCCGGCTCTCTCGTCCGCTCTCGTCTACACACACACACCTGAACACACCCCCCACGGGTCCTCAGCCTCTCATCCCAGGCAACTGCCATGATTGACAGGCTTCACAGCCTCTAACAACGCCACTCCCCCAAATGTCACCCCATACACTGCAGCCTAACTTAGTAAACACAACTCGCAGCCGCAGTGTATACACAGTCCATACACAGTCCGTTACACTACCCCCCCTTTTCAAAGTCCCTCGCCCCCGAGGGGGCAAACAAAGTCTCTCAGACGGGCAGGGGGTCTGTGATTTCTCCGTGGCCGTGTCCGACCAAGGTTAGGAGAAGGAGGGCCTGGGAAAGGTCCTGGTGAAGAGGAAGGGGCAGGGGCAGGGAAGGGGCCTGGTGAAGGGAAAGGTTGTGAGGGCCCGGATGACACATCCGGGTCCCCAGAGGGGGCTTGTTGGGGGCTCTGGGCTGTGTCTGGGGGGTCTGGTGTCTTATTCCTCGGTCCCAGTGGAACAGCTGTGCCCCGGTAGGGAGCCAGCCTGTCCCGATGTAGCGCAACTTTCCGCCCCCTTGGTGGCAATTGGACCCTGTACACAACCTCACCCAGTCTCTCTAGGACCCTGCAGGGCCCCACCCACACACTGTCCAGCTTAGGGCATCTGCCTTTCTTCCTTTGGGGGTTATATACCCACACTGACTCTCCAACCTCAAAATGGCGTCCTCTGGCACGCACGTCATAGTTCCTTTTCTGTCTCGCTCCTGCACTCAGAAGCTGACCTCTAGCGAACTCGTGGGCGGATTCCAGGCGGTCCTGTAGCTTCCTAGCATACTCCGGTCCCGGGGGGACCACAGGGGTGTCAGGTGGTTTCCCTACCATCATCTCTGCTGGAGTCCGGATCTCTTTGCCCAACATGAGGAGGGAAGGGGAGCAGGCAGTGGAGTCCTGGGCCGCAGTGCGATATGCCATTAACACCAGGGGGACGTGTGTATCCCAGTCGCGTTGGTGTTTAGCTGTCACGATGGCTAGCTGCTGCGCTAGTGTGCGGTTAAATCTCTCCACGAGACCGTCGCTCTGAGGGTGGAGGGGTGTGGTTCGGGTCTTGTGGGAGCCAAGTTTTTCACACATTACTGTAAACACACGGGACTCAAAGTTCCTCCCCTGATCAGTGTGGATGACCTCTGGCACCCCAAATCTGCTGAACATCCCCTCAACCAGCGCGTCCACGATGGTCTCAGCCTCCTGGTCTGGCAGACTGTATGCCTCTGGCCACTTGGTGAAGTAGTCCATAGCAGTGAGAATGTACCGGTTTCCCTTATCTGTACGGGGAAATGGCCCGAGAACATCAATTCCCACCCTTTCCATGGGGCACCCTGTTGGAAACTGCTGGAGCTGAGCATGAGATCTCTCTGTGGGGCCCTTCCGTGCAGTGCAACTGTCGCAGCGGCGACAATAGTCTTCCACGTCTCGTCGATGCTGGCCCCAATAGAACCCCTGTCGGAGCCGGCGGAGGGTTTTAGCTACTCCAAAGTGGCCAGAACCAGGTGCGCCGTGCACTGCCTGGAGCACCGTCTCCCGCAGGGCCTTTGGCACCACCACCTGCCACCGTGTCTCTCCTGTAGCTGGCTCCTTCCAGCCCCTCTGCAGCACTCCATCACACAGGCGCAGAGCTCCAAACATCGACCAAAGTCCCTTTGTGGCTCGTGAAAACATGGCAACATCTTCCCATGGAGGTTGACGCTGTGCCGCCACCCACGAGAGTACAGGTCTGATGTCCACATCATCCCCCTGTTTGAGTGCCCACTCTGCTCTATTCACAGCTGTCAGTCTCTGGTCGGTGGTCGGCCCCTCTTCCCCCACAGCTGCACATCTCACGTCAGGGTTTAATTGCTCTCTCTCCAGCATCTCTCTTTTCTCACAGAACTGGCAGGAGTCAGCGCTGCAGGGGCGGCGAGAAAGTGCATCCGCGTTCCCATGCTGGGCCCCTGGCCTGTGGACCACAGTGAAGTCATAGGCTTGTAGCTCTTCGATCCAGCGTGCCAGCTGACCCTCTGGTTCTCTGAAAGACATGAGCCACTGCAACGCGGAGTGATCAGTCCTGACCGTGAAGTGGAGGCCGCCCAGGTAATATTTGAAATGTCGTATGGCACTGACCACAGCAAGCAGCTCTCTTCTGGTGACACAGTAGCGACGTTCCGCCTTGTTGAATGTCCTGCTGTAGTATGCCACTACTCTCTCTCCTTCAGGCGTCGCATGAGCCAGCACAGCCCCTGAGCCAACGTTGCTGGCGTCCGTGTCCAGGATGAAAGGCAGTGCGGGGTCAGGTGGGGACAGAACCGGGGCCTCCACAAGGGCTCTTTGTAGGGCCGTGAACGCTGCATGGCACTCCTCTGTCCATGTGAATGTCTCTCCTTTCTGCAGGAGACGGAACAGGGGCGCCGCTATGCAGGAGAACCCCCTCACGAACTTCCTGTAGTAGGAGGCCAGTCCCAGGAAACTCTTCAGGTCCTGCACAGAGTTAGGGGTGGGCCAATCCTTCACAGTTTGCACCTTCTCGTGCACAGTGCCGACCCCTCCTCCTCCCAATTTGTGGCCCAAGAAGGTGACCTCCCGCCTCAGGAAACAGCATTTCTGGGGATGTAGTTTTAGTCCTGCTGCCGCCACTCTCTCCAGCACCCGTCTGAGTGCCCCGAGAGCTGACTCGAAGGAATCACCATGGACCAGAATGTCGTCGAGGTACACAACACACTCTTGGCGGGGAATGTTAGCAAGTACCTTGTCCATCAGTCTCTCAAATGTGGCGGGGGCGTTGCAGAGGCCAAATGGGAGGACTTTAAACTGCCACAGGCCGCCGCTGGTGATGAAGGCAGTTTTGGGTCTGGCCTCAGGAGCGAGGGGAACCTGCCAGTACCCACTACGCAGGTCCAGAGAGGAGAACCAAGATGACCCTGCCACAGTGTCGAGGGCCTCGTCGATGCGTGGGAGGGGGTAGGGGTCTTTTTTGGTCACCTTGTTGAGGGGTCTGAAATCCACACAAAACCTCCAGTCCTCTTTCACCTTTTTGGGAACCATGACAACTGGAGAGGCCCAGGAGCTCGTGGAGGGCTCGATGAGTCCAGCCTGCTGCATCTCTCGGAGGGCTTTGTCTGCCGCAGTCTGCTTGGCTAGGGGAAGGCGTCGAGGTCTCATCCTGATGGGCTGTGCATCTCCAGTATCAATATTGTGCTGGATCAGGTCTGTCCGGCCCACATCCTCCTCAGATAATGAGAAACACTCCTTGAACTCGAGCAGCAGTTGCCACAGCAGACTCTGTTCACTAGGGCTCAGACCATCACAGTTTTTCTGCCAAACCTCCCTCACTGCCAAAACTCTCTCGCACCCATCTGCTAGTGAGAGAGAGGGTGGATGTGTGTGTGAAGCAGTGGTGTTCAGGGTGGAGGGTGGCAAGGGTGGTTCACTGGGGGATGTGCTGCGGACGACCGTGTTGTTTGTTGTCTCAGCTGCCCTAACTGTGACGGTGTGGGTCACAGAGCAGCCAGGTTGGGACGGCCGCTTTGACATCTGGATAACATGTCCATCTGGAAAGGTGAGTGTTCCTTTCCTGATGTTAATAACACAGTCCATTGCTTCAAGAACATCCAGTCCCAGAATACAGTCCTCCAGGCTCACGACCCACACCGGGCAGCGAACTGACTTCTTCCCCAACCCCAGAGTCACTACTGCTTCCCCCACCATTGGAGCTCGTTCTCCGGTGACGGTTTGCAATTTCACCACGGTGGGGAAAACCAAGATCTCAGCACTCAGCACACTGGGTTTAATCAGGGTGGCTGAGGAACCCGTGTCCACGAGTGCAGAGCAGCATGTTCCTCCAATAGTCACTGACGCGTACCAGCAGTCTCCAATCCAGGTTCGGCCCAGTACCACTAGCCGTTCCAGCTGTCCATCAAGATCCTCTGTTGGTCGCTCTGCTACTGCTTGGTTGGAGTGTTGCACTGTTGAAAGAGGTCGGGACACAGGTTTAGGGGTCCGCATTGTCCCGATTATGCGGTCCCCGATGCGTTTCCCTGATTCTGGGGTGTGCGGGGGCAGTCTCGGACTAGATGGCCTGGTTGTCCACATCCCCAGCAGAGCCTTGAACGTGGCCTCCCCCTCTGTTCCTCTCTCAGTGTGGCAGCCTGCACTAACTGTGTCAATTTGTCCATCCAGGCTGGTTCTGTTGCATTTGAGTCAGCTACGTTAGCAGCTCTCACCTTTGGTGATGTTTCGAGTGTGCCTGCCAGGGAACCAGCACACAGCATCTCTCTTTCTATAGCCAGCTCCAAAGCCTGCTGTAGAGACCTAGGATGAGCCAACAGTGTCTGGATACGCAGGTCGGCTGGCAGCAAGGCCTGGAGGAAATGGTCTCGGGCTAACTCGCTCTGGATGGCCGGAGGCATGTGAGCATAGGTGCGGTGAACTAGACCTTCAACATCATTGGCCAGATCTCTCAGTGGCTCTCCTGGTCGCCGCTGGCGGCTGCACAGCTCAGATCGTAGCAGGCTGGCTGCTGAGCATAGTCCAAACCGTCTCTTTAAAGCTCCGACTAAGGCATCATAGTCGCTCCTATCGTCCGGGCTTAATAGCAGCAAACTTGACAAAGCGTCCCCAGTAAGGCACATTGCTAGCTGCAGTGCTTTCTCTTCAGTGGACCACCTGCCAGCTTGAGCTAACAGTTCAAATTGTGCATGAAAAGCTTCCCAGTCCGCTTTGCCATCATATCTGGGGGTTTTCATTGTGGGTGGGAGGGTGCCACCGTGTGGCTCTACCTGTCTGCTCATGTCCATGCTCCTGGCAGCTGCTGTTTTCCCGCGTTTAGCATCGCCCTCTCCGGCGCGGCGAGAAGAGCCCAAGCCAGCCTCTGTAGCCATCCTCACTGCCATCTCTCTCACCCGTTCTCTGTGTCCTGCCGCACCCTGAGTGGTGTCCATGTCCTCGTCAGATACCTCCTCCCGCTTGATCTTGAGAAGTTTCTGTGGCAACATGTTGCTCCCCCGCAGAACACTTAGCAGCAGTTAGCACCTCGTCAAGCTAGCGAGCGGCACGGTAGCCCCGTTGGCGAAGTCCGGTCACTTCTGACACCAATTGTAGCGACCCGGAACAATGAAGCTACGAAGCAACTGCTTTTCTGGACTTTATTATCAAACTGAACACAGGCTACTGTGGGCCGTAGCCAACGCCAAAACAATAAAAACGATAACAGGCAAGCACAGCAGCATATATCATTTGCACGTTAACTCTCTCCCGGCTCTCTCGTCCGCTCTCGTCTACACACACACACCTGAACACACCCCCCACGGGTCCTCAGCCTCTCATCCCAGGCAACTGCCATGATTGACAGGCTTCACAGCCTCTAACAACGCCACTCCCCCAAATGTCACCCCATACACTGCAGCCTAACTTAGTAAACACAACTCGCAGCCGCAGTGTATACACAGTCCATACACAGTCCGTTACAATATAAAATACTATACTTTGTTTAATACTCTGTCTCTAATATGTTTTTTCGCAAAAAAGTCAATTATTATTATTATTTATGAGTTTATGAATATGCAAATATTGTTCATTTTAAAAGTTTAACTGTTGGACATAAGACGTCATGTACGCTACTGTAAAGCCCGTTCTCACTGTGTGTGCACTGAAGTTTTCAAGTCACATCACACTTATCTAGGTTCAATATTGGATTTTCAGTGAGCACAGATAAACTTTCCATTTTTAGCAGATTAATGTGAAAACAGCCTTTTAGAGTCAAACTCAACATCGTTCTACAGAAAGCTCAAACATTGGACTGTAGGAACAAGAGGAAGAGAATTTGCTGAACTGAATAACAGAATCAGTGTTTAAACGTTCGGTTTGCTCAAATTACAAAACACGTTCTACTATTTTTTGCAGCTGATTTTTGTTTTTGTTAATGTTGTGAGTTCCAAAACCAAACATTAACTTGACTTCATTATATTGAGGTGGTGTAAATAAAATGAAAACTGTGCATGGCTCAATACTGCCAGCTGAAAGCAAGAAAATATGTTTTTTGTTTGGTTGTTAGTTTGTTTTTAGCAGACTGACTAGCATTGCCATCCATCTACTGTTCATTTGGTGTACTAAAATTATTGGATGGATGAAATTGTGTACACTCATGGTTCACAGAGGATTTATCCAGTGAAATACTAGTGATCCACTTATTTTCTTTAGCACCACCACCAGATTGACATTCATGATTTGGAGGTAAACGACTGGATTGCCATGAAATTGACATGAAAGTATTCCATCTGCACTAAACAGCTAATGACCAAACACCTGCAAACCGATAATATTCCTGTCAGTGTGCTAACAAACATAACTAAGATAGCGAACATGGTAAACATACAACACTGTACCGAAAGTGCAGCTTGCTGGTTCATGCTAAGTCACTTTAATCTTATCAATAATAGATTCTGTTCCCAATAGTAAAATGTAATAAAGTGTATAATCAATCAATGAAGATGTAATTTTTTACAGAAAACTTTGATTATTATGTGCGCACTAGACTGAATTTTCAAACACCTGCAGCATGTTGGAAACGGACAGCATATAGATCACCAATACCCGGCACTCGGCCTGGGGCGCAGATAGTGTCAAATGAATGAATAGTGAGTTATGAAGAGGCCAGGTTTGCAGGGTAAAGTTTTCTCAACTGTATCAACACTGAAATGGCCATTGCTCAGCCTAGACAGACATCACAACATCTCCTTCAAAATCACAAATCCTCATAAAGATGGGACATGGAGACATCTTGGTGTTAATGGCTGGTGTCCAGTCAGAAGCAGAAGGCTGCTAATTTCCTATTGGTTGCATTTAAAATGTTTTTCTGTGTTCTTTGTGCGTGTGTTTATCATGCAAACAAGCTGTAAGGTGTAACCATATATTTTTAATTATGTCTCAGGGTTACTTTTGAAACAAGCCACAGCTGCTGTCTATATTTATTTAATGAATAAAGTGTTAAATTCATGAACATATTTATTAGTTTATTTCGAATGAGGAACAGTCCAGTCTTAGATCATAAAAACAGATGACCAAAGGCCATCGTTATGCAACATTTGGACAAAGACACAAGTATGAAAAATGTAGACTGAACATACGGATTGCTGCCATAATTTGAGCCGGCAGAGAGAGTGTTACTCTGCATCAAAGCTCAGAGGGGGTGAGGTAATACAGCCATGCCCTGGACAACTGATGGTTTTCAGACCAGGTCTTGGCAGTCTGGCGGCCATGACTTCATTAATAGGCAAACTTTACAAATGAGTCCAATGTTATGTATTTTGCAATATCTTCATAAGTTTTACAGTTTTGAAGTAAATTAGTCAGGAATTGGTGCAATCGCAGAATTTACAACATACCGTAGTCAAAATGAACGAGTGATCGAGGTAAAATGATGCACAGATGTTTTACTGATAAGTAAATTAAGATGACAGATTAGTTGTAACATTAATAATGAACCATGAGATGGCAGCAACACTATCACGCTTCTGCCTCAGTACTTTTTTTTGCACCTTTGACCTTTGACCACAGATGTATATATCTATCAACAGGGTGCCTAGTATGTGATAATATTTTACTAAAACAAGTCAAAATATATCCAGTAGATCTTTAAAATATTGTGTGATTATGATACATGCCTGCGGGCTACTTTGCATTATGGGAAAGCATTTCTCTGTAATGTAGCTTCCATGTGGTGTCTCGGGATGGAAAAAAGAGGAAGAATAAACATTCACTGGTTATTAGAAGGATGGTCTGCGATTCAAATGCAAATCCAGAGTAACCGCTCTCCTGAATGACAAAATATGTCTTCTGTCTTTTCACAAACTTGTGAAGTTTGATTTAGTCTCGCTGTTGACAGTGGAGCATTACAGTTAGAAGATGACAGTGAAGAAAAGCACATTTTTTCCGTTGCAGTTTTCACGTTTAGTAAGTTTTTGGTAAGATAACTTCTTGTTTATCTTGTTTGTAGTGTATGGTTGTTTTTCTATTTCCCATGAGGTCTACTTTATTATCTTAATTCAAAATGTGTGTGGTAAACAAAAATCTTAACCAAAACATTAAGTGTGTTCATGTGAGCCCAACATCTGTGGCCATTGGTTCGTGGGTCAGATCTCTCTTTGGCTCGCTGTCCCGTCTCTGAGGTCAGCCTGCAGAGCCCCTGTCTCAACAGTCACACCACACCACTATCAAGCCCATATGAAGGCAGTAAAATCAAATCTAAACCAGATCCCGATTGGTTTTATGTCCCCTTTGTGAGTGTCTCTGTGCATGAGCAATGGTTGAGCAAACACTGCACACACACACACACAAAGAAAATATTGTAATGTCAACCTGGGTGCAGTCCATTTTAAAAAAGTGTGCGTCTGTGTGTGTGTGAAAGAAATAAAGATGGAAAGAAAATGAGAAAACCAGCACAGTGAATGTCCAAACAAACCCTTTATTTTCTTCTCGGCATAGGACACAATCAACATAACCTTCTACAGTACTTTTAAAAAGGAGTTAAAAAAAAAAAGACAATTAAACAAATTCGATTAGCCCAGCAAGAGTCTAGTGGAAAGTCTGACTGAGCAAAAGTCCATATTAAAAAAAGACACAAAACAAGAAAAAGCAGATAAAAACAATACGCCAACGTTTGTGACCAAACAGTAGTAGCATTGATCAAAGCATTAAAGACTTAAAGTGAAAACACACATAGAAAACTAAGTACACAATGCTTTCAGAGCATCTTTACAGTCGTTCCTTTCAAGGCAAAGCCAGAATTTTCCTGGATGTGTGGTGACACTGGCCTTTAGCCACAGGTGGAGGGCATGTCAGTAGAAGCCCTCCTACAATATTAGGTCCACTGGTGATAAGTAAAAACCTCCAGCTGTTGTTGCGAGTCTGGAAAGGTCAAGGGTCGATCTCCACGGGAACAACAGTGAGGATAGCGTCCTCATTTCCGCGGCGAACGACTACTCTCAAGGTGTTGTCCCTTTTGATGACAGCACTCACGTCGGTCGCTGATGAGATCCGTTGACCGTTGATGGAGATGATAACGTCGTGTTCCTTGAGTCCACCGCTGGAAGAAGCAGAAGAGACGACTGAACAAGGCAAGTACTTGTTATAACGCTTAGATGGAGCGACAGTGCTAGCAGCATCCTGTTGGCCAAGAGGTTTAAGACCCTGACCATGAGATTGCAAATTAACCAGTTCAAGTCCGTCCACTGTAGGCTATGAAGTGTTGTCTGTGGAGCTAAAGTCTGATATAATGAATTTATCCGTGCTATGAAAACACACCAATGAGCAGCACTGAATGTCATTGTGTGTCATTACCATAAATATGGGCACTGTGGTTTAAGGCCATAATACCGATACACCGTCCTGCGGCTGTAAATGCTCATTAGAACACCGAATGTTTATTAATCCGCTGCTGAAAAAAAGTCCCTGACAATTTACTCGTGTTTGATTAACAATTACTAGAAACTACGGTGCCCAGCTGTTTCAGTAAAATTAAAGAGCTTATTTTAAAAACAAAGCTATATATTATTTCTGTCCTCAGTAGGAACAAATGGGTTTGGGGCTGAGTATCGCACACCATGTTGCCAATTTACCGACCAATCACTGATCTGCATCGTTTGAACACCTTCTTCTTTGTTTTTATTCTAAACTATTAAACTTGTCTTGACTATTTCATTTTTACAGAGAATACAATAGTGAGTTTATTCGTTATCTTGTATACGTGTGGTTAAGTCATGATCTCAGGGATATGCAGCATGTGATGTTATGTAGCGACTTTTCAAACAAGCTTTACCTACACATAACTCATAGAATAAAATTAATAAAAAACCCAGTTGTGTTTCGAGTGCTTTATATAAACATTTGCTGACTCTTTGTTTTACATCTGTTAATGATGGACAGATCATGAGGGAACAATGTTAGAGTACTGAGCAAATTAATAAAACGTAAACACATAACACATAAAAACACACACACCCATGACGAAAACAAAACAAACTAGTAAAGTTGAAATCACACACAGACCAAGGTGGCAAAGCTGTTCAATCACAGCCACATGTACACAATCCATTTACACAGCTGAAGCTCAGTATTGCCCTCATTACACTCAGCTGCTCTGACACCTCCTATATAGCAAATGGCAGGTTTTCTATAGGTGGGTCAACCATCATGAAAAAGAGTCAGGTCAAGAGCATAAAAGTGCAGCCTAGAAAATAACGCACCCGCCAAATATAACAAGGGACCACAGAAATGTTATTACACAAAAAGCAGAGTGATTTAAGCAATGAGTACACTCTGACATAGCCTTGCAGCAGAGACCACTCTGGAGTGGGCTGGCTGAGCAGGCGCAGGAAAACCACAGCGCAGCTAGTAACCTCCCCGCATGAGGTTGGAAGGAAATAGCTGACCTCAGCGTCTCCAAAGCCCCACTCTATTGGAGTTGTGGTGATGGCTGATTGGAGTGGGCTGCCAACGTGGGAGGAGAGGGAGGATATTTCAGAGGGCCAGAAAACTCCAGGCTCTAGGAGTGGAGCAATGAATTTACGTTCTACTAGGACATTTGTATCGGTGGCTGTGTGTGTGTGACAGTTAGAGGAGAGAAATAAAATATAATGTATGTAATATATTTGCATTGCATGAAGAGAAAAGGAAGTGCATGGATAGTGATGAGTCTAGTGTGACTTCAGTGCACGTGTGTAGCATAAAGTGCCCATTGCTGAGGAGGAGTCTTAACTGAAAACCATGATATTATAACCGAGTTCATTTGTACTTTTGGAGCCATATGGGGGGGAAATATCTTTTACTTACATTGCGGCTGGTGTCTTCGCAATGACTTCCATTACATAAGCTCCAGAGGTGATGTCAGGGAAGTCTCGGTGTCGAGTCTTCAGCTCTTTGGCCAATCTAGAAGTAGAAATGGAGGATATAATCAATGACCAATTTTATATAGCACAAAACAAGAAATGTAAATTTCTATTGTCTACAGCATAATAAAGGAAATCATTTAGCACAATTCTGGAGATGTAATGCCACTATTTCACTGGCAATGCACATAAAGTGTGCAACTTACGATGGAGTGAGAGTCATCATCCTAACACCGATGTACTTCTTTTTAGCAGCTGCTCTCCCTGGAGATGGAAAACAAAAGAATACAAATACAGTCATTCATACTCTCACCTGCAACCGTCCAGGTTCCTCCAAAAACATATAAGCAATGAAGACGTGAAAGAACTATTGCTTGCGATCAGACAGTGGTTCACAGATCGTCTGTGCACGTCTACACACTCCGTCTCCCATGTGTTTCATCATAAATTTTGAGTCTTGTTTTCGCATTATTCCGTCACGTAGACATATCATATAAAGAAGCCAAGTTGGCAGCCACAGATAAAATTTACGAGTGTGCCGTTCCAAAAGACTACACCAGGTAAGGGTGAGTAAAAGGCAGTAAAAAGGAAATAAATAAAGACTCCTGACATATACTGGTATACTGGTATTTTCTTTGCTGTAGTTTATTTGCAAAGTCATAATCCTGTTAGGTAATGCTGGGCACAACTTGTGAGGCTAGAAATGTAGCAAATATATCTCAAGAGAGCACGCTGAGGTGAGAAATAACAACCACAGAGATGATGTGCTGAATTATATGCCACTTAACTGTATGAGCACAAGGGCTCTTGATCAAACTCTTGCAGACAATTGCCAGATTTTTACTACACTTTGCCTTGGTGATTGAATAAAAGCAATGACATGAAGCAATAATCCGCTGTGTCAGTGTGAGCTCATACCTCTGGACTGCCTGTCGTAGGATTCTGCCAGGAACTGTCGAATCTTGTCTGATGGTATGGCAAAGGAAATGCCAGCTGTCACTTTCAGTGTGTTGATCCCAATCACCTCACCATCCTAGGAGAGCAAACCTGAACTTACTGTCTGATTATAATCCACTGTAACTAATTCTAATGATTTTAACATGGATGTAAGAAATGGTTTGCATCTGCCAACAAAATAAAAAGTGTCTTACCAGATTTACCAAAGGCCCCCCAGAGTTGCCATACTGTGAACCAAGAAAGATATATCACTATATCGTATGCATTCACTTACAGTATAACATCTGTCATTGTGTGTAATGATAATGCATTTGTATTCACTCACATTGATGATAGCGTCAGTCTGAATGTAGTCCATGTCAGAGTTACGAAGGCCCAGTTCTCTGCCGCCTCGCTGAGTGGTGCTGACAATTCCTGTGGTGACTGTGTTTTGGAGGGAAAATGGGCTGCCAATAGCGACCACAAACTCCCCTGGTCTCAGGTCTGAAGAACGGCCCAGCAATAGCACAGGAAGCTTGGTCTGCAAGTGAGAAACACAGGAGGAGAACATATATAAGATATGAGAAAAATGTCTAATGCACACATATATTTTCTTTCCTGCCATTTTTGGAATGTGACATACTGTATTTTCTGGGAAAAAACTAAAATAGTATTGCACAGATTTGACAGTGCACTCCTATTAAATTGTTGTACTCAGAAGAACACTGAGGCAATTTATCAGATTCTGTGCAGGTATCTTTGAAGCCGCAAAATGCTTTATACAACTTTGATGTTTAAAAGAAATTAGCAGACTTTCCCTAAGACTGAATTTAGAAGACACATGTTAACAAATCATTAATATACTTCATATGTGAGAGAATGTGTTTGATTATTGGATACTGGTTATGATAACCCAATGTAAATTTATAAAACCAAATTGACATTGATGTCTTTTACAATAAATTAATATTGCATTCATGTTTTGATGTCACGACGAAGGAGAATGCATTTCAAACTTTTCTAACAAGCAGAACTCTGAAAGAAAATTGCAAAGTGTCGTTTGATCTCAGATATTCTACTGAGCTTTAAGGACTTGTCATTATGCGTTTTATGAGTGGACAGTTAGGAAAATAATAACCACAAAACCACAGGTCTCCTAAACACAACCCACTCAATGAATGGCAACGCTCCCACACAAAAACAATTGCTTTTTTTGCCACAGCAGGGATAGGTCACATTTAAGCCAAACAACTCAAAACTCAAAATGCTAATAATACAGATGAAACGCTTATTTGTTGGACTGAAAGCGTAGCCTTCCAGACAAACCATTCACAATGACAGTGTGTGTGCCAACAGGCTACAGATGCTGGAAAATTGACTGAAAGAGGTAAATAATGACCACCTTAAGCTCTGGCTAGCTGTTATACTAGGCAGCGGAAACCAGGCCTCTGCCGACACATACAGAAAAGATATATTTATCCATCAACAGTGACAATTTCCTTTTCTGAGTGAAATCATCTCTTGGGCTGCCCGCAGTCAAAGCCCACACGTTGCCACATCACAGTGACTCCGTGCACAGACAGGCAAGCACTATCTCCAAAGAAAAAAAAAAAAAACTGTCCCGAGAGCTCGTCTTATGTATCCATTTTATGTACTCAGGGATATAAATAGGAGCTAGAGGAAGCTTTAAGGTAACAAAGACAGCAATACAAGTTGGTGCACACAGACAAAAAGATCTACCGGTACATGAGATATACAGTCAAACACTTGTGCAAATAACTTATTATTCTCAGTCAGAACATACTGATAGCAGCCAGATATGCCATAAACCTGATTAAATGAAATTAGAAAAATGGGTTGTAGGAATGTGTTGACGAACACCTTTGACTCAGTCATATGTGTGTTAGACTCGGCTGTAAATAATCTTGAGTCTTGAGGTGAAGTTATTATTAGAAGATGACAAAGATAGTAATAGCCAGTAACTGAGGACGAGAACCTTTCAAACCTACTTTCCACCTTACCTCGCATGCACGCGCACACACACACACACACACACACACACACACACATATATACACAATATACACACACAAATGTCTGACACTGTGTTACTGATTTTTCTGGGTTTACGTGGACTTGTTGGGATGTTACAAGCAAATTTAGTACACACAATCAGGCCGCACAATGTGCACATAAAGCAGAAATCATGCATTTGCATGTGAGCGAGCGAGCGAGCACGCACGCACGCACGCACGCACGCACGCACGCACGCACACACACACACACACACACACACACACACACACACACACACACACACACACACACACACACACACACACACACACACACACGCGCACACACACACACATAAACGACACCTGACACAGGAGTAGCAGTCTGTATAATCACCCCTGCTCCCCTTCTCCCTTCACACTCCACATGAGATAAGAGTATAACCAGATGGAGGGAGGAAGCAAGAGAAACACACACAGCTGAGGGAGGGAGGACGTCAGGTGGATGTGAGTCACTGCCAAGACATTCAGGACTCGGCCTCGACCGTCACGATTACTATGATAACAGTTAGTGATACTGGTGGTGTCATGGTGACTGTTGCTATCAGGTGAAAACCTAAATCTCCACAATGTCAACTTTAATTAACAGCGTTGTTTGTAGCTTGACCCATTGCATGTTTTTGAGGTAATCCTAATGTATTCTGACAGGGTTTAACTAATGCCAGCACCTCAAGAGGTTTTGCAACGTATAGATACCAAACTCATGCTCTCGCACAGCTATGCTAAATCTCATTGGATTTAGAAAAATCATGAACAAAAAGTGCAAAATGCATCAGTTCACTGACAACCAAACAGCATCTAAGTGTGAAGGCAGAACTGAACATGCAGCTAAACCTTTTTGAAAGACTCCTGACTTACATATCACTTACTAATCGTGACTAGTCAGCAGTCTGGACTGACTTGTGGAAAATCGTCTCGCCATATGAGTCCGCCTTTCCTGACCACCCAAGTGACTCACGTTGCTATTTCAGATGAAGGTTATGATGCACTGGTACTTCACCCAAAGACACTATAGCCACATTCACAGGAGGCAAGGTGAAAAAAAGGGGGAACTGGAAACACCACAAACCACAGGACGTTTGAAAATGTGAGACAAATATGTTGTTCGATATGACGTTGATGCATGCAGCCCACCTTGGCAGGAAACCAGTTTATGACCAACAAATATTTTTTTGGTTTACGCCCCAAAAGACCATTTTGAGAATATCTCGGAAAAATAAACCATATCCGCTGCAGTTATTAAAAACAGTTTGATCTGATGTGGTTCTGAAAATAAAAGCATCTTGTTTTGTTAGGCAGGACACCACTTCATTGCCTCACACTGTTTTTGTTGAACTTCAGTATGATACCATAGATTTTCTCTCCCATGTCATATAAGGAATGTTTTCCAAGTTCTCGAGGTTTTAAATAGGAGAAAAAAAGCGGGTCATCAGATTAAAGGCGAGATGAAACAGCTTTGTTTGCAGTGACTGAATAAACACTTTGCAAGGGGCACATGCTAAGAAGCATTACAGAGTTGTTGTTTTTTTGTTTTTTTTTGGTCGTAGTGGAATTTTGATTCCTGCATGGAGACAATTTTTGTCACAGTTAGTTTATCGGGGACACCGTGGAGAGAGGACAATGAGACAGATGCCAGATAAGCAGGTAGATGGATAGCCTTGGAAAGCTGCAGAGATGCCTTAGAGATCTGTCACTGTTTAATGTTACAGCCTTGGTTGTTTGGAGGCTCATTTAAAAGCCATTACGCTAACTGCCGTTTTATGACTAGAAGGCCAGGCCCAGGTGCAAACTTAATGCCAGTCTAGCTGGGATGGACTGTTGGCCTAATAGTTAGTAGACACATATGAACACACAGAGAGGAGGAGGAGGTTGCCTTGGCATGAACCCTCACAAACTTAAATCTATAAATCAAAACCCACACACCTGGCACTGGTTATATATATATACAACCAGACCACTTCAAAATACACAAATACAGACATAGAAGCTGCTTTGGTTGGGCGAGTCTGTGACCTGAACTGTATATGAGCTCAACTGCAGACACTTAATCCGCCCTCATTCCTTTCATACAGGTGACTTCAAAGCAGCGAACATGTTTTTATAAGTCTAACTTGCAAAATTCTGTAAGTACTCTAAGGTATAGGGTTTTACTGCTGATGTCTGAACTTGTGCCCTTGAGCTTTCAATAATGCGGAAAAAAAATGGGGCATAACAGGATTCAGCATGCTCATACATAACATCAAGACGGAAGATCAGCCGATCAGGCTGAGGGGTGGGAACGACAGGACAGTGAGAGTGTGTTTGTCTGAGAAGTCTGGATGCTTGTTTGATGTGTAAGTGGCTCAATTATGTGTGTATGCATTCCTGTTTGTGCATGGTTGTTAGACTGGGGAAAAAAAACAGACATCTAGGTGAATGTTGTAACTATATAGCAGCTGAGTGTCTAAACACAGCCCACACTGTAAATATCATAAAGGTAGGTGCTAATCAGACCACAAAGTAACATCAACATGGCCAAATGAGGCTCAGTAAAGCATATCCTCCGCGACACCAGTACGGAAACCAATATAGTTTCCATATGTTGTTGGTAGTTTGTAGCAAACATATGTCTGTGAGTTTCGTGTGGATGTTCAGTGTAGTTTTGCATGAGAACTCAGAAGACTTGAGGGCGTCTAAGCTCTGGTGAGACACCACAAAACTCTGAACTGCACAACTCGAAATGATGAGAGATGAGGTCTTACCTACTTATTAGCTTCAGGGAGGCTGCATACAGTATATGAATCTTCACTTCTCTTTTCCCTGTAAGTATTAGGTCATACTTTTACTGAACTGTTTAACTGTGCTCTGTGAGGACCAGTGACCTTCTCAGCATTCACCCCACCTCTTGCTCAGTGTGTGCTAGGAAACACTCCAGCTCTGTGACTCTGAACATGATGGAGAAGTTTAGAGAATGGATAGATGTTGAACTGTCTACACTGTGCATGCACAGATGACAGTGGCGTGCATGAAACCTATGACGGAGATAGTAATGCGTATATATTTTATATGTCTATGCCAATTATATTGTAGTCTAGACTAGACTTTATTTGGCTGGAGGAGCACACTGGAATCTGCTCATGAAAACCAGGCTCCTTTTGTTCCACTTTAAGAACTAGATTCTTATAGACCCTGGCTGTATTTGCACTTTACTCAATTCTACACCCAAGCTGAGGAGTATGATACTTTTCACCCAAATTACAATAAAATAACAACTTATTATCTCACTTACTTGTGGTGGTATCTTGCCATTCATATAGGTTTGGGTTCATTTGCACTCCATGAATCAAAAACCTCATATATTGATCTTGTTGATGAATTGGATATTTGGCTGGGTATATGTTTTAAGAACAATTTATCTATCTCTATCTATCTCTATATATATCTCCGTCATAGGTTTATATATATATAAAAAACAAAATGCATATGCACATATGCATATAACTGGTGGTAGGTTAGACATAGAATTGCATAGGCAAAGATACATCCTTGTCTCCATTTTATACAAAAATAAAATCCTCAGACAAACAGTGAATGTCTTGAATTCACATCAACCATCTGGTTATATTCCTGTTATGTCGTGTGTTGTTCCTGCATCTAAGTGGCGTCATTGACTGGTAAGCTCACACAGTTTTGGGCATGGCTACTGCCTGTCACACTGGACTGGGAAACAACTACGCAGGCAAAAAGTAGGCCAAGACAAAGTGCATCAAGTTCCAGCAGGGCAAACGCGCGTGTGTGTGTGTGTGTGTGTGAGAGTTTATTTTCTTTGGCTCCTCTCCCACTAAACTGCATCCTCAAGCATGGGAACCATTTTGGTTACATGGACAAGGGATGAAGGAGAAAGGATGGATCAGGAGGAGAGGAGGATGTGATTCATTTCCCTCCTGTCTGTCTCTGAAGGACAACATGCAGTGCCTTTCCACTGGCAATGGACTGGACTGTGTCCTTCATGTCCCCCAGTCGGAGTCAGTGAGCCATCTTAAACCCATGCATGTACACACACACACACACACACACACACACACACACAGACGCATACGTGCATATATACTGATTTGAATGACTGATTGCACGTTTGCATTTGTCTATCAGTACTGTTCATCTAAAGACCACTGATTACATGTAGAAATGTTGCACTTCCTAGGAAAACATTTACCCAAAGTTGCTGATAAACAAATAGATAAATGCAGGAGCACAACATGGAGGCACATTCCTTCTTTTCCCCCTCTGCACAACACAGACAGACACACATACATATTCCAATAATAGTCTAGTCCAAAGCAGCACCAGGCAAATTTCCCAGAGAGAATGGTTTGAGACTTAATACTAGGCGATGGGCAAAACAGAGACAAACAGTGCCATTGTTATAGAGGAACCATATGGGAAACATAAGGCCAAATTTTCTGCCACACTGCAACACTTGTAAAGCTGATTTTAGCATGAAGGCTCATTTGCTGGAGTTTCGTGCAACACTTTCAGTTCATTTAAGTCTTTTCAAAGCAACTTATCTTTCACTGCCTCTGGTGTTGAAAACAGGATAAAAATATCAGTGTACCCGTAAAAATGAATAGTTAGCCCAACTCATAGTCGTTTGAAAACTGTTTCTAAAAATAAATAAATATACATTGATGCCTACATACATGATATATATGCTAAAAATCTACAACATATCTGTCAGTATCTTTACCAGGTGATATTCCATTTAGAAGACATGGAAATGAAGGACCCGCATTGTTTTTAATGCATTGCGATTCCATATCGTAGTTGGCTAGCATATAGACTTCACTGCATTTGCAGTATAAAATACCAAAGGTTACTGCCTGCACAGGCCATGCAATAAAATGTAAAATCTTTAATAATATGGAAAATTCCCTGCACAGTAAATTTAAGTGTTTTGAAGTAATTCCAAGACATTATGGTTGCCTGAAAGTCTGCAGGGGTCAATATAAGTCAATATGTTTAAATTCAATGTCAGAGAGCTTTCAAATCAAAGTGAGCACTTCCAGGTAAAAATTCAGTGTGAGCGCTTCCAAGTGAACGAGACCACGTCCAAGTTCTGAGTAAGAGAATGAGGTTAATGAGAGGCCTTTTAAAACCTAAGCACAATGGGTTCTATCTTTATCATGCCATTCCCACATCACACAGTGTACTCATTAGCCTATTAGCTCACACAGTCCTCCAGACATATGGATCCATTTTCCAGGCCTTGACCACATTGCTCCCTCTTTCTCTGTCTTTCTCTTTTCACTCCGTAGTCTCTACAGGAACAAGTGAGTACAGAACTTTTCCCCCGTTCCCTTCCCCTCTGAAGTTCCAGCTGCTGTAGACAGACTAATGTATTCCCCAGAGCAGAGAGGTAGACCACAGCCCCAGCCCTGGGAATGGCCCTGCCACCAATAAACTCCAATTTCACATAGAAAAGGAAAGATAAATAAGAAAGAAAGAAGTCATTACACTCGGGGAAAAGTTAACTTTCAACTTTCTCACTTATAAACTGGTGTAATTGTTTGTTGATAATCTGTGGCAGCTCCTGGGGTGCTGACTTTTTTGTTTGAGAGAAAACTGTGAGGAATACGGTTAGGAGCAATGGGAGACAGTGATGGCAAACAGGAATGAGGGAGGAGAGAACAGTAGATGAAGAATGACAAAGCTTTAACATGTCAGGGCCTCATATTGTACATGTTGGCTCACTGTCACGGCTCACTGGGACGCCTAAATGGAACAGAGCTATCGTTAATGTTATTACTTACACCTGTGCTTTTCCTGCTATGAAAATAAAAAAGTATATCAATTTATAAACTTATGAAATACACAGTTTTATCTAAAAACTAAGGCTCTAATATGAAAAGCTTTTTTTTTTTTTTTTAATTAAAGATGAAAAGAGAAATTATATGGCTTCACACCTAGTTGTTCAAACTTTCTGTTATTCTAAAAACTTTCATCAACTTTCAACGGCTGACAAAACTGAGAAGACAGTGAAACCGTAAGACTGTTTGGTCAACTAGTGTTTTCTAAGTCAGGAATGAACTGTCAACCTCAGCTATTCTTACAACTTTGACAGAAAAATGCTCTCATTTTAATGGTCATGATTAAGAGATCTGAAGACAACTGACATGCAGTTTACTCAGAAAGAATTTAACCTGGACTTGTACTTGCAAGCGCTTGAGACTTGGACTTTAAACAAAAATTCAAAAAGGTTGTGGTAGCTTTCAAAGCTGAAAGTCACCGTTTTTCCTCTTAGGGGGCCAAAATTAAATACCCTGTAGCTACAGGTTGACTGTATTTTCCCTTTTAGATGTAATTTAAAATGACAACTGTGCTTGCCCTCCTGCCCTCTCATTATAACCCACTCATCCTTTAATTTCCTGCGGTATTAACTCTCACTACTTCCTAAATTTTCTTACAAACACACACACACACGCACACGCTAGCTTCCCCTCATTAGCACAAATGCCAGTTCCGACTAAATCATGTGCCCTTTTCCAAAGTGAGGACGAATCTAATGGGGCTGCATCACTGACTCCAGCGAAACACTACGACTCATGTTTAAAGGTGATGGCTGGGAAATATCTCTGTATGCTTAAACAAGGACTTCGGCAGTGACGGCACACACAAACATATATTTTATATGATTTTACAACATATCACTCATTCCTGAATATGCAGCAACCAAAAACATTGAGCATGTAATGCAACGAACACAAGAAAACTGTTCCAACGAGGACTGGCCTGTCACCAACAGATGGAACAGCTTCTATTATAGGATGAACAAAAACAAAAGCATCTGTCACTGCTCTTTTCCGCACTCTTCACACACACTGTAGGCCGAACAAAACCTGAATGTTTCATCCTCTTTTCAGAAATGAAGGTCTTTGTAATGCATCTTGTGTTGCCGTAATGAACATCTATTCAGCTGTGTCACCCAGCCATGAGAGTGAGTCCCATAATGCACTCTGCTCTGCGATAACTCCCAGTCAATTGACACTGGCTTTGTGCCACACATTCCTTCACATGACTGCGATTAATATGTAACATGGATCCCTCTAGTCCAGTAGACAGAGAAATAAACACAGACGGAAAGGGATGTGGGGAGAAAAGCAAGACAAAATGCAGCAAACATATGTCCAGTAAAGCAAAATGTAAAAAAGAAGAGAATTTAATTTAATCTCTTTTCCATAAAAGATTAACAATAGTATCTGGATTTTAAACTGAGCAATGCTACAGTTTTTCACCTGTCTGTAATAAGCGATTGTCTCTTTGAAAGTGTAATATGACAACTTCTGATGCACATTGTGTCTGAGGACTTAAAGGATTTGGGCTGAACTGCCAGCCAGCTGTCTTGCTGTCTTTTACAGGCCCATTTGGCTGCACCTGCATTCTCACTTTACTTCATGTGCACTCTGAATAATCTCCTAGATTTGGAACGCTTTCATGCCAGACTTCAGCCTTCAAATTTCCCAGTAGTGTAACTGGAGAATTATACAACAACAAGTTATTTTTTGTATTTAGTTGCAGTGGATGAGAGAAAGCAGAAAACTGGGTTCATCAAAAAGCACCTTCTCTGTGTAAAAGCTAACTTGTGAAAACTAAGGCTGCAACTAACTAATTGTTTTCATTATTGTTTCATCTGTTGATTATTTTCTCAACCATTATTATTTTATCAATTGATTAGTCACTTGGTACTTAAAATGCCATAAATTACGCTAAGCCCAAGATGTCCAGTTTACTGTCATAGAAAGGGCCAAAGAAACCAGAAAATATTCACATTTAAGTAGCTGAATTTTAGTTTTTTTCTTTAAAAAATGATTAATCGATTGTTAAAATAGTTGGTTAATTTTCTGCCAATTGACTAATCGACTAATTGTTGCCGCTCCAATTTTGTCCAGATCTGTTGTTCTTATGCATATTTCTTTGACACTAATATATCAGAAATGATTGCTGCTTTTTCATAAAAAAAGGAAACTAACCAGGATCAAAAGCACAGCTTTGTATTGACTTGCAACCACTACTGACCGGTGCATCAATCTTGATGAGGGCAATGTCAGATTTTTCATCCACATCTTTGATTTTGGCATCATAGGAGGCTCCGCTCTTAAGCTCCACCTTCACGCGATGCTTATTGGCCACTACGTGGGCATTGGTCACAATCTGGCCGTCTTCTGACACCACAAAACCAGAACCACTGGCCACGGCCACCTCTCGCTTAGAGTAAGTCATCCTGCAGAGGGGAAGGAGGAGAGGTGCGAGAGGGGATTAGTGTACTTTTACTCACCTCACTCTTTCATCACATCTCTTCTTCTAGAAAAAACAAACTGAACGGATCCATGATGCAACAGCAGCGTAAGGCTCAAAAGTGTAAAGCAAATAAAATATAAAGCCCATGAGTGTCTGTGCGTGTTTTATGAACAGGAGGTGAAGCATTGGTGAGGTGAATATTCAAAGATGAGCAGAAGAGATATAAATACATAAATACACAGAGAGGGGGAGACAAACAGAAACTGCAGCTTTAATATATAGCAAAACCTTGGTATAAACATGCTTTCAAATAAATCAGAGACAGCAACACAGAGAAGATGAGAAACAAATCTGAGTGAAGGTAAGATGGAAGAGAGTGAGAAATCAGAGAGCTGCAGACATCACCTTGTGTGTCTCTCTTGTGTCAGACACAAGGGAGACAACACAGACGATAAATCAAGCCGTCAAGGAAAGATAAGAGGCTGAGATAAAAGAGCATAAAAGCTGGTGAGACGATGAAAAAGAAAAGATGTTAAAAGATTAAAGTAGAGGGTAAGGTGCTTTGCCATCTAGTGTGGTCTGGTTAAGTGAACACGTGATCTGTAAATCTGACACACACGCACAGGTGCACGGTTCTTACTTGCGGTAAAGTTCAATGTGAACCACAGATGGAGCGATTCTCTCCACCACGTCAGCGATGAAGTTGTATTTGTGTCTTGGGCTGTCTGGGTTGTCCTGAGCTGGAAATACAACACAACAAACTGAAATATTGCATGACGTAAGAAACTGTGTTGGAATAGAAAAACCACCACATAAAACTTCCCTTTATCATAACACAGTGGGGAAAAGAAAAGATGACAGTTCATTTGTGGTTGAGACAGTCTAGGTCAGGTCTGACACACACACACACACACACACACACACACATAAATAAATACTGAACCTTGACCTTCACCCTTATCCTGCCTCATCTTAACTTAACAACACAGACAGTCAAAAGTTATTTTGTCAAGACCCAACTGTTCCTTACATATATACATATAACACTACTTTTCACACTGTCTCTCACTGCATGCATGACAGCTGCCAAACTCACTGAATCACTCATTCTACCATCTATCCAGTGTTGGGCAAGTCAGGAAATGTTGACTGAATGAAATGACTGAGTTACCTGGTGATTAAGTCATATCCATAAGACACTTTAACCAAAGCTATGAATCAAAACTCCTCAGCACTTTCCCTCTGTGCTTTTCATCTTTCCATTCGTAAATGCTTATTTTGCCACTTACCTCAATCTATTTTGTCTCACAAGGACAATTTTCAGTCATTACATTCTCCTACAGGACAGAATTTGCCAACTTAACAGGCGCCCAAAAGCCCTGGGACATTACTGATTGCAGTGAGGGGTTCAGTAAGAGAAAGGGAACTTTTCCACTTGAGGTGCAGTTAAACTAACACAAGCCTGGGATGAGCACCATCTTGCCATAACGAGTGGCACTAAATTATACGGTATGAAAGATTTGTCAACCCACAGGGGGAAAATTCTGGTATTATATGATCACAGAATCACTCTCATCTGTCTGATATGTTCAGTGTAATGCAAGTATATTCATCTATCCATCCATCCATCCATCCATCCATCCATCCATCCATCGAAAACTAACCATCATGCTCAAAATGACAATGTGGGTAATGCTTACCATGGGCACCATTTGCTAGGTAACACTAAACACAAAGTACAACTGTTGTAGAAGTCATTAGTTTTAGAGGTATCTGGTCATAAACCAAAATATTGGGCAATTTGAAACTTTGATCTGATGATGATGATGATGATGATGAGTACAGCTCTGATAAGACTATGGTTAGATAGAGCAGGACCAGTGTCCAGAGCTCTTCCACGTCATCATTTTATGATGAGTCCTGCCTCCAAACACACATGAGGAAATTTATTGCCAGAGACACTGCTAACACTACAAAACTGCAAATGCAATGATAAGCTTTTATGCCTGGTGATGATAAATTTTGGTAGACGTGGAATCATAAATCAGATGTGGTGCACAGTTCATCTTAGAGTCCAGCCAGACCATTGTTGTCTGATTCACATGCTGTGACAGATTATTTCACAGTTGAAGTGATCTTAGAAAGGCTTTACTACGGCAGAATTAGGTTGATTTATGAGCCAGAATTAAAAGCAGCTTCCTCTATAAATGCCAGAAAATGACTAAGTCATCCTTTACTTTCAAGTCATCAACGTCACTGATGTGTGACAATAAAGTAGAGCCATTAAGCTTTCTGATTAGTGTCCACATACTACATCTCTCAGTTTACTAAATTGTTCCTAGAGGCTGACTCTAAAAGGTCAATGGTTGCATAAACAATTAGGTGCCATCGTATAAAAAGAGAATTGGGTACTTCTGTACGTGCAAATTACATTTTTAACATGCATATAATAGTGAAGGGGGGTACTCGTAGGTGGTGATAAGTTCACATATGTTTAAGTAAAGGACAAGTAAAGGTGAACAGTAGACACTTCACAGGTCACTATGACACTGGAATCTGCTCCCAGCCACTATTACAGGGTACTGTAACTGAACTGAACTCAGCAGCTCAGCAGACATTTTAGCTAGCTGACTAGATAGCAGGCTTTAAGTTACAAACCTTTTTCTATAATTAGCCACTATAATTGTAACTAGATTTGTTAACTAATGTGGAAATGACCCTTTGGTCAGTGAATACTGTAGCTACAAAACAAGCTGACGTCTTTACCTAAAAGTAAGTTTAAAAAAAAAAAGCTTCATTAATTCATAAAAACAGTCTGTACAAGATGGTTTAAAAATAATAAAGTAATAAAGTGCCCATGGGCATGAATGAATGATGAACTCTAAACAACTAACAACAACTAAAAAAGTGAGAACAGACACTCATTTTGGAAATTGTTTGGGGGGAAAACAAGAACATATACTTTACATGTTGTGCTGATTAAAAGTAACTTCTAAGTTCTTGAAGATTATAGGCTGAAAGCACACCAAGGCTCAGCTGAGGCTGTGGCGCCCATAATCAAGGCTTCTTATTTTAACTGAGGAATGTTATTGGCCATCAAATTCTTGTCAGTTTAAAAAGGTATAAATGTTACAATGCTAGAAAATGCAACCAAAAATGATCAAATGGGAGCATGTACACAGTGAAAAAGGAGAGGACCAAGTGTTGAGCCCTGAGGAATGTCACAGAGAGGAAGAGCAACAGTGAGCCAGAACTGTGATGAACAGTTAACAAAGCTTTAAAGGCGTATATGTATATGAGGTATGGGTTGGCATTTGTAAGAAATGGTTGGACTATTTCTGGTTTGAAATATGGCTCCAGAAACAGGGGGGAGGGGTTATAATATGGAGGAGTTATGGGAAATAACTCAGAGAAAATGAGACCTGTGGTGCAGATGTTATAAAGGGGAAAGGTGAAAAAGTGATCCAGGACTATAGTCATATGTTGGAAATGATCAAAAACTCTGCAGTAACTTAAGGGCTCTGACTTGAGAGAGTCAATTAAAAAGTGACTCACAAAACAGGCCTATACACAGTTTGACTGACTCACTGACATATGAAGAGTGATGAATTAGCTGTGATTTGATGAAGTAAATATTTCATCCAAATGAAAGACACATTGAGAAGACATGGGAAAGTTATTCCCAATAAAATATCCTAATAAAGTAACACATCAGTTAACAAAACACAGATGTCTAAAAGATCATTTCAGGGTCAAATCAAGCACCCCCACCCCACACACACACACACACACACACATACACACACTCACACTCTCTCTATACATTGCACATTGACCTTCACCACAGGGGTTCCCACTCAAGATCTCTGCTTCTATTCAGTTTGAATTTTCTCATACATAGTACCCGCTGTTTTATTGGTGCCTGCAGGCGGAAGCAGCTTTTTCTTATCCTCTAGAGAAACTAGATGTGAATACAATGAGGTCAGCTCCTCTTCTTCATGCTCTGACACTCACTACTCATGCAAAACACTTTAAATAGAAGAAAATAATATAAAATCTGTATCATAGTGGCAGGATTTATTGTCAAAGAAGTGTGATTTTGAAAAAGGTGAATAATATGTGAGGCGTGGTATGTCTTCTTTAGCCTTGCGTTGGAAATGACAGTTTTAAGGCTGAGAGCCAAGGCAAGCACAGTTGCTTTAGTTATGTGTTTGGTATTATAAAATAATTTCCAGTAAGTCACCAGATGTGAATATTAGGGCACTAAAGTGTAGGATCATGACTCATTTAGTTTTGATGAGGCTCTGCTTTGCTGCAGCTAAGAAGATCGAGCATTTCTGCAGTTTATTGTATTACAATGACAGGTTGGCCGCATTGACTGCATTTACATGCACACTAATATTCCCCTTTTATGCCGAATTCGATACAGTCATTTAAACAGCATATTCCATTTGGTTATTCTGAATGGAGCATTTTCCGATTAAGACATGTGGGATATGGTGATATTATTTGGGTTTTAGGCGCATTCTTTGGTTTCTTGTACGCAGCACATTTGGAATATGCGTCTCAGTTGGGTTTTTAGCATACAGTCTCCTGCCTGTTTATGGTCAATGATGTGCATTGTAAACAAACCTTCTGGCCAACAGTTTATACACCATGGGGCTGTTTTACATTAATCAGATTACGCACAGCGGCATGTAAACAGGAATATTATTGGAATTTTCATTAGCCAGCAGGAATATTGAATCGAATTCAAGTAAAATCACCTTTTTTCCATTAGGGATTTCATCTGTGGAGGAAGCACATAATAAAACAAGAAACACACACACACCTGCAAATCCTCCTTGCTGCTAACACAGTATTGTTCATTATACCTCAACATACCTGACATCACCCCAGAGAGCCTGGTACCTTATTTAGAGTGAAGACAGTCATTCCCTTATTATATGGCTGGTTGAGGAGTACTATGAAGATGAAAGAGATACGCAATTCTACTGTCAAATTATTTTGTGCAGTTTTGAGGAAACGGTTAAAATGATAACTTCAAATTAGTTTATACGATTCTTCAACTGAAAGGTTTTAGTGCCAATGAAACAGTTAATCCAAAGTTAAGATTTACGTAAGATGTGATCCAACAGAAACATGGGTATCATGGGCTTAGGAAGTGGTATCAGGTTTGTTTGCCTTGTCAGTGTGATCTGAGAAAATGAATGAAAACATAATACTCCCTTGTTGTAGTAATGGGATGAAATACAAAAAAGACTAAGAGTCAGAGTGTCTTTGGAGGGATGGTCACTGACATAAGGAAAAACAAGGTAATAATGATCAAGAGAACCAAAGGCATCATGAATCCTGGAGGAAGAGGATGAGCAGGAAGCAAAAAAACAGAGACAGACTGAGAACAACATGGGGAAAGAAAAGCAAAAGACACATGCACACAGATAATCGTTTAATATTATGAGTGGTTGAGACGAGTCGGGGAAGAATGTGCATATTCAGCACATGTCACTAACTGGAGTCACAGAGTGCATTCTGCAACAGTGCAGTCACTCAGCAGCTACTAACTGTAACTGGAACAACGTATAAACATATTATTAGGACAGTAATGCAAGCACCTCTAAATAAATTTTAATAAATTCAGCTTTTTCAGCAGTTCGGGGCAAAATTGTTCCAGTCTGTCTCTGAACCAAAAAAAAAAAAGTAAAAAAATGCAATGTTTTCTTTTTTAAAGAAAATTGGGTCATTTTAAGCAAATATGACCCAAGGATGTAGTAATGTTTGACCTCATTTTCTTTTGCCAAATTGAACAACTTGCATAATCAACATATTTACAGTCCAGCCATGAAATGACATCATGCAAATTGTGCATACGTGTGTTTTCTTATCGTGGAGCCAGGTTGCAGGATAGTAGACGCATCGAGGGGGTCGAGTTTCTCTTTAGGGTAAAGTCTTGCTACTCTGTCTGCCACGTCTATGCTACAGTTACTTCAAAGTGAAGGAAAGATGCTACTACAGACAGCATTATTCACTGACATCTTGGACGGAGGCACATCTGAAATGAAATGAGACTCATTTTAATGCAGCTGTGGAAATTTTCACTGGGAGCTTTGGCAAATCGTTAGCACTCACAGCAGTCTTGCTCTGTTTGTGGCACTTTCAGACGGCTGCCTGTTAATGACTTAAACATTTTAGGTTGTTTACATGAATGACAAACAAATGTGGCAATACAGTCTGCCCCACCGCTGCGCCCACATGGTTTTTAGATGTGCATGTAAACCTTTTCCAAAAATATGGGTTGCTAATTTTGTGTTTTCCCCCCGTGTCTCCTGTCTGTTTTAAACTGTCTTCAACAGAGAAGGAACTGTGGCTTTGACTCAGCGCCAGGCATTCCTTCATCTGACTGTCAAGTGTGATTTATGAGTGACAACAGACACACAGAGAGGAAGAGAGACACACAGAGAAGGAAAGGAGAGAGAGAGAAAGGAGTAGAAAGATAATGGGAGGGGAGGTGGGTGCAGTAAGTTTCCAAGCCTTGAGGTAAGTTATAGGTCTTTGAGGCAACAGGTGTTGATGTTCTCCGTTCAGAAGTGTTTGATCGCACACGTGTTGCCCACTTCAGATAGTTATATGTAAAACACATGCACACAAAAAATAGAAAATGATACAATGCCTTTACCACCTGCTTGAATCAGATGTTTTTACTCCCCGAGCCTCTCATGTGACGTTGAGACATACCAAACACATACAGAGTATTAATGATGATGAATGTCTCACTGATTACACTGTACCGAGTGCTCAGTCTCAGTTGGGCTTTTCTGTTTCATACAGCAGCAGATGTGAAGAATGATGTTTTGTTTTTTTTTAAATTATCGAGTTCCTATATCATACTTAAATTCCTTTCTGTTCTGGTAAAACTCTGGCACGGCTTGTATTTTATAAAACAATCAAGCATATTATAGCCATGACTGTTGCTTGTGCATGCCAGAGATTATACAAAGGTCCACACCAAGCTTTACATCTGCCAAGAGCTCATGACCTCATCAAACCGGCAAAAGTGTAAAATGCTTCTCTGATTGGGTCTAATTGTAATGCAGGAACAAGAGGGGGAAAAACGCTTGAATAGTGGCTCTTGTTATCCCAGACACACAGAGGATTGTGTGACACTGAATGCAGCTGAGTTACATATGTGTCCAGTTTAGACCACAATAAATGTCCAGCTGGGATTGAAGGGCTTCAGGTTCAAGAGCAGGTTGCAAAAAATCAAGGTGAAATAAGACACACACACACACACACACCATTTTAGATGCCTAATGTAGGGAATCTGGTCTACAGGTTTCTTTCTGGCCTTTGAAGCTTCATTTTGGGGGTTGAATGTTGATTTCACACTAGTTTCATTCAACAGAGACCTTCCTAAATGCAGATTGTTCAACCCACTGTCATAAACGGTAAATAATCATCTAACACACACACTAACTTATCTTACCTTTCCCGCAGGCTCCCCGCTGAATGAACAGAACAGGTGGCTGCTGCAGCTTCTGCGCCCGGCGGCTGACCGTCTTCAGCTCGCAGATATTCCGGTAGGACACCCCATCGCTTCCACAAACCGGATCGGTGGCTTTGCACACGCAAATCCCATTTTTGCTTCTCCTCCGGACAGTGACGCTGTATCCCACCCCGCCGGACACCGAGCACTCCAGCCCCTCTCCACACACCGGGTCCCCGAGCTTCCCGCTGCCGCCGCAGGCTTCGCCCTCGCCGGACCCGCACACCGGGCAGCAGTGGCAGGCGTCGAGAGTCTGTCCCGCCGGGCAGTCCGCTGGAAGCCGAGGACACATCGTCTTATCACACCGAGCGGGACATCCGATAACATACCGGCTGGAGATTTGCGCATCAGCCGGCACGGACGCAAAAGCAAAGATTACGCACAGCAATGGTAACCAAAACATGATTTAAAGTAAATATAAAGTATTAAAAAAAAGTTAAATAGAAAGTTCAAGAGAGTTGAGAAAGTTCGCTGTGTGCTTGCAGTGTTATGGGATGAGAGAGCTCAGTAGTGCTGCTGAGAGGGAGTCACTTCAGCTGGAGAGGCATTTAACCGAGACTCTACTGCGCAACCAATTACGCGACTTTACGTCCCTGGCTGGCACCGCAGCGTGGAGGAAACTCACTTTCTAGATAATCACAACAAGCTTGGTGATTGGTGCATTTACGTGACGTAGGTCTACTGAACGGAAGAGCTGTGCTATTGATGTGTTCCCACAAGCGTGAAATTAAAAAGAAAAACAAGAGGAAAGAGAAGAAAAACAGCAACGGTAAAGAGGGAAAGATTCAGAATACAATTAATTTTTCTTTAGAGAGCAGTGGCACAATGCTTTTTATTTTTAAGTAACAGCATTGGAGAAAAAGTTATAGTAATGGAACCTTTATTGAAGCAAATCCTTCTTTCTGCTGCTTCCCTCCCAGGGGATGAAGATCATCTAACTGCAGCTCACATATGAACTGAAGGCTCATGGACATGCCAGTTGTTCCATGTTTGCTCATATTGGCCTTGACCCTGCTGTAAATATTTACAAACAAATGAAATAGCAGCTCAGATCTTTAACATGCTGCATACATCCTGCTGGCCTATTTACTGCATGTGTGTTTTTTACTGCTCCCTTTTATGAATTAGTCACTCCTGGCATCATCACACACCTTATGTGACTAATTAGGAAAATCAGTGGTGGAAAGAAAATATGGGTGGATTATGGAATTACTGTAGTTAATGTAGCACTTTCATGTCGCCTTTTATAAAGCAGCCAAATTCAATATTATGATCCTATCACACTTCTATGGGTTATAAGTACCCATCAAGCGGGGCAATAAACAGCATCTAGTGGGGATATTCAGATAACTAAATTCTGGTCTCGCAAGTTTAAGTGCAAATCAGTCAAGCAGGATCTCATTTTCTCAAGAAATGCTGTAAAATAATCATAAAAACCTGAATGTGTGCTGAAATGACATATATTTCCAACATTAAGGGAGCACATTTGACCATGTTGATGAACAACACATCACTGTTAAGGTTTAGATGTCTGTGGTGAGCTGTAAAAGAGTCCAGTAAACACCACAGCAATGAATCAGTGTCATAAAACGCCTCAACACAGTGCTGATTGATTATGGGCACATGGTTGTTTTAATGGATTCTGGTTTTAAATGTGGTGATTGGATGCAGGGGAGCTGCTGTTTGGGGATGGGGCACTTGAGGGACAAGGCCTCCTGTGCGCTGTAGCTCAGGGTAACACAATACACCTTTGTATCCAAAAGGCAATTAAAGAGGGGTGTTAAGGGGATTTTACCCTCAAAAACTGGACTGCCTTATACAGCACAGGAAACAGAGAGAGTGTACAGCGTAGACTCATAACCTAGAATTCATATTTGTTTTGGGGGAAATGACACATACACCCTTTTCACTGATGTGAATGAATCACATTAGTCAATACAGCAGGAGTGAGATCTTAAGCCACCATCGGACATGTTAAATGGCACTACTCTCACAGGAGAAGGAAGCGCTGGGAAAATAGAAGATAAAAACAACCTCATGTAGGAACACCCTTTCTCAAACCCGGGCCAGTGAGAGCAAAGCGATGGACGCCACTGAGGTCTGTGTGATCTCTCCACTTCAGTCTGCAGTGATGTCTTGGCTGTGAGTGAGACCGCCGAGAGTCCAACTGAGGCTTTAATTCCCACGCTTGAAGCCACACCAAAGTCTTCTCTTCAACTATTACTGTAGCCTATGTAAAGGAAGAAGTGGCACACAGTGTACTGCATATCCAACAGGGGCCTCAACACACCAGCCAGCTACAGATGTTGTTTTTGCCTCTTTGTGTGAACCACCTGACACCATCCTTATCAACTCTGTAATAAACTGTACATGCCAGGACTGAAGGCCAGAATATGTATAGCTAGTTATCTGACTGATTAGAGAGACTTTACGCATTGTGTTGCTCCATGATCTCACTCTATAAATCCATCTACCCCGGAGGCTGCATCTGTAAAGAGCACCTCATTATGAAAACAGCTCATATACAAATAAAACATCAGTGTTTAAGAAGAAATGCTCTACTCCACTACAATACATCAGGAAGTATTATAACATATTCCGCTGCATTTATTTGACAGTTTTACTGAAATATACTAATACTATAATACTCTACTAATATATTAATCTGTTCTGGGATTTGTAATGAGGGAGAAGGAGTAGATGTCACGTTAACAAGATAATTAAAGATTCTTTTGTGGAAAAACCATATCAGACACGTTATTATTTTTAAGTCGAGTATCTCATATACATCTTAAAACATGTCTGGAGGGTATGAAAATTAAACTGTCCTACAGAATTGTTAGCTACACCTCAACCGATTGCAGCAAATTGCTACACACACCTCAATGCATCAGTGGTGATAATCTATTATTTTATTGTATTTTGCATAGTTTTACTATTGATAGTTTAAATAAATTTTGCAAATAATACTTTTGCTGAAGCAATATTTTTTAATGCAGGCGTATTAGTATGTATTATATCAGGATAAACCCCTTGAGATCTTGTTTCCAGGGAGTCCCATAAAAAAACAGAGAAAAACTCATTATAATGGTGTTGTTTTTTTCACCCTGGTATTGATACTCGTTTACTTAAAATTTGATCCGAGTAGTTTTTCCATTTTGATAGTTATGCTTCATCTACTAGTCATAAATCATTTTAGAAACACAGAGAGCGAGGGCTGGGCTTCAACTATAAATCATATTGTGTTATAATTTTACAAAATTCTATACGATACATATTCCTAATTTCAAGCAAACTAATTAAAAACACATAATGCATCACCATGCAACACATGACAGTGCATTGATCACTTTGATAATTTTATGTTATGGTTTTGTATACATTTACCAAACTGTAATATACTGTACGCTGATAACAAAAAATATGTTCTTGTTAATATTATGTCCCTGATTTTAATCACACCCGAGTTTTAATAACCATTTAAAAAAAAAAAAAAAAATCAAGTTTTAACGTGTTGGCTGGAAAATACAGACAATAGAGAGAAATCAAGGAGGTTGTGCTGTTGTTTTCTTAGATTTTTGTTCTCATCTTTCACTCTGAGTTACTTCATGTATGGCGTTTTGTACCACTGGAATCTTTGTTGATTACGATAACTAAATCATCCCATCACTGATAAATACATAACTCAAGACTTGAAGAGCACTGTGTCTTATTAATCAAAAGGAACCAGATTGAAGATTTTTCTCTCACCACAAGAGGGCAGAAGAAGCCTTGCTGAGAGAAGACAAGCAGCTACACTGAAGAACCACATGAAGCTGTGAATGCAAACAATGTTGAACGTTTTTCTTTCAACATTTTGTAAAGCTCTTGTTTTACCTCCACAAACATAATATGTGATATTCCAGGAATCCTCAGCGCATTTTCAGTGCGTTTATTTCATCCACATAATAAATAGAGACACTTCAAACCAATTACACCAGGCTAAAACACCATAAAAAAGCTTGGCTTTGTTAGGCAGAAATGTATCAGACATTTAAAAAAAAAATTAGTGTACACTGTTGAGCATTTTAAATACGACCATGATGCTGCCTGGTACTGGGTTAAACCTTGGCAACACAGGCAGAAAGAATAATATCAGCAAACATCTAGAAGCATATAAAAATAAAATCTGCTGCACACAGCTCTATTCTGCACACACACACACACACATGCATACACACATACATACGTACACACGCACACACAACACAGAAAGCAGCTGTACTGTAGATAAACAAAATGAGAGGAATCATTAAAATGTTAACATGCAACGGAAGTGTCTGAGCTTGACTTTTGTTTCTGTTAAAACATGATCCAAAACGTCTGCATGGTATTCCTACAGTATAATCATCTTCAAACAAAGGACTGTAGGTTCAGCTAACCCATGTGAGTCTGTTATTACCCTGCCTGTCAGAGCATGGAGCTGAACTTACCCAGCCTCAGTGTTGAAGTTTGTATTAATATGAATTATTAAAAAAAAAAAAAACAACAAACATACAAACATAAGTCTGGTGCTTCTTGTTTATGTTTTACATGGATGTTAGTTTCCCACATTGTCCCGTGTCACAGGAGTCCACACAGTCCGGTAAGCTGAAATGTAGCTGGCAAAGAGACGTTGTGAAGTGACGCGTGCACTGTGACACAGTACTCTCACTTTAATACCAAGGGTGGATTAACAGTAAATACTATTCACTGTACAAGTATGTGTATGCTACTTTAGTTTGTGGTCATCAAACAACTCAACGTGGACACCATAGATTGAAGATTCCTTACCTTTCCTCAAAAGACATTTAAGTAAAAGTTTTGGAAACTGTTTACAAAAATCTGATTAAATGTAGCTGAAATACATTTGGTCTTGGATTATAACACACGCACACACAAACGGTCAATATGCAAATATTTGTATGTTTTCTTGCATTAAGCCCTAAAAGCAGTCCATGATCTTTGAATAGTAATTTGCATTAGAGTGAGGATTTGATCTCAGACCAGGCTTGACCAACCCATCACTCACACTGGCCAACAACAGTTTACAAATCCAGTGTTACAATAATGAGTGTATGAACTGTTTAAATGAGTAGATCAGAGACGTGATGAAAAGCATGAGGCAGTATCTCGCACCCTTAAAAGCTCCCTTATTTACTTGGCACAGAGTGGTTTACAAAATCCTCATTGAACACATCATCGTGCCTGTACACTTTGAAATAAAGCCATTACTTATTTCCAATCAACAGAAATAAACTAAAATTTGTATTTTTGTTTGTCACCATCAACTCTTAGTAAATAAATACTGCTTTCCAAATGTGAGAGCAGACAGGTAGAGGGGGGGCGGGTGAAGGTCGGGTCATCTTTGGCACACAAGTGCAATTCAGTGGTGACCCAACTGTTTTCTCCTGCACACTGACAGAGGAGCTCGAAACATGAGTTTGTGATGTTGTGTTCTGTCATCCGCCAACAGCTTTTGCAACGCCTGCTCCTGTTTTTAACGTGTTGCACATCGTTTCCTCTTTATTTTTGCAACGTCTGTCAACATCTATCAAGATTAGTAACTTTAAACCTCAAGTCCAACGGCTCACACCTCGCTCACCGGCAGGTCAGCGTCATCCAGATCCAGTGGCGGTTCAGGCATATGAGGCTCAAAGCTGCTCCGCCGCCGCCACGGCGACTCCTCCGAGTCAATAACGGTGGTCACAGGTGGGTTGCGGGTCACTTTGCCAGACGCGTCTCCTGCAGGGACAGGCGTGCTGGCGTGTGGCTGTGACTGGGCCGGGGCAGCAGGCTCATGAAGTGCTCGCTGTCCCATGCCAAGCTGCGAGCGTGTGCCGCACGTGACAGCAGCCCCCCACTCTGGGTAGCATGGTGGCATGGCAGATATGGGCGAGCGAGGGACGGGGGGACCCGCGGGGCTGCGGTAGAATGTGGAACGCCCACCGTGTTCCTGCAGCAGAAACAGCAAGAATAAAAGAGTTTCGATATTAGTAAGAAACCTGAAATTGTTTTTTGTAGTTTATTTGGGAGGAGTGAGAGTCAGTTACAGACTTGGAACGAGCACCAGCTTGCAGGGCCTGATGCAGCTTTAGCAGAGCTGGTACTGAAGGTTGTAGGCGCTGAAGAATGTAGCATTGCTAGAAAGTGGAGATGATGGTAGTAGTGGTAGTAGCAGTAGTAGTAGCAGTAGAAGAAGTAGTAGTAGTAGTAGTAGTAGAAGAGGCAGTGGAAGTAGTGGTGTCAGCAGGTTTTAGTTTTGGTAGTCTCAACAGGTTGCAGTGGAAGAGCAGAATGCCTTATGAAGCAGTCGATTGTTGTTCATTATTCAACAGCTTTTCACTGTCAGATTTCAATCTCTGAAACACAAAACAGACGCATGGGAAGAAAGACGTAGTGAAAGCAAAAAAGGGGACAAACGGCTATAAAGCATCATGAAACAATACAATTATATGTCAACTTCGAATTCCTGTGTTTTGACACACTGGTTTTCTCTCCCACAGGATGATAAAGTGACTCCCTGTGAATTTATAGCTTGTGACACTTCTGATCATCCAATCCACACAGTATCATTTAAGCATCACAAGAGTTAAGAATCCTAAAAACCCTGGGGAGAGTCATGTAAGAATAAAGGGATGCTTTATGAGGAATACAAAGGTCTGAAGAAAAAGAAGAAAAATTGTTGATATTGTTATATAACATGGACATGTCCCAGCAGCTATTTGTACATGTTAAGGATTCTTACACGCCCAAATATTGACAACTAGTATGTAAAAAAAGTGTATCTGCATTTCAAAGATGTTAGAATGGTTTAACAATTAACACACAAAGATGAATAAAATCAACACGGAAACTGTCTCATAATCGTATGTCTGAGAGAGAGAGAAAAAAAACATACAGGCAGCGAACAGGAGGGAGGAGGAGAGACAAGCAGGATGTCACACATCTAAGACAGGTACACAGCTGCAGTAGGCTGCAGAGATAACAGGGCATGAAGGGAAGAGAAACACACAGGGTGTGAAAGACACATGTTCCCAGTAATAAAGACAGACACAGAAATAGGCTTTAAGGTCTTCATAGCTGAGAAGGTCAGGCGTGCATGCTGCGAGTGTGTGTTTGTGCATGTGCTCAATGTTTCAATTCTTTCATACGGAAGCATCAACAATGATGGCGAGGACAGGTAAAAGCTATGCAAGTGAAGCTAACAGGGAGGGAGGAAGGAGGGAGGCAGTGACTGCAGGTCTTTCCAGTGGTTAGATGGTCGTATTCCAGCTGTTTATAGTCATTCTGCACCTGGACACAAATATTACTCAAATCTATTCCTGGCATTTGATTTGGGGTGTGCTTGATTTAATCACATGCAAGAAAAGTCAAATCAAACACACCTTGAGCCATAAAACCTGAAACAATATTTTAGCTGGTAACTATCTGAATGCAATTGAGATAAACTTTGAGCAGGACTGATGTGCAAAACGAAAAAAGCTAAAGAGCAGAAGGAGAGGCAGAGCGGATGTGGAGGGAAGAGCGCTTGCTGGGTTATCGCAGCCATACTTAGGGTGTGGTTGGTTTTTAGAAAAAGGATGTGCCATCAGATCTGATCTGCTCTCATATCGTCTACAACCACAGGGCCAGCCAGTGAGTGGAAAACAGTATTAAAAAAAGTGGAACTTAAAGTTTAAAAAGGGGGATTTAGACAAGCTGACATACGTGCTGCTGCACTCCCCGATTCGGGACGTATACCTCTGTATACAGGGGTTCGACAGCCGTCTGGCCTGCCGCATCTGCAACAACACAGTGCAAAGCAGGATTAGAGCAGATAGGCCGTCTGCCCACAGGGAGAGGAGGACAAGGAGAGAATGTGACAAAGACAGGAAGAAAAAGAAGAGACTGAAAGTAGAAGCACAGGAGAAGAAAAAGTAGGAAAAACACAAGCAAGAAAGAGAGAAATACACAGGAGGCAAAAAAGATGGAACTGTAGAGAAACAGTGTACAAGTGCTGAGAATGATTCCAGTCTAACCAGAAACGACCAACTGCAGCAGAGGACACAGTTCTCTGCAGTAAACAGTAAGGAACCAGTTTACTTCTTGCTGTCCCTACACACTGCTGAAGAAGTGATCAAGTGATTCTTACTCACATCTCACTGCAAAACACTTTTCGGCAATGAGCTGTGCCACAATGTCCAGGCACCACAAACCATTTGAGATGTAAGTATAGAAACACAGAAGAAACAAATAGGAAATAAAGATGGAGAAAGAGCATGCAGAAACCCCCCTCCCCTCTTCTTCTAATTATAAGTAGAGCAGAGTGAGGACCTCATGATCCTCACTCCATGCACTAAGTCATGTGGTCATGAAAGTCAAACAAGTTTTAAGTCTCAAGTTCCTATAAAGAAATTCACGGTTCACATAGGATCATTTCATGCTCAATTTAGCTCAAACTGCTACTTCTGGTAGTTAAAATATAATGTACATATAGCCACAATTTTAAAACTAATATAATAATATACTGAGTTCCTAACATCCTCTATCAGTCTGTGTGTGGGTTCACAAATAATGCAAAAAAAAAAAGTTTTTTTTTCAAACATGATCTCTTTCTATGTATCCTTCCAACATCAGCTTAATAGTTTCAAAATGCAATAATAAGAGAAAATTCAATTAAAAAATAAATAGAAAAAGTTCATCTGAAACGCACTGTAGCCAGACTACTGTGGTTTCTGGTACTGTATGAGCTCTTGTGAAAGAAAGTAAACAACATAACAATACAAATAGGTCTTCACTTTCATCATACCGCCACATGTCACAACATGTTTCCTCACGTACATTTGAGGTCAACAGATTTGTGACTGCAGTCAGACTTCAGTCTAATTATCATCAAATTTATTCTGCAGAGGCACTGCGTTGTGCTGTAATGTTTGATACATACTGTAGCAGCAGACCTGCCGGGCCCCCGCTGAGCCACAATGGCCCCTGAGACAGCCTTGATCCAGCTGTGCATCTCCTCTGGACTGTCCGCCTGGCGGAGGCAGAAAAGAAAAGCAGAGTGAGCAACAAAGACGGAAGAATGTGGAGCATTTGGATGAGAATCTACTGTAACCATAGAAAACATACCTGTATGTAAAATGTCCTTGATGTGGTGACGACTTCAAACAGATTATCTCTCATCATAATGTCACTGCAAAAGAAAAAGCAGATAACAAGTCAGTTCATGGCCAACTTATCAATATCTTTATGTAAATCAGAAAACGTAAATGCAAACCTCTTGGACTAAAGACATTTTTTGCACAATGGGAGGATGCTGGGACTTGTTAAATACCTCTGTTTGCACTCCTGGACTTTGTGAACTTCCTTCAGTGGGATCATTCTCAGGGGCTCTTTCTCCTAAAGATAAGAAAATAACTGTTCAAAATACAGAAGACACAATTTAACAACTGAAATACACAGGATCCATTTTTTTCAATTGACATGTATATTACACATGAATGCTTTTTCTAATATGCTGGCTGCCTTGCTGACTTTGTCTTCTGTTCCGTAGGGAAAGAAGACAGTGGTCTTTCCTAGAAGTGTTTGAATTTTCTTGACCTGGCTATTTGATACAGTAGACAGCGAGTCTGTGTCCTTGGGGCCTGTTGATAGCCAAATAGACAGATAAAGCTGTCAAATAAGGGCAGACCCTGGCAAGGACAGGGTGCACTGTTATTCTGAGGACAGTCTCTGTGTGTGTGTGTGTGTGTGTGTGTGTGTGCGTGCGTGTAAGGAAGGCCAGAGGGGAACAAGGCATGATAGGACATGTGAAGTGAAGGCAATGAATTCCACACACTGCGGATAAAACATGTCAGAACTGGGGACAGTGTGTGTTTACTGTTAGTCTGCCTCAGATTGTGAGGGAACGCAATCCACATGGAACATCAATAAAAACATTCCTTCAAGACATCACATAACTTAACCAAAGTTAATTACCAAGTCTGACTTGAAGTAACTCATTGAGTTTTCTTCCAGAAGGAAGTAGCGCCTTTTCCAGTTCCTCATCTGGGGCAAAAGGGAAAGAGATGTTCAAAACTTCTGAATAATTTTCTGGCAAAACAAGATCTGTCTAGTTCACACTTTCCTACAATAAGAAAAGCTAAATTTCAAACATCTATATACAGTGTCTATATATAGAACGAGTAGTCTATTATCCTTGGGTATTGATAAAGTGCAGAATTGTATACACAAGTTGTATTTCCTTAGGCAACCAAATTATCTACTATTAACAAACTGCAATCGCAACACCTCACATTTGTAGGACTTTTACATTTCTTCCCACATGAAGCTGCTATTTATTTTTGTGGACATCACTTTAATCGTCATTATGCCATTAATCATAAATTGTGTTGCGTATGCAGCCAGTGATGCCGGAAACCTGATTTAAAAGATGCTCTAAGAGACCAGGTTGCTATTGTACTGATACAGAATTTCTCTGAACAGTACCTGAACCCAGAACAGAAAGCGAGTGGCAGGAACTCACCACAGCTCCTTGTTTGACGCAGTAGCCCGACTTGATGACAGTGTGTTCCTGAGACGGCCTCCCCAAGAAGTACGGCAGCTGGCTGTGGGAGCGATGCATGGCCTCGCGCTCTGCTCTATCTGCGCCGTCACCACCTTCATGCTGGAGAGGCACCACCAGAAACATCATACATACAAGATCCAACAACATTTTACAGTCCTGGGGCTAATTTACATTGTGGATTTTTAAAACACATCCGCCACAATCCATGTTTAACAGAATTATGAATAAAAGGTACTGTAAGATAATTTTATACCATATATATCAGAATCTGAAGATTTTTAATTGCTATAACTTAAAAATAATAATATAATATGTTAATAATATATTCAATACTATCAATAGAAAAAACAAAAAACAAACATAGTATGGATTATTTTCATCATTAATTAATGATACTGAATCTGATGAGGGCAAGTCGTTGTATATTAAACATTTAGTTATTTACAAAAATGTCAGAAAATAGTGTAGAATGCCCCAATTTCTCAGAGCCTAAGGTGATTTCCCAAAAAAATCCCACAGGAAAAAGCAGCAAATCATCACATTTGAGAAGCTGGGATCAGTGAATTTAGGGCATGTTTGCTTAATAAATGAGTTGTTAAATGATTCATTGGTCTAAATATTTGCCAAATCATTTTCTCTATTGATCAATCTTTTACTTCCATTTAAGAATTAGATAGACAGATAGACAGACAGACAGACATGCATGTCACATATACACACTGTGCATTGTGCTGCATTGTGCAGTTCATGTTTGGGTCATGTTTACCTGCGTCTGGGTGACGATAGGGACTCCTCCTATGATCTCGGTCTTATAGGAGACTTGTTTTTTGGGTCCTCCGACATCCATCAAAGCCTTGTGGTTTTCTGCGTTCTGCTGGCCATCAGACACTTTTGGCACCTTGACAAAACAGACGCCCACCAGAAATACATGCAGAAGATGATGAGCCTTTAACACGTTTTATATCCATTTCCTTTCTGGATGATTAAGGCTTAGTGGAGAACAATGGTACTGTCCTTTATCCCAGCACTCAATGCAACAATACGGCATCCTGTTAGTCATGCTGTGACTCACTCCTATAAAGTTTCTTTTCTCAGTCCACTCCTTTATTTCTACGGAATAGGAAGAAATAAAACTTCCTCCAAATGATAAAACATGAGCCCAAAAAACAGATTAACAAGATTTAGGGATGGGCTGTATGTCTACTGTGTGCGTGTTTGTCTTACAGTGATCTTGGTGGCTTTATTGAGAGCGTTGACCCAGTCTACGAGGTCCTGCTGATCATTGGCCTGCAGGAAGAACTTCCTCATCCCCGCATTGATGACTAACAGATCAGAAAAACAGCAGTGGGAATAACAGTATGAGTGAAAGTACACAAGATGAAGTGGCTGTTTACTAACTTGGCTTTAAGCCTTTCTGGTGCATCAAACATAATGGCGTTTCAGATCCACCGCAACAGATTTCTCTGGGAGTGAAAAACAAGGGAGCCAAGGGACTCTCCCACACACCACCAGAAACTTTTCTCTTCATGTGGATGATGACCCAGCTAGATTCAGCTGCCTCAGACTGCAACTACCCACCCACTTCTAACCATGACGGAGGGGGAAAAAAAGCCCACAGCTTCCACCAAATATTCTCACACATTGTCACACTCTTTTTGGGTCAAATGCTGATTAGCTATGGATCAGGGTTTAGACACTGAAAGAACTCAAGTCTCACATTCTCTCTCTCTACACCATAAATCCTTCAATTCTGCAGCTCAACCTGTCCTTGTGTCCCATCTATTTCCTCTCTACACCATGGGAATAAATTACATTAAGGTTGGATTGGTAAATCTGGTGGGGGCGAGCTGTCAAAGGCACAGAGAGCTCAAACCGTGGCACAGATCATTCTTCCTTGCACTATGTGTGTCCAACTCTGGTCCAGCAATTATACACATGTAAGACCTTACTCTCTCTTTTTCCACTTCCCTGTAAAGAAATATGTATGTCTAGTCTTATCCAGATGACCAGTATGAATTAATCTAACAAGAATATTGTTCAAATGTGTGAGCTGTGTGAACTGCTTGGTGCCGCTTACAGTGTAGTGGTCTCTAGAGCACTGGGAACAGAAATCTGACTCATAGTTACACATAATAAAACAAAGTGCGGTGCTAAAAAATGCAGCCAAGTTCACATGGTGCACTAATGCTGCTAGTGATGTCTCTCACCTCAACACACACAGCACAGATCAATATCCATCAATCAATCAGAGACTGCAGTTAAGTCTCTACCTTCTTACTGTAAAGTCACCTGTAAGTGCAACAGCCTTTCTCTAACTTATCTGAAATGTTTCCATTTAAGCTTCTAGGTGCAGAATATTCAGAGCAGCAGGATTCGAAGATATCAGCAACACATGTGGTGCACAAATGGGTGTTTAAAAATAACTTCATACATCTCTAAATCAGGTTCCGATTAGGATGCTGGCATCCTGTCGAAACCTCAACAAGGCAAGACACACACAGTCCAAGTAGTCAACTTATTGACACACACTAGCATTCCCTGCTATTGAAGCAAGGGCTTAGTAAACAACAGGGAATGGAGATTTACTCATAAATATATTTCCTATTGCTCTGGGATGCTTGCAGCTGGAGAGTGGTTCATGTTTATGCAACACTCTTCATTCCTGTCTTAACCATACAGGTAACAAAAAAGACAAATATCAAGATATGCCCATTTCTTTGTTGCAAAAAATTCACAAATAGGATTATGAAAATCATATACTCAGTCACTTGTCTGTCTGAATTATAAATGAGAATTTAAAATAATAAATCAATTTAAAAATATCCTAGTCCTAAACGGTCCTTAAGTCCCCTGCCTGTTTAAAGATATCCTGTGGAGTGTGTGATGTAGCAGCAATGTTGCAATGAACAGGTTTCAGTGTTATTTGTTTTTCATGTTCTACCAGCACAAGCTTGAGGAATGACGTGACACAGACTTCAGCTGACTGCAGACAGTATGTGAACCAACAGTGTACTTTAAATGCTGGTAATGCAGGTTTTAAACAGGTTTGATTTAGGAAAATACATTATGGATGATTTACACAGTGTTAACAACAATTACTCCACAGTGTACCTGTAATGTTTAGATTAATAGAAAAGAAAGTGAATTGGAAATTTGAAAAACAACGACAAAAGTGGCTTGATGGGAAAAAATTTTAATTGCCGAGCCTCTAAATGTATTTTATTCATCTATAATTCACTATACTGTAATTTTACCATCTTGGCTTCTTCAACATGTATTGCACATCTGTCTGTCCTGGAAGACAGATCCTTCCTCTGTTGCACTTCCTGAGGTTTACTCTAATTTTTCCCTATTGAAGGTTTTTTTTCTAACCGATTAAGATAAAAAAATGAAATTACGAAACATTCCCAAAATAGTTGAACCTCTTAACAGCCCAAACCAACACCATCAACTGCTGTAGCCTCCTGCATCTTTGTGTGTTGGCTAAACAGACAATGTTAAACAAGGCCATCTAGTTAATGGAGGAGAATGTGTGTGGAAAGCAGCGCTTGACCGAGTTTAGAGGGCAGACAAGGACAGCAACCATTCTTCCCTTAGGTTATATTAAGTGTACTCAACTCGGTCAACATGTGATTAACCACAAGATCACTGCTGATGTTTGCAAAGCACTGCAGCAAAGTTTTAACGTCTATTCATTCACAAGATCTAAGTTTATTTAAAGATTGTGGTTGGTGTTTAATATGATTATTACTGACGATAAAGATCGATAAAATACTCGCCAGAATGTATAGAGAGGAGAGATCAGCAAATCCTCTTTACGAACAAAAGTACAGAACTTGTGTTTGTATTGCTGAGAAGTTAATAAAAGATAGGAAGTTGGTAATAATCGGCGTTTTCTTACCAAAGCAGAATTCAGCCTTAGGCCTCAACTTAGTGGCATCGCTGACCTAGAGGACGACAAACCCCACAGTTGTTAGCTTCCCAATTAACCACAGCAAAATACCGTAAATGGATTTTATTTATACATAATCTTATCAAGTTAGTGTCAGATAAGCATCACTGGTAATATCTGTGCTTACCTTAGAGATATAGGTGAGTTTGAGGGAGCCAACACAGTCTGTACCAACAGGCAGGTTCTGTAGGAGAATGGTAAGAAACAAAATAATCAAAGAGAGGAAGCTTGCAATATAATTTTATTAATTCAGCTGTGGATTAAAACAGAATGCAATGTGGTGGGAGAGTGAAGTAAAGTCCTGCAAAGCAAGTCAATATTATAAGTAAGTACAGTGCATTTGGCTGCACTCCATGATAGTTAATTTCAGTGTCTTGCTGTGCTTCTGAAACTCAGGGATCCAGATTTAACATCATTAAAATTTAAGCTTTTTCATTCTATAAAAAGAAAGGGACTGCCTGAATTATTTAAAGTTTCTCCAGCACTACATGATGTATGAATACTTCATGTAACTTCGTGCACTTACAAATACGGCATTTCCAAACCAGCAGGATGTACAAAGCAAAGGGAGAGTTACACTGTAATAACTGTGACAGAGAGGGTCACTGAGCAGGAAATGATGATCACTGTAGTCACTGCTCACTACATGGACCCATCCACGACTAGAACACAAAACAACGACCCCCTGGTTTCTGAGTCAAACTATATATACACAAATGTCTGCTGATAGCTAAAAAAACAGACAAGGTTACTCCTGACCTGCTCCTGTGCCAGTAATATATGCTTCCTAATTGCTGTCAACTAGAATTACATAATACAAGTTCTCCCACCTTTGATGGACTGTCTGGTGCAGCCAATATTTAGCCTGCATTTAGCTTTGTGTTCATAATGAATGAAGACAGCTTAGCTAGCGTTGGCCTGTAATTAGTCTACTACTGCATGTGCGTTGATCATCTACTCTGATAACTAACTAACATTAGCTAGCAGGCCTCTACAATTTCATGTTTCCATCAACAAATTAAACATTAGCCTGTGCAGCTACCTTGAGGATTTTTTCTTCCCAAACAGAAGGCTAGTAGCTAAGCTAGCACAGCCATGTGTAATTACCTGCGGGTTGTCCATGAACCACACTAAGCTTCCCTGCTGTGTGTCCAGTATGAAGTAACGTCGCAGGAACTTGCCACTGCTCTCGTTCTCCTCGATGTCCAGGAAGCCACAGATCCGGTTCTGACGGTCCACGTAAGGCATCTCGCCGCCGGGACATTCCCTGGCCTGCTGGGGCCAGGGGTGGAGAGGAGCAGGAGAAGAGCAGGGGTGAGCTGGACGGGTGAGAAATTCCTGAAGGACAGGGAGAGAAAGGAGAGATGTGTGAAGAGGGAGGGAGCAAATGAGGAATTTTAGTTGTCTTTGTGGTGGGGCTTGCTAGCGTGTCCCGCTCCCTCTTTCTCTCTGTATCTACTGTATCTCTGGTCTCTCTGCCACCTGGAGCTCACTATGCTACTGCCTGCCAGGGGATCATGTGACACAAACCACAACCCCGCCTTTATCCTTTTATATCAGCCTCACCCACGCTCTCTCTCTCCTTTTTTCCCCTGTAACACACACTACGCTCTGTCACTCTCTTCTATCTCCTCCACCCACCCTGGCCTGCTCTCTTTCTTTTTTCCTCTTCTCATGCAGTCCTTGCTTCTCTCACTTTCTGTACCATCTCTCACCCAACTGCTCTCTCATCCTCCATAGCCGAGCACCCACTTGAGCACAGTCTAAATAAATAAATAAATAAAAAGATGCCGGAGAGCTCAGCCATGTTTGACACAACAAAGCTGAATGAGATTGAGTGTGCAATATTTAACCTGCAGACATCTGACACATCCCTGACACCTACAGCTCACTGGAAAGTAAATGATTAGAGTATGTCTGTTTAGTCCTACTTGTGTGACTGCAGACATCTCAATGTCAAACCCTTTGTGGGCGGGCACAGCATTACTGTAGACATATTGTGGCACTAGCCTGTTTAAGCTGCTGTCTTTTTGGAGCGAGCCTAAAATATGTGAGTGAGATAGGTCTTTGGAAAGTAAAGATAAAGACGCTCTTTCTCTGCGACATTATGAGCACTGTGTGGGTGGATGGGGGCAAAGTAGAGACAAAAGGCCCGGTTGTTGTGTGCATGGACTCTCAGTTAGCCCCTGTGTCTACTTGAGTCATCCCATTTGACACACAGGCAGGAGAAAGGAGCAACACTGTCAAACACGACTATCTCAATGCGAAAACAAACACTGATTGTCATGTGACTGTGAGAGACATCTCTGTTGAGTTTAGTGATCTTGTAAATGAGGTGTTGTGCACAAGTTCATCTGCATGCACGCTGGTGCATTTCAGTTGTGAAGACTAGATGAGATATAAGATAGTGCCGACCAAATCTAAACAAAGTAAACATGCAACCATGTACAGTATGAAGCTTTAGATTCAAAGACAGGTAAACTGATGGTCTAGTTTTAAATGGTAATTTAGCTATAAATTTAGCCTGGTACTTAATTTCTTGTGATATAGGAAGTGTCACATAAGAACATAATATAAAGAAACATCTTCAATAAGAATCAACATATGTTGACAACAACATTTCTGAACCATCATATTTGGTGATATTGATATATCAGCTGTGTGTATATATATATATATACACACACACTCGTATAGATATTGATACTCAGTCGTATAGTCAGAGAATTCCCTCCAATTTCCCTACACGACCATAGCTTTATGCAGTTGGTGCAGCTGAGTCTTTGACTCTTCCAAATCCATGCAGTCCCACTCATTAGTGTGCTGGCTGAAATACGTTGGCAATTACAGATGAACCCAGTTTGGTATCTGGCAGCTAAGCCTAGACAAATCACCCAGTGCATGTCAGCCAATAAGTAACAAGGAAATTAGAGCACAGAAATGCCAAAGATATGTTCACCATAATTTAACAACAGTGCCTCCATTATATAGTTATCTATCTGCAAAATGTCCCACTCAGTATATGCGTATATGAAAAAAAGGTTATTACTATCGGTCAATATATCGTAATTGGATTCTTTTTTGACCAGCAGCCTCAGAAGTCCAGTGATGTTGGGGTCAAAGGACATGACAACATTTACTACTGTGCTGGATTTAGCAATACTCTTATTATTTTTTTATTTTAGTGATATTACTATGTAATTCAAGTTGAGGATGCAGCTGTAAACATGGCAGACAGCAATCAAAAACCATAAGCTGTTTCTAAGACATTTAAATCAAAGTCTCAAAACTGAGATAAGAGTGTATCAATGTTTCCAAAGCCGGAATATTATCTTTATATATGCACACACACTCCAAACCAGTTCATAACCAGGATACTAGTATATGTGTAGAAACACACTTACTCTGTGGGGGTGACAGAACGGGCTTTTCTGTGTAATGAACATAATAAGACTGAAACTGAAAACCAGAATGTAACATGGACCAGCAGGTTAAATATTAGCCGCCTTCAGACACTCACTCTTTACATTTCCTGGAAGGCTTTGTCCATCATCACATGGCAGCCAACTGGTCACTCAGGACAGGCCATAAAACAACAGTATGGGCCAGCTGGACACCCCAGTAGAGGGTCAGTGTTGTCAGTTCATGATCTCAAAGCACTGCCTTACTGACAAATGTAACATGACAGCTGTTAATGGTAAATGTAGAGCAGAAAGCTTGCGTTGTTTCAATGTGGACCATGTATTGACTACACAGCAACAGTCACTAAGCTAATTATTCTGCCTACTATAGTAGCTACACATTTATGTTAAAGGATAACTATCAGATGCCTATTTGAACACTGAAAGAGGTTTTCCTCACTATAATCATTACTGTTCATACAATTAAAATATCCCCTTCTAATGCAAGTGATAGCAATACGATAAAGGATTATCTGAAGAGGCTTCAGCAGTCTGAGTTAGTCATGTCAAGTGGATATCTGCCACATTTACAGTCTCATAAAATTCCCTCTGACAGTGTTTCCCTGTTGATGTGCGGTGGGCGTACAGTAATAAAAAGATAGCCTTTGGCACTAAAAGGACTAATGCTGAAAGACATCTTACTTGATCTGACTAATTTTGATGGCTGAAGCTTCATATTAGTTTCAGATAAACTTTAAATACGTCATGAAGTGATCTTCTAATGGCCAGTATGATCAGGAGGTATGAAGACGGACTTGAAAAACTGTGAACCAATCCTCTGAATGAAAAACAAACAAATGACAGAGCCTCCATTGAGCAACTTAAAAGGACCTCACTGAGTTTCTACAGGTCAGAGGTGGGGCAGCTCATCCAGTTCAGCTGAACTGAGTCATTTGTGGCTGTGAACGCAGCACATAAGGCCAGCAGGTGTTTGACAGGGAGGGTCCCATCTGCACACAGCACTAGAGACGACATGAAGATGCCCACTAGGTAATGTTAACATTAACTGGTCACACTGACTATGGCTTAAGTTACTGAAGCCAACGTGATTCACACTTTAATCCTCAAACTATCTAGTCAGTTATCGTTATACATCTCAGTTTGGTCGTAACTACCACAGTAGGCTGAAAACATTTGTGTTAGCAGCAACTCTGGCCTCAAGTTAACTGGCAAACATGGCTCAGGTTAGCTTGCCATTAGCAAGGACTACCACGCCACGAACATGTAAACCGTTTGGCGTCTAGCAAACGTATTAATACATCACTTAAAACTGTAACGTTACCATATGTAAAAAAACAAAACAAAAAACCCCACACATAAATAACGCTTTACGTGATGTCCTGGCACAGAAGTTTGGTCATACATGTTTATTTAAACCAAGCTAACTAACTAACTAACGACTCCTTCTACACAGCGCCACAAAATAATAACTGACAACTTTAACTGTACAGAAACAACAAAGCTACGTTTACTAGTGTGAAGTAAGTACAGTTTTACCGAGTTTCTCCTTCAGTAGCTGCTACAGTCAGCGGCCGTCGGTCACAGAGTAGCTGGGTCGTCCTCACTGCTTTAGCCCATCTCCACCGCTGCTGCTGCGGGGACCTCCAGGCTGCTGACTGCTCACTGCGGAGCCCAGATTGTCAATTGAGAGGAAGATGATCACTCTGTGGAAAAACAAGCACCCAACATGGAAGAGCAGTTTTTCAAAAGGGCCCCTAGATGCTGTCAGTTTGGTAATTAAGCTGTAACTGCCATGACTATATTTACCTTTACTTGAGTATTTCCATTTTATGCTACTTTATACTTCTACTGCACTACGTTTCAGAGGGAAATATTGTACTTTCTGCTCCACATTTCACACAACAGATAATATAACAAGCTTTTGAAATACAACACATGAAACCAGTGGTTTCAACCTTTTTGGCTTTTCACATCTAGCACACATTTCAGATGTCTCTGAGTTGTCTCTAAACTTCTCTAAAAGTAAAAAAATAAAAATAAATAAGGTTTGTGTATAGGAACTAATCATCTCATGACCCCTCAGCTCTATCTGGTGAGGCTTTGGAGGACCGACCCCTAGGTTGGGAACCACTGGACTAAACCATCTAACTGTATATAAAGTAGTTGAAACTAGCTCCAGCAGCTACAACAGTAACATGCTGCTCTAACCATCACATCAAAAGCAGCACTAGAAGCAGCCAAGATGATGATACAGTTTGATAACTGTCAAAAATGTATGGTGCATTAGCCACATGACAAATAAACACATCTGATAAACATTTTCACTTTGTGGTTCCTAGAAAAGGAGATCATAGTGGGAGCTCTTTGTCTTTGTAACTTGTAGGTGGGTCTGAGTCACGCATTGGGTAGAAAGAGGAATGTAACCACAGAGGTGATATAGCGACACCTAGCGTTTAAAAGCTGCAGCCACTGTCTATTCCCCACGAAGTTACAGTGACATAGTGGTATTCAGTAGTATTAATGCCACTCTGTCAAAATATTCCACTATCTGAGTATCATCAGGAAAAGTATCAAAAGTAAAAGTATATAAGTCATATATTATATGATGTTTTTGGATCATTATTACTGCTGCATTGATGTGCATTTTACTGCTGTAATTATTTAAGATTGTGCTCAATATTGCATATACTGTTGGTTAGTTTAATCTACAGTAATGCATCATATTTTATAAGTTTAGAAAAACAGTTTTGTTTTCAGCTTCATGAAAATGTATTCCCGAGCTGATTCAAGTGGGAATTTAAATAGTCTGTTTATTTTTAAAAAGGAGGAGAATTTTCTTAAACCCATAAAGGAGTATTTAATCCTTCAGTTTATCAGAAAAAAAAAATCACCAAATTTGAAGATGCATGTATTTCAATGGACAGGAAGAGTATGAGAAATTATACCTGAAATGTAACTAGTAACTAAAACTGAGTAAAAAAGCCTCTGAGATGCAGTGGAGAAGAAATGTGTACTTAAGTACAGTACCTGAGCTAATGTACTTTCATTGCTGAACATGACACACCGTGTCTTGAAATTAATTAAAACATCCGCATCAGAGGTCCAGGAAATATGATAACATATATTAAAGATATAATTTGTTGTAATGCAGACAAAACATACACCTGCTGAAAAGGGGAAAGTAGGGTAAAATCATGCATATCTTCTTTCTTGCAAGTTATTACTATCTAGAGGCAGGAGCAAGTACCCTACCGTGTATTAAGTTACCACGTGTGAAAGAGTTAGACCACAGAAAAAGAGTCGTTATACTTTCAGAGGCAAGGGGGCGTTAACACACACATACACACACACTGCAAAACTTTGAGCAAGTGGAGCCAAACAGGAGGAGGAGGTGCAGTCAGGCTGCTACTGCTGCTCATGTGAGGTTTCTCGTCTTGTCTTGTGACTGTACTGTGAATCTGACAGAGGAGACGACGACCATGGATGAGGAGGATAACAACCCGAAGATGAAGCACTTTGCTCTGCTGTGGCATCTTCCCAGGTCCCGCTGTCATAGTGACACCTCCGGCTTTCGCTCCAGAGTGCTGTTTAGGCTCCGGGTAGCCCGCTCAGGTACTGTAAAACACACATATTTTATTTAAAAAAATAATAATGTGTATACAAACAGGCCAATGTATAGCACTCATAATGGGAACATATTTAGAGTATATAATGGTAGTTCATCCATTTATTTTCAGTCATTTGTTATAATTGAGCTGAGTTGAGTAGAAAACATCCTCTTTCATCAGTCTCAGTCTAATATTGGACAGTGCCAAAAGCCTGATGTCAGACACTTTGTTTTTCAAAAGTGTAAAACAATAAATCATGGAGTCCAAGAGGAGATTGTGACAACTCTTCACAAGCGTTGTAAGACCTTTGCCGTGGTGTTAACCAATACTCCCTCAGTGTCTCATTTAAATGTCAGTGTCACCGTTTTGCTGCATGTGGAAGGCTTATATGTGTCAGTGGTTAGAACCACTTCCTATCAGCCATCTTCAACATTTTAGCCTTAAGATGAGCTCTGCCCGATTCACACCACCTACCTGCAGGCATGTTATATATTTGCATACACTGCTGTTCCACAAGGACTATGAGTCTGGTTCATTTCTTAAAATATTACAAACACTTACAATATAATAAATGGCAATTTTCTTGCTTCTTTTCTTAAAATTGCCACAGGAAGTGTTCTGTTTACAGTAGAGTTGTAATTACAGGAAGTGATCATGGAGTAGAGCAGCTAGGAAATTAGATGTCTGAAGTTGTTTACATCTTGGGTTTTGAAAAAAGCTTCAAGGTTTTAACGGTTTTAGAATAACTTGGCTGTAGTTCTGCATCCATCTGAAAATGTACTCTACAAATATTGTTAGATTGTTGTGTTCATATACAATCCTCTTCACAATCTGTTTTTTTTCATGTCAGTTTGAGAGCCCAGTTTTAAATTTCACATTTCAACTAAATTCAATAAAATTCACAATAGTTTCTACTCAACCTGTTCTGATGTCTGTGAAGTTTGTGAATCAAACAACAGAGGGAGCTAAACCACCTTTTTTACAGAAAAACAGTCTGCATATGTTTCATTTTACACATCCATCCGACAAAGTAGTTTCAAAAGCACGATACATGTCTGAATGTGCAGTATCCGAAATTTAGATAATATTATCTATAACCCAAACGGCACGCCTCTCTCTGAAAAATATATGAATTACAGCATTTATTTTTTTTTTAAATGGTGAAATGCTTTGACTCTGATGATAAGAAACGTCTTTAATATCCCCCTGTTGGGGATATTATAAAAGTAATGACTAAAGGGAAGGATGTCTTTTCTATGTCCATGTAGTTTAGATTTATTTTCTTTAAAGAAAACACAAGACTTTAAAGAAACTGAAGCCTACTTAGTTTACCATGTGCATGAAACAGGAAGCACAAACAATCATAAAATAGGTCATCTTAGGTAACGGTGAACTCTCAGAACAATTCATCCCTGCTTCATTATTGAGTCATTCTTTAAGCCCCCTTCATCTTTTTGTAGAGTTATGAAGGACTTGAACATAATTCACAGATGGAACTTTGATCTCTTGAAAAGCTGGTATTTCTTCCGTCAGCAGTCATCCCAACTTCCTGCTACTAATTATACATGAAGATACACATGCTTGGCTTCATTTTAAATGCAATTGTTGCTTGTTTTGAAGCTTATTCCTGCCAAACTGTGTGTTAAAGTACAATAAATATCAACAATTATGACACAAAATTGTGTAAAGAGGGATATTTCCTCTCAAACATGGTTAAATCAAACAATTTGTCGTAACAGTCAAGCTGCTGAGGAGGGTTGTGTGATATGATCAAAAGCTCCAGAGAGGGTACTGTTGTTAATTAAAAGAAACGTCTTAAGCATCAAAAACAAGAACATTATTGTTTATATTTTAAAATGATGTTGAATTGTCACCAAACATTTATAATGTTAATAATGTGATATAATATACATATTAATTACTGTTTTCTATGAGAATGCATGCCTGTGAATGTTCACTTGTGAACCTGTGTGCTCACACACACGCATTTACAGTATAAAACAATCTTATTTGGGATAATGTGTAGGCTGAGATGTCCATTGTAAATAGCATGCTGTCCTCCAGATGGGTTCTGTATTACTTTTGTAATTACAGAGGCAGAGAAAAGCAGAGAAAGGAGAAGGATTGGGGGGAAATAATGGGAAGGAGAAGAGATAAAATAGCAAAAAGTTGTGAAAAAGAGCAGATCACAAAAATAAAGACAATATGTTCAAGGAGTAAAAAAGAGATGTTAAGACAAAAGAGAAAATGAAGGGACAAAAAGAGAGGAGTCAAAGAGCAGAAAATAAAAGAGACAGTTTTAAAACAAGGGAAGTTAAAATGAAATGAAAATAGCAAAAAGAGTAAAAATGGATGCAAGGACAGGATGATTAAGGAGGAGGAGAGGACAGATGGAAGAAAAGAACAGGAGATGAGTGTCAGCATGCTGGTATGCTCTGCTCCTCGCGGGTACTCTCCTCGAAAATAACATTGATTACAGACCCTACAGTCTGCAATAACTACTTGTTAAAATGTACTATAATGCAGAGAGCCACACTTCACTGCCCACACACACAATCTATCCTGGGCTATTGTTGTAGCTGCTGTATCAGCCAGTGACATATGCTTCTGTGATAAATTCTTTTATCACCGCCTGCAGCTGCAGCTTCTCCATAGATATATATCTTGAATTAAAAGAGTCATTGGTGAAGTTTACATACAATATATTTATATTTTTATATTTTACAGATTGGTCAGTTTGTAGAAGTTGTAGATAAACAAAGACTAAGCTTTAGTTCATGTATTACAACAAGTATACAGCCATGTTAGCGGCGCTGTCACACTGAGCTTAGGCACAGCTGTGCCAATATCAATACTCATGATGACATTGCTACTGTAACATGCTGATGTTTAGCAGTTATAATGTTCTTAGTGTTCACTGTGTTAGTTTTCTAACATTCGCTAATGAGCACTAAAAGCAAAGTACAGCTCAGGCTGATATCATCAAGTATGATGATGCCAGATGAAAAGTTAAAGATCCCCTTCAGACTTGTTTTAAGACATACAGAAATTCTCTGTTGGCAGCTGACTGATATGGGATTTCATTAAAAAAAAAAAAAAAGTCTGTAGGAACAAGAAGAAAAACATAGTTTTGACTTTGAGGGCACACCAAATTTATAACAATTTATCCTAAGTGCGACATAATTGTTGGCACCATTTAAGGACATTTTATTCAAATGCTGTTGAGCCATTTTTCTCAAAACTACACATCTCAACCTCACATTATGTTGTTTAGACGGCCTTCAGTCCACAATATAAAACACATATATTTGAACCCTTTTGAAAACTGCCTTTTCCTTCTTTCTTTCTCTGACAGTCATACTCTCTGCGCTGCATGTTATTGTCTCTACCTTTTGTTCTAACATTGACAGTGAGAAAATAGAACTAGACATCCATTTTTAAATATTAATTGACCTGGTAAGAGAGAGGTGTTTTCATGTTCTTCAACTCATTTCTTTTGTGTGTTTTTTGCGTGGGTGGGTTGGGGTTGTTTACCCAGTTGTTTTTCTCCTTGCGTGTCGTGTGCCATTTCATTGGACTGCATCAAAAGTCAAAGTTTCCCTTTGCTCCATTTCACCTTCCATATGTCTATTAGTAACTCAGGGCCTCAGTTACTAACTAAACCTTTAACTCTATTAATGTTTGTTGAAATGCCTTTAACAGTAAATGGACAGGATGTTAACATTGTGCTGTACAGCCTTTAATAATACTGTGCACATAATGTTTATGTGTAATGGAGATTTAATAAACACTTTGAAAGGTTCATTTAAAATACCAATCGAGCAATGAGACATTAGGGAAAACCGAGATCAGATTTAAGTTTCAAGATTTTTACACAGGATGTTGGATGTTAATAAAGACATGATATGAGCAGAGTCATGAAAAGAAGGAAAACCTTTTTAAAAAAAAGCAATAAAACTGGAACGTATACAGTATAATAGACTGACCAGAGAGGAAAGGGGCACTGTGTACTGTATGGAATAATAATAGCTACTCTTATAGTCAATAACCAAATTGTTGTGTGGTCATTATGTATGTTCTCAGTCCAGTTTACTTTACATTGACTTACACACATACACTCCTCTCAGTTTCAGTCCATCTGTGTATTTTATGTTATGTTCTGCTTCGTTTGGTTTCTGTAGGTGATAATTTTACTTTTTTAGAAAGATCAGGAAATTAAGAATCAACCCTCTGCGCTCGATACACAAAGACACACATACACAGATAAAGCTGTGTGTTGAAGGGGACTAGTTCTACACAGTGAGATGCGACACTAAGCATCAAACGCCATACTGACATACAGATGACATATTTACTGTGTTGAGTAGCTCTTCACATCACTTGAGGGACCTCAAGCATGGAGAAAATAGCCACCTGTCTGCCTCTTTTCTCTCTATTTGTGTTTTTCCTCCTCTCCTTCAGCATGTATCTATCTCAGAGTTTATGTGTATTGATTTATTTGACATTGTGAGCATTACTATTGACATGTTTTTGATCCGTGGGTTTAATATCTGCATCGTTTTTATCACATGCAGTCGCCATGGCGCCGCCGTCTTCAGGTCTGCTCTCTATTCAGCAAATAGCAACAAGCAAATCACAGACATGTCATTGGTTTCCGGGGCATTTTTCTGATGTTATATAGACTTAACGATTAATCATAAACATAATCGACAGATGAATCACATTTAAATAATTAATTAGACTCAACCAGAGTGCATCCTATCTACATTTTTTAGTTCTGTATTGACAATGTTGCAGTGAGGTCTGTTTACATGTACTGCAGAGAACTGACTGCAATAAAAAATTAGATGAAGAAAGGTGCAACAAGGAAAAACAAACATACTAAACATACAACACACGTTCTGCTTATATGATGCGTCACCTGTTCCATTTTCCACCTCCTTCATCGTTAACACCTTATCTGCATCCTCTCCTCATGTCTTACGTCACAGTGACCTCAACACAGGAGGGAGACTGAAAAAAAACAAAACAAACAAAAAAAACAAAAAAACCAAGTGAGACTGGAGCCAGACTCTGTAGCCAAAGGAAGGAGGAAAAACCTGACAGGCAGGGAGATGGAGATAAATGCAGGACGAGACACAGATTGGGAGAGAGAATAAGGAACTGGGATGGAAACAAACATTAACTTTTAATGCTCTTTATTGGAGCGATGGGAGGCAGAATCGGGGGAGGGAGGAGGTGCGAGTGAGTCGCAGTAGAGAGAGACACAGAGGGAGGTAGGGAAATATGATGAATGAGGGAAGTAGAGAGAGAGAGCGAGAGAGAGAGAGAGAGAGAGAGAGAGGAGGGGGGAGTCAGTGGGAGGAGGGAGGGAGGCAGAGAGGTGGTGCATCAGGAAGAGGCAAGGATCAACTCACACTGCTGATAATATTCCCTGGGTCAAGTCATGGAACATGACGGTGAGTTTTCTCCCTGTTATAATCCATTTCTTCTTCTTCTGTGATTCTCTTTCACTGTTGTTCAGTGTCTCATTTACTCTGTGTCTGTTTAAATGTTGGCTGAGTTAGAGACAGTGTTCAGTTTCAAGTTGATTAGGCAAAGATTACCAGGTCAAACAAATTAGATCAAATGAAATAGGGGTCATTTAGATGTGCACATGACTCAGTATTGATGCCTTTGAGTTGATTTGCGTCCTTTGTCGTCAGATCATTTGGCTGAAAACCGTCACAGAGCTGGAGCCTCGTTTCATGATCTACAATAAGTATGCAGCATTTATCAATGACACAACACGCTATCATGCATTATATCCAGGAACGAACAACTACACCGTGTGCAATATTTATAGGATATTAATGCTCTAAGTAGTACACTCAGTCTTCACTTAACCAATCTTCTGGGATATGTTTCTGATATGCACATGGTTGCATTATATCATTAGAGTTTCTTCTATGACTGAGACAAAGTCACATCTAAGGGCAGTTATTGTCAACAGTTTAACAGAGGAACATATAGTGCTGCTATTCTAATTCAGGGCAATAATACCAGGTGGGTTTGGCTGGTTTCCATCTTGAGTGTATTAGACTAAATGACAATGATACATCGGTGTGTTGTCACACTCAGCTAGAGGAGGCAGGCAGGCTATATCGGGCCCCTGTTATCTAACATAGTTTAATTACTGTTTGCTAACATTGTCATATTGTGTCATAGGGTATAATATTTAAAAAAAAGCTCCTGTTTCCATGTGTTAATTAATTTAGCCAAAAAGCCAGAAGTCATTGTTTTTACCCATATTGATTTTAGGCTTTACAGGTGGGCTTTACAGCGATAAATCCACTTGTATCCATGCTCTGCTCCTGTGTGTGTGTGTGTGTGTGTGTGTGTGTGTGTGTGTGTGTTTGTTTGTCTGTCCGTCCGTGTTGACTGGTTAGGGTTGGGCACTGAATGGGTATACAAGACATTGATGCTGAAACTGTGTTTTGCAAGGCAAAGCAGCATCTGTATGTGTGTGTGTGTGTGTGTGTGTGTGTGTGTGCGCACATATGCATATGTGATTTGTGTGTGTCTGCAGTGAGCATGACATGTATTACCTGTGTCTGCTGTTGGATTGAATATACATATTTACATATGGTCATTTGACTGATGTTATTTACATTGTGGTACTGTAAGTGAAAACAAATAAAAGGTCATATAAAGTTAATTCTAACTTTATTTATGCTACAAATACTGTGTCAACATTCTTTATATGCTATGTCATTTATTTTATATGACCTTGACTTACTTCCAGTTTGACAGATGGATCTACTCATTGACAGATAGACCTTTCCATCAAACTCGCATGTTTTTAAAAGAGAAATGCTTTCATGTGAATGTAACGATTCTTCGAACAACTTAAGGCCAACATGTGGTGCTGCCCCAGACCTCTCTAGCCACACTCACAAGAAAACAGACCTCAGTGTCTCAGTAAGAGCTATAGCTGGACTGTAGCCAGTGGTCATTCACTTTTAAACAAATCATGTTGAGTCTCCATAAGGGTAATAATATCCTGACCAACAGCCGCACAACTGAGCAAACAGAACTGACATGCTTAGGACAGCTGTTTTTGCAATGGACAGCAGCTTTCCAGTAAATCAGTTCAGATATGACCTTATATAGTTAGTGTAGAAATAAAGTGCTGGCTGCTGTTTGTTTTACTCTCCCAATCCGCTGTCCTCTCATGGGCCGCACATCACTTCTAACATAAAGTCATGGATTGTGTTTTCTTTAACAAACATAGTGTCTGTCGCTCCTGCTTCTGTGGCCTTTATACTTTGGTTATTATCAATGACCCCCCACTGCAGTATCAATCTATTTTCTCTAGCAATTTCTGTTCCTCGCTCACTCTCTCTCTCTTTTTCTCTGTATGTCTCACTCACTCTCTGCCTCGCTTTCTCTCAAGCTCTGTGGCTGCCTGTCTGGCAGGATGTCAACTATTGATTTATACAGGCAACATTTTAGCAATGATGGCGGCTTATGGGTTGCGCCGAACAGAATACAACAAACAGGAGATCAGGTTTCAGACAGAGCTGGCTGGCAGATGGGAAGAGGAAGAGAAATGACAGTAACCACTACTGTATCCCTGAAAATGACAATGTACAATTAATACTATAAGGTCACTACCCTGTTAATATGGAAGTTAATGAATGGTGGAGACAAAGAGTAAAGTCATATATGAAAGGATACATTGTTAGATAATGGTTGGATTCTGTATTTCCTTCCTTTCACTGTGTGGAGTGGAACCATGTGCAGGGACTTAAGTGAATAACATTTAGATTATTATCAGCAGCCAAAGTATTGCAATTTATTCTCAGAGCATTTTCAGGTCAACATAAGTGAATGATAAATGTCACTCAGATTTATATCTGGTGGATACACTAGTATTAAGAAAGTCAGACCTAGTGAGAGCATAGGTAGTTTTAGGATAAAATCAAATCTTAAGTCTCCCTCCACTTAAAAATGTGTTTTTCTTCATGTTCCTTCAGTTGAATGTTTGAGCTGACGCACACGTTTAAGGAGTGTCCATACAATCTTTGGTTTGTGGTCAAGTATTCACATGTGACATCCTACACATGTATGCTGTGGAAACTTAAAACCTCAAGTGCACAAACACTGAGAACTAACTTTACAGTGATGTAGGAGATATCATGTGTTAAACTTTTTAAAATGAACAATATTTACATAAAATTACATAAACCTTTAATGAGGGAAAAGGAGTAAATGACATTTTCAGGAGTTAATTTATTTTTTTTAATGGAAAGACAAATTATGTTTCAAACATTTTCCCAGTAAGCCACGCACACTTCAGTAGAAAACTATCATGTAAAATAGACAAAACTATTCTAACCTTGGCAGAACATTTTGTGTTCATGTATGATAACCTCACTTGGAATCAGAAACTGATTGAGAAAAATATGTTTTCAGGGGGCTTTAATATTCACACTTAACAGAGCAAAGTTTGCTAATTACAGGGAATCCCCCACACATACACTGATACTGATGCTCTGTATACTTGCACAGTCAGTCCATTAAGGAGGATCAATTAACAATCCCAACTATCAAATGCAGTATATTATATACCTAATACAATAATGCAAACTAATATCTCATATTTGTTTTACAGACTATTTGGATAAAATAGTTCCAGTTGTAGTGTTTTGATGAGATTGCACCAGTTGTGTAGTGAATCCATTTAGCTCCTTCCAGCCTGGTTTGCTTGACAGCCTGTTACTCGCTGAGTCACACTTGACTGTTATGACAGTTTGTGGTCTGAGCCATGATCCTGATGAAGAGACGTCCAGTCATTCACTGTTGAAAAGTTTAAACATGCATGCGTGTAACTTCACACACCTAAACCAGTTTGGATTTATGCATACAAGAGAGGTGTGCAACTGTACATCATTATACGTCACACTTTATAGTGCTTGTTTATTTTACAGACAGTCAATCAGTGAACAGTTGTGAATGCAGAAAATCATTTTTAGCACACATGCACATGGCTTTTATTTTATTTTTTTACCTGTACTTTAACTATGATAATATTATGAGACTGTACCCTGGCAGAAACTGAGTTTAATAAATAAGTCAAGGGGAGGAGGGAAAGGCACTGAAAAGTAGCACTTAAACAATTATTATCTCCTTGTTCCGCTGAGGCTACTACTTAATATTTGATGACTCCCTTCCTTTCTTCTGGGCCTCCTCCTCCTCCACTTCTCCTGTCTTTCCTTTTGCTGTTCCGGTCAATGAAAAGGTCAGGCCCCCTCAGTTGATCTCTGTTATTTAGTGTCAGGACACGACCCAGTTCCTGAAAAGTGTCACCTTGAAGTACGAACTGAATGTCCTGGAAGCGGTGTCCTCTTGACTTTGAGTATATTCCCAAAGATCTCCGCTTTGAACAGTGTACAGATTTAAAAGCATCGGATTGATCTAAGCTAAATCAAGCTAAGCTTTCAGGTAGTGGTAGCCAAATGGGTCAATAGTGAGATTGTAACCAGAACAACAGATACGTTTGTGATTAAAAGAAATGCCACCAGTGTTATATTTATCTTTGACTTTTCTGTTCTTTACCTATCTGTCTGTCTCTTTCACACGTGCACACTTTGATTTTTGGTGTTGTGCAGAAATTGAATACAGACAATACTGATATGTTATGTTATTGATATTAGGCCAGTACACCTGCAGACCTCTTTAATTCATATTTTCTTCTGTGCCATCAAAGCTGTACTCTCCACTGTCCTTATTGCCTCGTTACCACATGTGTAGCCTCCAACATGGCTTGATGCTGATGCATCAAGTTAATATCATTACTTTCCCGTCAATGCTAACGCAGTCACTTTCCTCTGTTAACTTCTCTGAGTACTTCCATCCTCCCGTTCTGTCTCTACCCCCCACCTCTCCACTGACTTCCTTCCTGTCTCAATTATCAACTTCCATCTTATTCATGAACAGCACTCCTGTAAGTCTGTAGCTGTCCTGGTAAGTCACAGGTGGGAATGTGTTTAAGGCTAGCAAACAAGACAGGATTTCAAATTGCCATCAAAAACAGTTATTTTATATAATCAATTCTCTTTTTTTTCCCCCAAAACAGATTACAGTGTAATACTCGTGATGCCCAGTGCAAACTGTTTCTGACGCACAAAGTATGATATGTTGTTAATGTGTGGTACAAACCTAAATTATGAATATATATAATATTGTCTGATGTATGAAGTGAAAGATCTATGTGTGCACAGTTACGCTCAGGTACATGACATTAGCTATAGAAACACTCATGTTTACTGCTCTCCCTGAAGAGAAAAGATTCTGTTTGCTATGTGATTTAGGTGAGACTGAGCACAAAGTCCATTTTATGTTTCATTGCTCATTATATGATGATTTAAGGGCTACACTAGTTAGTAAAAGCTGTGTTTTAGGAAGGGAACCTTTTGTGCAGCTGATTTTATTTGGTACAGAAGATGAAGTTCTTTGTTTGTAATATAATGAGAAGATTCAAATATGCCACACTCAAAATGGAAAGTAAAAAGCAGTCACAGTCAGGCGATGGTGCTCCAATGTTCAGTCGGCACACACTGCTGTGGAAGGCAGATGCACTGCTTCTCCAACACTGAGGTTTTCTTCGTTTTAATCCTTCCTCCGGTTCTTAGTGGCTATTAAAAGATCTTCTTCTAATAAGCTTTCAATAAAATATGTGTCCACATAGTAATTTAGTGAAAAATGAATTTAAAATGTTATCTTAAGTTTATTTGAGGCTTCAGTGGTCTGAGTGAGTCATATCATGTCCCCTCTTTGTGTTTCCTTGTTGTGTTACTAGCTGTGGTGGAAATAAAGTAACAAAAAGATGGACTTTGGTACTAAAAAGAGTGCAATGTTGAAAGATATCTACTGGATTTGACAAACTGAGACATGGTTTCATATTAGCTTTAGATAACCTTTTAAATAGATTTTTGCTCAGAAGGATGCTTGTGGATTTTGTCCCCCCATCACTTACGTTGTAAGTGCATTATGTCGGGATCTTCTAATGGCCAGTACAAACAAGAGGAATGATTACAGCAAGGAAAACCTCTTTCAGTGTTCATTTGGACACCTGACTGTCGTTTTAAGACAGACTTGAACAAATGTGAATGTACTTTAATCTGGAGAGAAGTCATTTGAGTTGTGCAGGAAACACTAGATGGCAGTCTTGGTCTTAATGGAAAATCATCTCACTTCCAGATCCAGCAAGATTGAATTGATAATATCATGCTACGTGTGTGTGTGTGTGTGTGTGTGTGTGTGTGTGTGTGTGTACTGACTGCTCAGTTCTGTCAAGCTGGGTTCTGCAAGGTCTCATCTGACACTTTGTTGACAGTGATGACAGATAAAGCTCTCTCTCACCCACACATACACATGAAGTTTGGCTTGGTCGACCGCAGTTAGTAGCGAGAAGTGGAGTGAGCTTGTGAGGCTAATATTAAACAGATATTATTTACTATCAAAGGATTTAATGGCTATGCTGACAAACCTTGACAGATTTCCACCTTTGCTCTGTTTTGACCTGCCAAAGTTGAATTCAGGGTTTACTGTCATCTTCTCTTTTTAAAAATAAATTAGCTCTGGGGTATAGCTTTCTTCACCAGGGTGATCCTCCTCTCTCTGGAGCCACAGACACTGTCCAGACTCCACACTCATTTATTCATTGTGCACTGTGAGCCGAAAATATTGTGCCATGCTGGGGTCTGTTAACTCCCAAACCTGATCTGACATCTTTAAATGCTTCATTCTTATGCCAAGGCTTTAAGCATGACATGAAAAGGCATGAAGACACACATAAAAAAAAAAAATCATAAAAAAGAAGGTAAAGATAGTACAAATTTAATATAACAGATTAAACAGGTGAATAGAAATAGAAATGTATTGACTATACAGCTAAAGTGATCAATCAAGCGTTTATTCCCTTATTCTAGTTTAAACGTTGAGGATTAGCTGCTTTTCTTTGTTTTATATGATGATAAACTGAATAACTTTGGGTTTGGGGCTGGTGTTAGAGCAAAACAAGCTATTGATGGTATCATTATGCACTTTAGGCAACTGTGGTGGGCACTTTTCACCTTTTACTGAAATTTTATTTACCAGTCAATTAATCAGTAAAACCCAATAAGTGAAATCAATGAATAGTTGCTGCTTTAATTGAGTTGAATTGTTTCAACACTTCACCATGCCATACACTTTACCTTAATGGATAGGTTCACAATTTTTCCAGTCTGTCAGGTCTGGAAAAAGGCCTCTCTTATTGCAAATTCAAAAGTTCATCTGGAGCTCATATAAAAGTTTTTTAAAAGTTTACATTTCTTTTTAGTACAAAATTGTTTCCCTGTTGAGCTGCAGGAGGGATAGTAACACTAATTAAACCAACTTCCTGTCTTGTATCTCCATACAGGATAAGGAGCTGGCTCTATTTGTGGATCTCTACGATATAAATACATGTGCAGGTCTGCACCACAGACTGTAATCTTTGGTCTGCTCTTTAAAAGCTATGAGTGATTAATCACTCTATCACATATATGCTGTACAAAAAGAAGACAATTTACATATAAAGTATGGTAAAAAAAAAATCACATTGTGCAATATATTTATAGTCAAATTCTATAATTCCCCCAAATAATCAATTTTTCTTTTAATAATAAGGCCAGTTCTCATTATTCTACAGCATGACTGTATTTTTGACGCCATTTTACGTAAAAATGAATATTCTGTCAAGGTTGTCATTCATCATGTCAGCCTTAACCATGCAGTTTCCATCAAGTTGGTTCAAGGAGTTCAAATCTTTTTTTCCTCATCTTTGTTGTGGTGTAATAAGAAACCTAAAACACGCCTGAAGAAAGTTTCAATGCCAAGATATAAGAGGGTGTTATGGTTGTGCCAGACATTTACCAATATCATTTATCTTATAACGGCAGACATCATACCGTGTGGAGTTATAATAGCCCTAATTTAATAGGCAGTTGGGGAATGGCTGGAAAGGATGAATTACTGCTAATCTTAACAACAACGTTTCTTTGGTTTCTTTGTGGTTTTTATCCAAATCCTCCTGCAGAATTTGATAATCCAATCATTAATTGTAGAATTGCTAAATTAGTCCATAATAGGCTCAACATTATGGGAACCTCTCTCTCATCTTGCCCTCGTTGGCACACTTCTTTATTTTCAACAGGAGACAAACCTTCAGTCAATGCCAGGTGGCAGAGTTCTAGCATTAAGTGTCTGGGAGATATAAATAGTTTCATATAGTGATTTAAAGGAACAGTATAACCTAAATGATGCGTCCTTCTTGCCTTATCGACAAATATACTCCATAATTAAAACTAAAATGCATAAATGCACCAGACAAGGGTATAGATGATAAGCTGCAGGATGTTGTTGCCAGGAAAGGATTAGTCTAGTATATATAAACTCGTGAGCCTCTCTACAGCTCACAGTAAGTCACTAACACAGTTTTGCTGGGAGAAAGATTTAATGGATCCCCTTTCCACGACCGTTTGGCAAAGTATATGAAACACTTTGCATCCGATGTAGAATCATTCAAATAGAAATTTGCCTGATTGGTTTGCTTTCGCCTTGAAAGCCATTCTCCCACCTTCCTGCCTTGTCTCCCCCTGTTTTAAGGGATAAGGAGTTTGTTTGTGGGTCGCTGTGATATCCAGACATGTGCTTGCCTGCACCCAACAATATATTTGTTCAATCTATCACATTGGGTGGTCTCTGACTATGTTGGTACCGTTGGCAAGAGTTTTCCTAAAAAGGGGTGCAGATGTTGGTGGGTGGGGCTAGTAAGGTTGCATGATTGGCAATAGCCAAAATGTTAATCAGGATTATTCTGGCATTTGGGAACAAAACATTTATATTGCACACGCAGGATGAGAACGAATAAAAGTACACAGCTTTACTTAGCTGGTGAAGGGGAGATTTTAGATTGGTGCCGGCAAATATGTATAACAATCGTAGGCCGAGGCCCTATGTCCAGTCCAAGAACTTCAAAAATTAATTCACAACAAATGTAGCACAACTAAAACTACTTTCAAAAAGTATTTTGACTATACATCCAAACTACATAAGGGGAAATTATCACAATCTGTAGTCTCATATTTTTACACTGATGTATAATTTAACTGACACTGTGAGCCGTGTCATTGTGTACACTATGAGTATGTAGATTACACAGTGTGGTTAACTACTCTTCAACACTGGAGGTAGCAACATGAAGTTTGGAGCATGGTGGGCTTAAAAATGACCAGTAAAGCTTTGAAAATCAAACCAGATTAAAACTAATGTAAATCAATGGAGGACAAAGTGAAGGAAAACAAGTGCAAGAAAGGAGAACAAATCTATATTTCCAAAAGCTGTATACAAACACACTTCATTTGTCGCCCCCCTCCTGGGCTATCTCTGTATTTAACGCTTCTACCGTGTTTTTCAGTGAGTAGGTTTTCACTCATGTGTTAGTTTCCCGCTCTGTCAGGTCGCAGTGTCCACTACTTTCTTGTGTAAACTAGCGTCTGGAGGTGTCGGAGCCCTCACCAACCATCACCCTTTGACCCCAGCAGCGCCTCTAATCTGAGCCGCGGAATGAGAGGCATTCTTCAGCTGCTCCGGAGGAGGGGTGGGAAGGGAAGTCACTACGTAGCAGCGTCCCAGACAGTCCGTGAAGTTTCCAGCCACTCAGCCATCACGGCCTGAAACTTTTTATTTGAAATGAGCTCACACGGCGGCCGCGGGCAGGATTTATGCGGTGAAAGAAGACCGTGATCGTGGGTTTGGAGGGGGCCTGGTCCGGCCCGGTCCTCCGGAGGAGCTGAATATGGGTCAGACTGCCGTCTCTGCCGTGTCTCAGCCTGCAGGCGGTGAGGGTGAGAGTGTGTGTAACTACATTCACATTTACGTATGTATATGTGTGTGTGAACTGGCTCCTTCCTTCTCGCTCACATACCGCTATTTATTCAGGAAGTCTGCTGGGTTTTTTTTCTTTAAACAATCCCTCCGTCTAATTTATCGACATTGAACACACAGTTGAACTGAAACAAAGCTCCTGGTGGCGTCATGCTAAAAGGAAGTTAGCTAACTAAATGTGTGTTAAATTAATTTGGACGCTGTTGTCTCTTAAGTGTGTTTACCTAACTGGATAAAACTAGCAACGGTAGAGCTACACTGTGAGATGAGGTGTTGTATAGACAAACTGTTGTTTACAAGTTGTTTATTGTTTACTGATGCATTTGGCAGCCAGTTTGAACTAAGTATAGCAGCTCAGTCTTTGATTAATTCAGTCAGAAACCTGATAAACTGGACATCATCTCGTCTGTAAGTGTCTTTACTGGAGCTTCACAGGAAATGTGAATGTTAGTTTTGATTGTGTTGAAGTAGAAGAGTCATATCTATGGTTGCCTGCCATTAATTTCTCCAAATAACTGACTGAACATTTGGTTTGTAACTATCAGAAAACTGAATGATTTACACATGACAGTCTCCCAAAGCCAACAAAATTGCTTTATTTGTCCAATCAAAGCCCAAAGATATTCAGTTTACAGTGATATTAGGGGAGCAACTAATGATAGATCATTATCGATTACTTGTTTGGCCTACAAAATGTCAGAAAATGGTGAAAAATATCAGTCACTTTTCCACACAACCCAAAGTGACGTCATCAAATATAATGTTTTTTGTCAAGACCAACAGTCCACAACCCAAAGACATCCAGGCTGTTATCATAGACTGAATAAACCAGGAAATATTCACTTTTAAGAAGCTGAAGCTTGTTGTTTTTTTCTGAAAAAAATTACTTAAAATGATTAATTGGTTATCAAAATGGTTGGAAATTAATCATCTGTAAATCGGCTAATCAATTAACTAATCCATTTATCACCTTAACTGTTTCAGTTCTACCAATCACAGATCTCTATTCTCTACTGGGGTTTTTCCTTTAGTGTTTGGCATGTTAAAAATCACCAATATATTCTTACCGTAATTCCAGTTCCTGTGACTGAAGGCTGTCTAATCGAATACTGTTTCACACCTGTAAAGTGAAATGCAATTTGACCTCTGACGCAGTAGAAAATCAATTCAGTAACTGCCACATTACTGTGAAGCATCACTTTAGACATGCAACAATTTTAGTCGACAGGTGTTTGACTAATTTAAGGGAAACCAACAGAAAGTGTCCTTCAAGTCTCTGGAAATCTACTGGAAGGCAGATCACCGTTTTTCTAATAGATATTCCTTCATTTGGTGTTTTGGTGACCTCATTGAGAACCAAAGTCGTCATCACGTTTTGAATTAGGTGAAGATCTGGTGACTTGCATTACATCAATCATTCAGTGACCCCTTGTGTCCTGTATTGGATCTTAATACATACATCTTCAGAGGTACCAAAACATACCAAAAAGGTTTTTTCTGCAATTCACCACCAGCCTGACTGTTAACGTCACTGGCACTCATCATAACATACAGAATTTGTACACAGTTCATCAGGAAAACCATAATTTTTCACTATTTTCTGACATTTTATAGATAAATATTGGTTGCAGCCCTTATTAGCTACATAAAAACAGCGTTGAAGACAACAGGAGAGGGAAGTCACTCTAATAGGGACCTTATTGAAAGATCATTAACATAAAACTAATTTCCTCTGAGCCTTAATAAATTATAGGTATATGCTAAAACCCTGTAAAGCTGCAGTTTCCTGTTCGATTCCTATTTGTTCTGTTACTCTTGACATAACCCAAGCCTCTATACGGCTCCTGTGAGTAATCATGAGTTAAACTGTACTCTGTGAATGCTCTGGCCTACTTGTTTTGGAGAAAGATTTGGAAGAAATGACCCAAGTGTAAAAAATGCAACTAATGCCCAGTGGCGCCCCTCCCTCTGCTCTCATCCAACACCTCTGGTTGCCTCGCTTTCCTCCTCTTCCCTGATCTGTTTCTGCCCTCCCCATATTCTTTTTCCACCTCTCCTTTTCTCTTTTTCTTTCCACTCTTCTCCCTCTTTTGTCTCTCTTTGCCTCTTTCTCCCCCTCTATCTCTCTTCCTCTGTTGGTGACGTCTGGTTCTTCCCTCCCCAGTGACTTGCAGTGAAGGAAGGAAGCCTCTCCCTTTTCCCCTCCTCCTTAACATATGTTCCTGCTCTAACGTCTGAAAAAGACACGCATGCTGACTTTGTCACAGTTGTCATAATCCTGTGATATTGTACCAGACAATGTATGTATAGAAACAAGCGGCGCTAGGTTGAACAGCTGTTTTGTCTGATCGTTTTAGGCTTAAAAAGCACAATATAATAATTAACAATAGTGATAACAGTTCACAGATTAAATCCTGTGTCCTGTCTTGCCTCAGATTGTGTTTCTGATGATCCCAACCATTTCCACAGCTGGTGTATATCCAAATCCTGACTCACCCTTCTACCATGACATTGCGAGTCATCTGTTTCGAAAATAAAACGCTGTGTGAAATCACAGAGTTGAGTCGACAGTTGTAATATGTAATAAAATCCCAGAGTTGAGTTGAGGTGGACAGGAGACACTTTGCTGTAATTAAAAAGTCATAGTTAATAACATTGTTTGGAAAGAATGGGTGAAAAAATACTTAGTTTGGACGGGTCTGTTTTGCCTGAAGTTCAGAATTGCTGAATGGTAACAAAAGGATTTAAAATGTATTATTTGACCCAGGTTTGCTTTGTTACTGTGGAATTTGGTTTTTGTGAACTGGGATTTGTGAAAAATCTAAATTAATAATGGGGTTGGACGATACGTCAAAATGTTCCTTACCGGTCACTGTCGGCACAACAACCAGTGATTTTAAAAATATGTGCTCGGAGAGGGAGAGACTCAGCAATCAGACATTCTCTGTTTCCTGTTTAAGAGCAACTGAGATTGTCACTACACTGAGAATAGCAGCTCCACCCTAAAGGTTGCTCCACCTTAACGTGAGCCTGGTCACGCTGGACTAACCCATTGATTTCGTGATGAGTTGTAGCACTTACTCACTGACAAATACCGTAAACACACTGCACTGCTAACTTCACACATATAGTGCTCACTTCACACACACACATGCTCTGTGTGCTCTCAGCCAATCACTAATTGAGAATATATTTGTTTAGTCGCCCAAAGCCTAATTAATATCATAATACTTTACCTTTTTATTATCATGTAACATTGATGAACACTCATGTCATCTTTTCTTGCAGCCTAACCGTTGACAGATTAACAGCATGTCTAGTTTTATTTGCCATACTGCAGTACATGCTTGTCTTTCGTTGGCTTTGAGGTTTAGTTATTTTATTCTTTAGTGGTCAAGTTCACGCTGTCACTTCCTTTTGTTCTTTGTTCCTTACTGTGTGATTTTTGCAAATGAATGCACTCAATACGAATGTACGCTCTGCACGCGTGTTTCATAAGGTTGCAACGTATCTGCTTCCTGTATTGCTACATGACATGTAAGCATCTCAGATCTTCCCCTTTTTCTTAAATGACTTATTTATTGCTGCACGATGCTTGAGAACCAAAAAGAGAAGCAAACATGGCTTCTTCTTCTTTGTCTAAACATTTTGTAGGATGTGTATTGACCTATCTTTGGCCTCGTCTCTGTTCTCTAAAGTTGACAATAGTCTCATTTCCACTGCGGTTTCTCTTCCCTTTCTCTATTTCTCTTTCTTTCTGCCTTCTCTACTCTGCAAGATATAAGTCCATCCACTGTGCCTCTCTTGGTTCCCACTAGAGGTTTAATAGTTGGGCTAATGGTGGTGATTATCGTTACTGATTTTTCCCATCATTAGCAGCACAAAGCAGCTGCTGAAATGCACCTATTGTTGTGATTTCATATAAACACAGGAACAGGAAATGTGTGCGTGTGTGTGTGTGTGTGAGAGAGAGAGAGAGAGAGAGAGAGAGAGTGAGAGAGGTAAATTAGTGTCAGGGCTCTGCGTTGTATCTTTCCATGTCTTCATTCTTGGATTTTGTGCTCTTAATTGCCATGTTGTGCATGTGCATGCTGTTTTTTTGTTTTTCTTTGTTACTTCTTTTGTTCAGTAGTCACGGTCATGATGTAACTAAATCTGTGTAGGAGCAATCATACCTGCATAGTGTGATTCAATGATGCATACCTTAACATAAAGAAGATGCTTCAGTAATTACATCCTATGATTCTATTTCTTCATCTTCTTGACATAATTATATTTTATCAAACTTAACCCATAAGAGTATATGCATGAGCTAATACAGTACGCTTTTGCTAAAACAACACATTGATTTGTGATCAACAGTCAGTTTCAGCCGATGTCCATCAGTGATGCGTATTGAGCACCAGATGACAACCAACATCATGTATTGGTAGCAGCTGTCAGTCAGTATTGGTGAGAGCCAACCAATCAGCAGAGCATTGATTGTTTTCAATTGAGCTGAAGGTTAGGATATGGATTTGTGCCACCAGATATATGAGAAAATATAACAATGAGGTGGAACAAAACTGCACTGTTGCCTCTTCAACCAACCTTTACTGTATTCCTGTCAGTAGTTATTTGAAAGGCACATTAGCCAAGATCCCCAGCTGGTCAGTATCTGTATGCATCTTAGCCATCATCAGCAGCCACAGTGAGCGTCTGATTGTGTCTGTGTGTGCTCACTTTTGTAACGTCCAAAGGTTGAGAGCAGTTCATTACTGTGTGTGTGTGTGTGTGTGCGTGCGTGTAAATGCACATACTGTAAATAATTACACACCTAATCCTTGACAGTATTGTGTTATTATTAGCAGGTGTAATGATTTAATTTGTATATACACACATAGAGGAGCCAATAAATGGAGTACGGCAGGGACAATTGTAATAGAGCTGCAGATTCATCGATTAGTTGTCAACTATTGAAGTTATTGACAACTATTTTGATAATCAATTAATTGATTTTTGGGAAACAGTGATTGACATGTTTCACCATTTTGTCATTTTCTGCACAAAACAGCTAATTGAGTAGTCGAGAAAATAATGACAGATTAATCGTTAATGAAAATAATCGTTAGTTGCAGTAAAACACGGCTGCGTCTGAAATAATTCCCATGTTCACTCTTTCACTGCTGGCACTGGTTTACTCAATAGTGAGCAGTAGATTGACATATTAATTATTAATTTTTGCATCATCACTGAGGTGTAGTCGCATCTATAGTAATCTGCAATGCAACATGTTGTATTTTTGGATTGTTAGGAAAAAAAAGCTTTTTGGGTATTTTTGAGGGCATTGATTCCACATTCAGAAATAACCCAATCAAATAAACAGGTCGAAGGTAATTTTAGTACAATATACGTATATAAGTAATTTTGGACATAACTCATGTCTTCTATTAGCACATGAAAACATCTTTTTTTTTTAAAACAAAAAATAAATAAAATAAAATCCCATAAACACTGTAAAATAGGAACATCCTGTTTTTTGAATTGTACATCTGTAGGTGGTGAAATAGCTTCTTGCTCATGAAAATGAACACACTGATTTTGAGATTTTAGTCCTTGAGTAAAAGTATTTAGATTGTCCATGATCTCATCCTAACCCTTTTACACTGTCTTTCACGGCAGCATGTGTGCACCTGTTAGCCAGGAGTGCTAAAACATAATCTAATGTAACATCCCAACTGTGTGAGAGAATGTGGAGGGGACAAGCTCATAACTTAGCGATATCAAATATAGGGACTAGAAGACTAGAATCAGTCAATTGAGATTACTGAAACACAGATGCGAACGTGCTGTTAACACACACTTCCTGTGCCCCTCCCTAAATAACTGAACAAGCCAAACTGTAACTTCAGTTCCTATTGACAATCATTTTTGTGAGGGAATTATTTAAGCAGTTTCATGACACAATGAGATTCAGTGAAAAAGTACTAATATCCTGCTTGCAGAAATAATGAAAATGCTGATCGCAGTCAGGACGCCAGAGTGATTCAGCAGGGTTATGTACGCTGAAAATACAAACTCTTTCCTGTGCTTGAATCTGAGGAATCGCACAGCACCACTCTTTCCTCTGTGAGGATCCGGCATGATGCACGCACACACACATGCACACCCCATTGACACCATGTGTGCAGTAGTCCAGAAGGTTCACAGCACTTCTAATCTTTCGACAGGAAGAGAAGGGGTTGTGGAAGGTCAAGCATCTAGCCATCACACACAGACACACACAGACATACACACTGAGTTGGAAATGTATTCCTGCTTTGCTGTTGGAAGCTGAGTTGCTGAGTGGGCCAGTCAAATCATGTTCGAAAAGTCGCTAGATGACATAATTTGCATATTGGTGACATTATTGTGTAATTCAGCTTTATTTATATAGCAGCAAATGGCATGTGTAACATGTATCGAGACCTCAACCTGCATACACACAACTATAGTGTGAATTCATGTTTTGAGTTTGTATCATGGTGTGATGATGATTGTGATCTGATATTATATATTTGTACTTCTGTGTCTAGTTGATGGGTTGGAGAAATCATCATCACTGGCCAGCTGTGACGTGGTGGTGGACAGCGCCACCAATACCCAGAATGCCCCTGGATCACGGCAGCAGCGAGGCAAGCTGTCGTCAATCGGAAAATTGTTCAAACCCTGGAAGTGGAGGAAAAAGAAGACCAACGAAAAGTTCCAGGATATCTCCAAAGGTTGGACATCTAGTGTCTGTACAGCATCACAGCTTGCTTTTTTTGATTTGTGCTGAATATTTAGTGTGAGCAGTAGTAGTAGTGTTCCTTTGAGTGCCGAGAGAGAGACAGACAGAGAGAAAGAACGATTTGTTTGCAGCTCTCACTGGTTCATTCCTGAAGTCTTGGCCAGGAAATAAAAGGGACAGAGGTAAATCCAAAAAACAAAGTCTCTTTTTTTTTTTTTTTTTTTCCCTCTATGGCTGCTCGGTTCATTATATCTGATTCTGTATGTAGGTTTCATCCATCCTCCATGTGCCACCAGTCAGTTTCAGGTTACTGTCAAGGTGCAAAAAAATGACATCAAGAAAACATCAATTTAAAGATCTTTGCTTGTTATTAATTGTTTTATTTAATACTGATCACTGATCCCTACACTTGTTGTTGTTTTTTAACAGGGTCAGAGGTCAAAATTAGCTATAGTCATCACGCTCTGAGCTCGTACACATTCAATGGCTAAATGTCTGAGCCTGTTCAAGTATTTTCTTCTTGGTCTGATGTAATCAACTCATGTACAGCTCCAGCCATCTTTTTCATTTGGATTCCCAACAACCACCTTGCTATTTAAAGGCAGAAATCAGCGGAAAATGGTGAATATCCCCTTGAATAATCATGCATCACGGATGGTGGCGTAACTGATATAGAACCGCGTTGTGTAAAGCATGTATTATAAAGAGAAAAACAGGTTAATATTAAAGTCATTGTGCACAAGGCAGACTGACTCTTCATGTCAAGCAGGAGGACAGAACTAGCTTTGTTCATCGTCACCGTCTATGCAGTGCAGTGCAGTGCAGGGTGGGGATGGCAATGACGTTTTCACAATTGTGTATTGCTTTTGTAAATTTCTGTGTACATTAATTGCATAAAATGCCACGTGAATCTGCCCCAGTAAATCAGACCTTGACCTTGATCTTTCAGTTCTTGAGAGAAAAATCTCAACCAGACAAACGAGGGAGGATCTCATCAGGAAAGGAGTTCTCATCCCTGAACAAGGTTAGTCTGTTTGTTCATTCATTTACTGCAAAATCTCAGACGGTACTGATGTGATTTAAAAACAAAACAAAACAAAAAGCTTTCGAGCAACTGAGTAGTACTGAAGAGCATTTCAGTTAAGTAAATGTTGTTACTGCTTTTTAGATGAACCAATCAGCAGTGAAAATCTGAATGGCCATGCCGCATCCAGTGTGACATCAGAGGAGGTCAAAGTTGACATCGAGTCAACAGAAACGCAGCTGGAGGAACAGGCTACAGGGCCGGCCAGCACTGAGGACAAAACGGGTAACTTTTGGATCAGTTATTGTTAACATGATTTTTTTTTTTCTTATACTGTGACCTTCAATCTAAAACTGATTTGAGTCCTTAATCTTTGGATCCCAGTTCTTTAGCCAGGGGATAATAGTTTGTGAATGAACTTTATTGAGGGGTTTGTATGGTTTTTTTTGTGTGGTAAAGTTCCATTTTCAAAATTATTAGCAGTTAATTGATTAAACAAAACGGATACAAAGATACAATGTGAAAGCCAACACCAACATACTGGCACTGGGACGATGGTTGTGGATGAAAGAAATGTTCATGCATACACAGAGAAAGGAAAAAAATAAGAAAAAGAATGACAGAAAAAAACAAACTAAGAAAGGCATGCTATATTTATGCTCTTGGTATAATTATTTACTGTGTCTGCTAACAAATAGGTACTGTTCTAGAAATAATGTTGAGACAGCAGGGCAGTTGAAAAGTTGTGAAATCAGCGGATTGTAATTGTTGATCAATGTGGTTTTACTCCTCGACCCAGTGTTGAAACACACCGTGGTGCTCAGGAATGTGGGACTTTTACAGCCTTTTAGCGATTCCATTTTTATATACTAGAACTAAATGTAGTAGCTTTTTTTAGAAGTCGGTTGCTTTGAACTCTTTTCCTCTATGCATTTCTATCTGCAGCAGTTTTTCTGGCAGACATTGAATCCTCTGTGGGATCTCTGACGGAGTCTAATGTGTCCAAATAGATATTCCATTTATATCAGCTGGCAGCAGGAATCCACAGTCTGACCAGAGCAGTAGCCGTCTCCTAATGCTCTGCTCTCCCTCAGGAGACGAGCCGATGTTCTCCTGTCTGATGCTGCTTAAGTGTTGTTTTCATCTCAACCCTGTTAGCATTGAACTCTGAGCCATTTGCAGATTTCTGTTTGTTCGTTTGTCAATAATCAGAAATGCACAGACAACAAACATTGCAAATACAGTAACATAAGGTCACACTGGGAAGGTTAATGGGTGCATTTTATCTTTCACCTCCCAAGCCTGATACATTAGTCCTAAATGAAACTGCTCATGACTACAGATAAAAATATCCTCGTCATCTTCATCCAACGTACTTCTTCTTTTTCAGAATCTTTTCTGTCTCTGTTTGCCTCTCTGCATGTCCATTTCTGCATCTGTTTGTCTTGCATTCAATCTCTGTTTTAACCTCTTGATAACAAACTTTTTCCTTCCTGCTTCCTCTGATCTGCTCAGAGAGACGTGATACTAAACCCCTCGTCCAGGCAAACCAGGTGCGACTTCGAGATGCTCAGGCTAAAAAACAGCAAAGTGCCACTCTTCCTGCTTCTTCCAAACCTGCAGGTGGCAATGCAGCCACAACTAGGCACAGAGATGGTGCCGCAGGGACTAAAAAGACCGCTAGGACCACAGGCAAGGCAGGCTCATCTATACAATCTAAAGCTAACCCACGCAGCACTAACAACACTAGTCGCGCGATTGGTAAGTTCAGCTGGTGGGGACTGAGGCCAGTTTGCCTGTTGATGTTCTTGCCTGCCTGCATGCACGGACGGAAAATGTGCTTGTGTCACTGTTAGAGGAGAAAGACGAGTCCAGGCTCACTCTGCACCTGTAAACCACAGCTTCATCTACACTGAAGTGACATGAACTCAAGTTTCTGTCAGTATAGTATTTCCCTGTCTCTCTCTCTCTCTCTCTCTCTCTCTCTCTCTCCCTCTCTCGATAGTGTCATTTCCTCATTAGAAGGGATTTCCAGTCATGTGTAGAACAAGTATAAGTTGTTTCGTTTATAATTTTTTGGAGAAAGGAGAAGTTACTTATCAGTGATTCTTGTCAATAAAGAGAAAGGAGGCGAGAGAGAGCATGTGAGTAATGTCAGTGTAGCATGACCTTCGTAAAATAAGCTCTGGCAAGCTTGTGGTTTTGATTGATGGCATGATCATCGCCCTTCATCCTGTTTGTGCTTGTTTAACTTAAAGCATGGTGACAATAATATGCACAGAAGCCCAGAATATTGCATGTGATGATCACACAGTATTTCACAAAGGCCTCTGTGCATTTTATGTGGTGTTATTGGGGGAAATGATACAAAAGCTGTTTCATTAGTGTTTCGATATAAGTTCCTCAGGCTGCTTTTAACAACACACAAAGACACTTCACAGATGCTTAAATGGCTGCTTCAGTCAGTATTACGTTATATTTGTTGCAGTTTAAAGATGTGATAAGAAATAGTTATTCATTATTGTTGTTGTTGTTGTTATTATTATTACTACTACTACGGCTCTCAGCATGTTCCATTAGAGCTGTCGCTATGTGTGTGTCGTACTGCCTCAAACTATATAAACTGTGAAATACAGATATACTGTCACTTAGGCCATTAATCAATTACAGTTTTGATAATGGATTAATCATTTAAGTCATTTATCATGAAAACAATTGCCAAACACTCTCCGATTACAACTCTGCTACTTTTCTATTGTTGATTGTCAACTAAATACACACTGCTTTATCTTTTAGGTTAAACAGTCTTTATTATTGATGCTACATTATGAGAACTGTAAACTGAATATCTTTGGGTTTGGTCAGACAAAAAAGGCAATAAAACATAGTCTAAAGACTGTATGAAAATTGCACAACTAATTATATTTCACAGCTGTTTGGGAGCTTGTGTTCATGTCATCATGATTACTTTACATGAGGATATTGATACAACTATTATGACTGTATGCTGAATATAAAGCTACAGGGATCCATCAGTTATCACCTAGCATGCACTTAGCAAGAGGCAGGGTACAACCTGTGGAGGTCTGCAGTCTATCACGTTGCTAAAACACACAAATCAATGTTCTATGTCTCTCTCTATCTCTCATGCTCCTGTTTCTCCTCAGCCAAATCGTCTCATCTCAAGAAGACAGGATGCACAACAAAAACAACCTCCGCCACCACCCCTCGTTCTCGTGCGTCTAAGGATGCAGGCGGCGCAGCACAGACTAATGGGACAAATGCTAAGAACAACCGGAAAGCAGACACTCACACCTCTTCCTCTGTACCTCAAAAGGCCTCCACAGAGACTCCCAGCCAACCTGGGGAGTTAAAATCTACACCTCTTTCCTCAGACACCCATGCTGGCTCATGTGAAGCCTCAGGCTCTGAGACGGTGGGAACTGAGAAGCAGCCTGATCCGCAGCCTCAGTCTGCTACAAGTGCCTCTACTGCAGGTGGAGAGAGCCACGGGGGTATAGCTCTGGAGCCCACTGCCCAGTCTCCCCATATCAACACTGCTACAGAGGACACATCCTTCACAGTGGGAGAGACGGACAGCAGCTCACAGGGGGAGAAACAGGGGAGCATGGGAGGGGAAAGGGCAGAAGAGAAAAAAGGAGAACTGGAGTCTGCAGGGGAGAATAACCTGAGGTAAAAATCTTGATGAGAGTTCGACTGACAACAAATCTATAACTTGAATTAATTATGCGCAAATGTGAACATTTGCATGTAACAGATGTACAACATTGTTGTTGATGTGTCCCACAGGTCAGCTGAGGTCCATGCTGGAAAGCCGCAGGGCCACAGTGTGAATGTAGAGCAGGCTGAGGTGACGGTGATCCCTGACAGGCCGAATAGGCCGAGAGACAGCCAAATTAGCGACTCTGACTCCGATGGACCGATCCTGTACCGAGATGAGGAGGAAGAAGAAGAGGAGGACGACGAGTACACAAACAGTACGGTGCAAGTTTTTGTAACACACAGTAATGGAAATAAAGAGGACAATGTGCACTTTGTTTATGCACAAGGATATATCATTAAAGTAATAAATGGTTCCACAAGTAATTGATATAGGGTTATGAATAGCTTGACAAAAGTAGTAGAAACAAGCAGCTCTAGGTTGTTGTTTTTTTTTGTTTTTTTTACAGCTGATACATTCGACTAATTTTACGTCTCCATTCCAGGCTCTCTGGCCAGCAAGATCCGCCGACGAGACACCTTAAACATCAAGCTGGGGAACCGACCCAGCAAGAAGGAGCTGGAAGAGAAAAACATTCTGCCACGGAGCTCCGAGACAGAAAGACACGAGCTACGCCAGCAGATAGGCTGCAAACTAGTCAGGTACACACACACGCACACACACAGGGAATTCTGTTTTGTTAGCTCGGTGTGAATTTTCATCATAGATTTGACTGAGCTGTGCGGTGATAAGAGATGTGTTCAATATATTTTTTATTATTGTAGGTGGTATTCTGGTACAAATTATACACTGAAGTTTAATTTGGCCTTTAGCATCTGTCTGGCAAACCAGGAATAACAACAAGAAACATAAGGGTGTGAAACTCCAAAAATACTTCTTTATATAAATGTTGTTGTAATATGTCTTGTTGTTTTTCTGTAGATGTTAGTGTAATGTGTAAATAATTTCTTGCTGCTACTTGTAGGAAAGTATGTGAACACAGTTTTCTTCTTTCAGGAGCTTGAGCCAAAGACCCACCACAGAGGAGCTGGAGCAGAGGAACATCCTCAAACGTAAATTACTGACATATATTACCAAGCACACATTATTTTTATGAAGATCACAGAGCAATATCACATATTTTTATATCTCTGATAATATCATGAATCAAGCATGTTGAAATAGATGTGCATATGCCACTACTTACGTTTTTCATCATTTTGACAAAAAATATATATATATTTGTAATATTTTAAAATGTTAGGCATGTAAATCACAGTATTTATACATGGTGGTGGTGTGTATACATGCCAGTGTAAAACATGGTAACAGTGAGAAGATAAACGAAGCCTCTGTCTTATTCAGCCTCTGTCTTATCTCTGAAGCCTGACATTAGTGAGTGAAATCCTTTTGTAGATTATGTGCTTAAAGAATTGCTTTTGTTTTTGTAGCCATTAGAGCTGCAATGATTAATTGATTAGTTGACAGAAAATTAATCATCAACTATTCTGATGATCAAATTAAGTCATTTTTAAGTAGAAATGCCAAGTATTTTCTGGTTCTAGCTTCTCATGTTTTTAGTAATAATAAAAAGGGATAGTAAAAGTAATAATTGGTAGTTGCAGCCCTAGATGGCACTTCCTGTTGCACACAACAGGAGCACTGCAGAGGACATCATAAAACCGTTCACTAAACATTTATCATTATGGCTTTAGTAAAAGTGACTCATCACATACATTAATTCAGATTTTATTGTGTGGGAAACTGTCCATTTGTATTCTCCGTACAAGGAGATCATCCACACAACATACAGTAGATGATAACTGCAAGAACACTGTTATGTATCTTCCACACAAGTTCCATATGTGAACAAGAAAACTGATGTTCCTGGTTGCACCAGGTATCCAGCTGTCAAGTTTTATCCTGTTGTCACTATCAGATATGACCTTGTGTGTCTCATTATCAGATAGATTAAACAGATATGTCCGTCTAATTTATGAACTACTGGCTACTTGAAGCTTTGTGTCTCCTACACTGAGCTGATGTGGTCAGTCACACTGTATTAATTGAAAGGGCTCAGAAGAGCCTGGAAATTATTAGTTTTTTCTCACTGCTTTGGTCATGACACACCAGTGATAAAAGACATGTTTTTATTTATTTTTTTCTTTGTGCACAATATAAACACTACAAACTATCACTGATAAATATTAAATATGGCAGGACTTAAATCATCTAATCAACTTTGAAGACTGTTGCTCCGTGCTACGTGGAAAAACAGTGGAATTAAACACAAACCAGATATTATCAAATAGGTAGGTCATATTTAACAAATGTAACTATGACAAAGTTGACTTGTAACCTAATTACAAGAACAGTAAAATATGATTATGAAAGATGTTTGGTATCTGAACATTATTAATCCATTAATATTAGAACGTGTACCTATCATCAAGGATAAAACGCAAAACGAAAAAGTAGTTCCATACAGTTTTTATGGTAGATGACAGCTTGGATGATTCATGGTGAAAAGAGGACGTAATTTCCTTTTTATTTTGTTGATGTTAAGGCAATCTCACGGCTACATAGCCATGGACATGCTTTAATAAGGTGAATGACATCTGACAATAAATAGAGAAGCATAAGCTTGTTTAGTTGGTAGTAGGTGTGAAATGAATCTGTTGGTTCTCTGCTTGCAGAAAAGAATGAAGTGGAGGAGCAAGAAGCCAAGAAGGAGATTAAAAGGAGACTCTCCAGAAAGGTACTGTAAACACCAACCAAACACACACACACATCAGCAGGAACAGAAAGCACAGAGTGAGTCTATATTTAGATGCTAATATGTTCCACCTTATGAGTCATGGTAGGAGGCAGAAGAGATGCTTTGTGTGGTGAAATTAGTCCACCTAGTGGACACAGATGTAACTGAAGCTCTTAGGAGGACATACATTAGACTTCTTGACTTACATGTGAGAAATCAAACACAAATCTTTTTTTGTGTTTAGCTGAGTGTTCGGCCTACAGTGGCAGAGCTCATCGCTCGCAGGATCCTGCGTTTTAACGAGTATGTGGAAGTAACGGACGCCAAGGATTACGACCGGCGTGCAGACAAACCCTGGACACGGCTCACTCCTGCTGACAAGGTGCTACAGCCTTCAGACCACATTATGACACGTTGGTTTTTGATTAGTTTGATAAATTTTGACTGTTTATGTTCATGTCAACCTGTTACTAGTCATTCTATGAGTTTGTTTACAAAGATTTCTGCAGGATTTTGGAATTTGGTCGCAGGAATATGCTCAAATTCAGGCCATGCTGTCATAAGAGCATTAGTGAGGTTGACCCCTGCTGTTGCAATAAGGCACCATTACTGCTCATCACAATTGTGTTTGGTGGGGTTAAGACACGTTCTTCCACACCAAATTGGGAAAACCATTTCTTAGTCGATCTTACAACATGTCGAAACAAAATGGGGGCTTCCACAACCTGTTGTCATAAAGTCTTTTAATTTGATTTGTCCAAACCATGACAACAGACCAAAAGCACAGAAAAAAACTATGTGATACGCATCTATCTACAGACATTTGGCTGTTTAGTGTGTGTTATACATGACATGCACCAAAAGTAACAACTGCATGCATGGTCTAATGTACAAATATCATCTATGTCTTTGTAAAACCTCCTCACAGAAGAAGAACGGCCCACAGGATGTGCTGGAGAGCGTTTTATGTGTCGAGCCCATTATCTTGTGTTTAACAGTCCATGTATAGTTCAGTAAATCTGAGCATTCACTTTCCTAAATCCTAAATCTAATTAGTGCTAATAAGAGATAAAATACAATGTATATAGTAAAAGCAAATCAACATAATTGTGCCTTTTATACATATCTAACAAGTGTACATGTACACTTTTTACATACAGTTCATTCCTATTTTTAACATTAGAATACTGTTACGGGTTATTCCCTGAAGCAAAATGCAGAATTGCAGGTTTATATAAAAGTGTGTATAAAGGGCTGAAAAATGTTTACAAGAGAGCCCTCGAGCACCTTCATCTTTGACAGTGGAAATGTGCATCAGACAAACAGTAGAAAGCTGTGATGTATTATATTTGATGTTGTGTGTGCGTAGGAGGACAGGTGGCCTTGTACTGCTGGGTGTATTTTTTTCCATTTCATGTGTTTGTTCTTCCTCTCAGGCTGCTATCCGTAAGGAGCTGAATGAGTTTAAGAGCAGAGAGATGGAGGTTCATGAAGACAGCAAACAGTTCACCAGGTACTCAAATGGTCGATCGCCTTGGCCATTTAGCCCGACCTTGACTGTAACTCTCACTTTGTTAGTAATTTATCACCATAAATACTCCTAGGTTTATTAGCTCACATCAATCAATATTAATATTATTCTGGTCCCTTAAACCCATTTCCACTAACCACATAAAAGTCATGATATACATCTGGGTCAACTCCAGTTCATTAGCCTCAGGCATTGATTGCCGATAAAGTGTAGGTTCACTCTGTTATTAGATCTGTGTGACGTGGATTTATATTGCATCTCTGTGCAAAGTGCAGAGTAAGTCCACAAGTAAAACATTTAGAAGAAGCGTCTTTAATGGCCCTTTGATGCCAAGCTTGTGGCAGTAGCCACAGCAGAGGTTCAGGAGGAGGGGAAAGAAGCCCCTCAGGGTTGACGACATAATGCACACATGAGGGCAAAAACAGCATAATGATGTTTAGAGAGTGTAAGAAGAACAAATACACAAGGTAAGGTTTTTAAATGTACCTTAGTAGATGCTTTTCAACTGGATGTAGTCACATCCCTGAATGGAAAGGGTGAAGTCCTGTGGAGCTGAGCGGTTAACTTATGTTATGATTTTTTTCCAGCTAAGCCCAAAAAAACCAGGCACTTTGCAACATCTAAACGGCCCCCTGTATTAAGAACAGATTAGCCCTGATATCCAGCATCTGATCATGCAAACACTTTTTTGTATTCCATAATATCGCAAGAAACTAGCGCTTTTCTCTATTGATGCAACATTTCTATCAGTCATAAATCTTTTTAGTCATAAATCTAGTTTTTTTCAAGCTAAACCATTTATTTGTTTTCGAAGAGCAGCTGTGGAGCGTTTTTGTTTCTGATCCATCAAAACATCACATCAGTAGATGATTGAATATATTATTGGATTATAAAACATTGTGCAGATTCTACTTTTGCCCTGAATATTTCCTGTTTAATCCTGTAAGTTTGTTTATTGTATTATTCTAATCATTTTATAAAATTAAAAACCTCTAAATACTCTGATCAATTAAAGGCCTTGTACTTCCACGCAGCCTTTTACTCAGAGTTCGGTGTGTTTGTGTTTTCAGATTTCATCGGCCCTAAGTGCTCTCGCTGCCAGCTGGATGTCAGCACCACAAGCTTTTCAGTCTCGAGCTCCCAGAAGTCTCCCAGACCTGCAGGCCCACAGTACGCAGCTCAGTCCACTCTGCTTTGGGATTTTCTTACTCCTGATGATGTGTATTTATGTCTATAGTAACAGATGTGTCCTTGGCCATCCGTAGCCACCAGTGAAACATTTGCACATATCTATATTCAATACAGTGATGTGTATAGCGCTCTGATTGGAACCATTTATTTATTGTAGATGGCCAGAACCTGCTGGTAAATGTTGTTTTTGTTTATTTTTTTGTCCTTTGGTTCACCTCAGGCAATATTTGGTGAGAAAAAAATGGACAGAAATTACCATAAAATATAAATGAGTCCCAAGTGTACTATAGCTTAAAAGAACTATTTGCCAAGGTATGCCTTGTCATAAACTACCAAATGGCCATATATGGACATCCTCCCAGGACAGATTGGATGAATGTCTGCTGATGTCAGTGCCTATGTCATGAATCAGAGGAGAGGCGAGGCAGTTTGTTCTGCTTCGATGTGCCTCTCGGAGTTGAATCTGAAATACTGCAGTTCATTTCATTTTTCGACATATTTAAAGTATATTGCCACTAGAGGGCATTATATCCTAAGAATTATCGGTTATAAGGACAAAGACGTGTTGAAGAATAACCTGTGAGTGTTATATTTAATAACTGCTGAAGATTAGGAACAGTGGGTACCTGAGGCTTTAACAGTGAAGTGCAATGGAAATCACACCAATTCTTATCTGTCAGCACAGCTCCTGATGATACATGACGCTCATGTACCGTCATATATCCTGTGTTGAGATACTAAGTGGAAAACCTTCGCTCACAAAGTGCTGGACTCTCTGATTTAGAGGATTTAAGCTTAAAATTCAGTTTCTCATTTTTGGCTGGGTCTCTTTCTCAGAGTGACTTGGTGCCAGAGAATTAGCAAATAGTAATCGGTTGGTAATTTAAAAGCTTACTGGTAGGACTTCATATAAAGGTTTTATGAATAGAGAACAGAGATTGAGATTTCCACCACTGAAGCAATCAACTGGCCTTTCGAAGAAAGAGACTTGCTGACAAGTAGCCCCTTTTACACCTTGCCCTGGCAGCAGGGGGAAACTGCTAGCCTGGCTGTAAAGCGAACTAATTAAAATGTTATATACTGTTTGTTTACATTTGGGTTTTTTGTAAAGAGCCATGTTATTTTACTGCTGCTTTCAGTCTTGATGCTAAAGAGCCTGCTGGCTCTATCTTCATATTTCGGTCACATATAAGAGTAGAATCAGTCTTCATTTAACTCTCAACAAGAATGCAAATGTTATAAATATTGTGTTATTATATTATATTATAAATATATATATATTATATGCAAGGCAAAACTGAAAATTGGAAATGTTTTGCAGTAATTTAAGCAGGCCATATGGATTAATCCATTGAATCTTTCACTGATCTTTGGGATTATAATTGTATTGTGTATGCATTGTTTATAAGTCTGAATTGATTTTTACTGTAAGACAACATCACAGTTGTGCAACAGTTTAAACACACAGAGTATTTGCCTTTGCTTTGTTTAAAAGTGCAGATTCACTGAATTTCAGTGTGGTGTAGATTTATGGCTTAGGTGGTTTGCGCAGTTTGATCTTGTTTCATCTTTACTGCATTCATGGATTTTCTGCTGTTAATTGGTCTGTCTGGTTAAAATCCAAATACTTCAGAAGCATGTTAATGCAAAATGTAAAGGGGGTCAATTAATGATTTCTTTCTGTGTGAATACCAGAATCTCGGCTGAGCTGTCAGAAAAGGAAAAGTGTGACGTGAAAATGTAGGAAAGAATATAAACCTATTATAGCTCTCAAACATATCTTAGTAAAAAGCTGAGACAGGAAAAAAAAAACATGATGGCTAATTAATTTCTTCAGACTAAGGTGTTTGTAATTTTTCTCTCCCAGCATACGTGATGTTGGCTGATTATGATTAACAGATCGAGCTTGCTGACGTCCTGCGGCTTGCGTTCTCATAATAGGCCTTCAACCCCCATAACGTCATTCTTACTAATAGTAACTGAAAAGGACTTTATTCTCTCTGCTTCTGAACGTGTGGAGGCTGTAACATGAAATTATGTACAGTAACGGAAAAGAACCAACAGTATTCATTCATTTCAATGTCTATGTTGTTATATATTGATTATTTTGTACAGAATGTATATTAAGCATGTGCATACATTGAAATCAGTTTTACTACCAGTATGATAGAATAGAATTTGATGTGAATGTTTTAAGATCTGATTTTAGTCGTCTTATCTTTTAACTATCATCCTCAGACACTGACATCAGACATTGGTTGAGCAGTTTAGCATACATACATGCATACATACACGCATACATACATGCATACATACACGCATACATACATACAGAAATGCTGTTTCTAGGCAGCATATCATAGCATGTTGAATGACTGCCTCGTCTTTGTTAAGCAGACCATGAACCTCTTATTAAGGTGGTCGTAAATTTCTCCTACACATTATTTTGTATTCTGCTCCATCTTCACTTAAACTGATGTCAGCAGGTGCAACGCAGCAGCTTTTTCATTGCTGGTGATTGTTTAAAAGCTGTTTCTAAAGCTTGCTTCAAACTTCACTTTGATTATTTCTTCAGGTGAGCAATGTTCACCTTTCACAAACTACAAAATGTGACTTAAAGTGTTGCCATAATCATAATAACTGTTTGAACGTGGCCCAGTTTAACTGTGTTAGTTTGAGCATATAATCTAGTTTCCACTTATAAGTAAACATGAGTTTGATCAGTTCAGTTGGTGTTTACCTGCAAATGTTGAAATTGATTCACATCAACAGTAAATACTGCATTAAAAGACCAGACGGCTTCTATTTCAGATACACAAATTAATGGTTTTAATGGTGATGCAGCTTTGACCCCTTCATAGTTGAGTAAACATGGGTGTGCTGCTTGGAGTAAGACTGTTTGCCTGTCTTCAAGTAAAACAATACATTTATAGAGACAAAGAATAACACTTTATTTTAGCCCCCATATTTACTATAAGCACTATATATCAATGAATAGTTAAACACACTTATGTATTTGTTTATACATGAATACTTCCTAATATATTCTAGCAGATTTGTAATGTTATATAATGATGTTGTATGGTGTGTTTAACTGCAGTGTTTATATACTGCTTAGAAATGATAAATGTGGAGATTAAAATAAAGTGCTGGGTGAGTAATTCAGTCAGGAGCATCTGGTCATCTCATCACCATTTAAGTGTTTGTTTTTTTCTGTGGCACTCATGCATCATTTGAGCATCTAGAAACTAAACGTGAAAGAGCCTTGAAGGTTGGTGATAATGGGTCAGTGATAATCACGAGGAGCAAATCCTGTAAAAAAAACGTTCATGGCTGCAGTCTGTTTCATCTGTAAAATAAACCCATTAAAATTTAAGATCTAAATACGCGTTAAAAGTTATTAATATACTCCACGTCTCAGTGACAAACCTAGTCAGCATCCTAGTTGCTGTATTTAATTTGGAGTGCTTGAGAGCTCCACCAGTTCATGAAAATGTTTACATTTGCTGTTTTTAATGGTGCTTGATGCTTTCCTTTATTTCTTTTCCCAAATCAAATCCCTAATTTCTGACCGGAGCCATAATCAGACTGCTGCTGCTATTCATAGAAAGCCTTATATCTTCAACATATATGAAATTTACAGTAATGTATCTTTGTGTTTTGCTGGGGACTCACATTAACCTTCCACCTGTAACAACACAACGGCAGCAAGACGCTCAAAGCAGCTGAATAGATGATCTGCCTGTATGTGACCCAGGACTGGATATTTCACTCTTGACTCCAAACATCTTTTACTGTATGTTTCACATAAAAGGTTAATCAGTCAAACAATATCATTTATCTCCCAAAAACAGCTACTGTTATGTCCAGACTGTATATTGTTTTTGTATATAAAGAGTTGTGAAAAAAAACTTTATCTTTTGTCATTCTGTTCTTTTTTTTCAGTATTAACTTTTATAGTAATAATAACACAATAATCTATAAATAAAAATATGTGTGAGTGACAAACATGCCAAATGCTTCATTATACAAACGTATTTGAATAGAGATATTACATTTGCACATGCTCCAGTAGTATGTAAGTAAAAATCATTGTATTATCGCTGGCTGCACTGTTCAGAACTGGTCTTAGGAAACATTTCAGGGTCCTTGAAGACTCCAGTCTCCTTATCCACTATTCAAAGACATGAAATACAAAGATCAAAAGAAGATGCCTGGTCTCAGTAGGATTTATTTTTAAATTCATTACTTGAATAATCATTCCTTGCAGATTTCCTGGACTAATTTAAAACAGTGCCAATAATTTAAAATGGCCACTTACAAGGGCGAACAGGAGAAACATTTAAACCGTATCTGGAAAGTCAAAGGTGTAGCGATTTGTGCCATGTAAACCCTTCTAGGATATTAAGAAAAAAATGAACAAATCCTTTAAACTCAACTTTTCTTATTACCATCCAAGAGCCCTGGTTTTGAAAAATCGTCTGGTGTGACAACGTAATTACTCTGAGAAAAATGTGAGTTTCTGCTTGAGAAGAAGATTGTTGAAATTAAATTACAGAGCGATGCAAAAGGTGAAATTAAACACATGTATTATCAACCAAGCTAGTGGTTCATTGGCTCTATGGATACAGGTCCAGACTGAAATATCTCAACAACAGTTGGATGAATTTTATAGGCGTTCATGGTGCCCAGAGATATCCTACTGACTTTTCCTTCAGCAAGGTTGACATTTGTGGTTTTGAGTGAATGTCTCAATTTTCAGACCGATTGCCATGAAATTTGGCCCACACATTCGCCGACTCATTTGGTAGTCTGCTCGTGTTTCTCCTCTATCTTTTCACACTTGTGGCTTGGTAGAACACAAATATAACAAAATGCACTGATGTCAGTCAAATCAAATGCTTTTGTACACCATGATACACAATTTAATTTGACAAATGCAAAACAAGATGGTTCCAGTAAGTCAAACAGTTGCTTCCCAAACAGAGACTCAACATTAAAATACATTTTCAATCTCATTATGCAAACTTAATCTGACAAACACTGAGACTTGAGAGATGAATGGCGTTTAATTTTGCAGTGCCATTAAAACTACATTTTGCCAATGAGATTTCCAAATAAATTTCCGAGATGAATGTGACTAATGTGAATGTTGTGTGTTTGTACCGTAATGTGTACATGAGTCATGACCTCATGATTGCTTGTTCATGTGATGCACATATTGCAAACATATCTGAACCTTTGTGGGAGTGTATATTTTTGGTTCATACGGGAGCTTTCTACGTGAATGACCATTAAAGTATTTAATTTCAGCCTTATCTAGTCAGCCTCATCCAGCATAAGAGCCCGTCTGCTTTTAAAGAGGATGTGGGCATAATGGAGTTGGTTCTAAAGAACAGTACAAGGAAATGAGAAATAGAAATTGAAGGAGACAATGAATGAGGAGAGTCGGGAGGCTGCTGGAGAGACAGATGGTAGGAAATGAGAGCCCAGTGAAGAAGTGAATCATCTCTTGGGCTCATGTGCAACTTTTTAAAAGGCCTGCTGGCTTAAATTGATTTGATGACACATGTGCTGCCGCTTGACCTTGGTGACAAATAAGGTATATGTTAAATTGAGCTCGCTGTATCGGTATAAATCATTCTGACAGAGGTGATAATCGGTTTTATAGAGCAAAGGAGGACAGCAAGATAACTGAAGCAGCTGGTGCTTACATCTGAAAGATGCCCCTCTGGCCCACAGTGATAATAAACCTCCTGCTCTCTCTCTCATACATCTTTTACCTGTGAGGACCTGCAGTCGCCCCCGAAATTCTCAACTTTATCTTTAAAATTGAAAATGGTCATATTTTCCAGACCTGAACTCTAAACTTTAAACCTTAAATGTGAATTGAGCCATTTTTTCAATGTGTTAAAGATTCAGTCTTCTCCAAAAAGTTTCCATTTTTTAGTCTTAAAAGTCACAGTAGTTGTAAAACACACACACACACACACACACTATGCTAATGGAGTTTTGCAGGCAGGATCAGAAGGCAGTTTTGTCTCTGGCCTGGAGGACTTGACTGTAATGCAGGTCTACTACTCAATTGGAAAAGGGTGGATATTAATCATCAATTGGATGCTGCCCGAGGCTGCAAAAAATGTGATTATTAGACGGTTTATTCTGCCCTGTCATACTGTTCATATTGCAGTCATTCCACTTCTTAAATTACTTGCACTCCTTGCAAAAATGAGTGAGAGGTTATAAAAGTTTTACAATTCAGGGTAGAAGGGGAAAAAAACTAAAACCGAGTCAGTTTTTAATGTTCTGTGCTCAGAAATTTAACGAAAAGGCAATTGTTCAGTTAGAAGGGTAGATTATAAGCTGTATTTCAAAGTTAACATATTCATTAACCCAAAGGAGAATTTAATGTGCACCTTTACTGCAGGAAGCAGTTTCAAAAACCATTCAGACCAGACGCTCATTAACATGATGGATTCACATTTTTTCAAGTCTGTCTTACAACAGCAGTCAGGTGCCCGAATGAAACGGAGAAAAAGGATTTTCCTCACTGTAATAATCCCTCCTGCTCATACTGGCTTAATTAAAACATCTCTCTTTCAAATGTGCTTTCAATGTAACTGATGGGGGCCAAAGACGCAGTGTGTCATTTAAAAGTCTGAGTTAGTCATATCAAGTGGATATCTGACACATTTACAGTCTTTTAGCATCGAATTCCCTCTTTGTGTTTCCCTGTTGAGCTGCTGCATAGAAACAAAAAGAGAAAATTTGACATTAAAAAGACTAACGTTGAAAGATATCTATTTGATTTGAATAACTGGAGCTAAAGCCCCCTATCATTTAGATTGTAGATGCATTATAAAGAGACCTTCTAAAGGATTACTGGCGTATTTTATCTCGGATGTTTCCACTCCACTGGTAAACCCATCAGAGCTGTAAAGATAAAGAGAGAGAAAGAAGGAGCTGAAGAGGAGGTTTGTGTGAGGAGATGCAAACAGTAAAGTAGATGAGAGTTGAAGTGTTTCATGGAAGAGAGTAATGGAGAGGAAGAGTTAATGTTGGATGGAGATGGATGGATAAAACAGGTGGGTGTCAGGAAAGGGCAGAAATAATTGGATTGTGTGGGCATTCGTATTTGACGAGGGTGAATGTGTTTCCTGGACCTTTTCATCGTTTGGCTGAGCTCCTGTGTAAACAGAGGAGAGAGCTGATGTGGACGAGAGGCCAAATGAGACGCTCACATCAGCATGAACACAGAAAGGCCAAGTGATTATTAACAGGTGCCATTCACTCTGCCAGGCACCATTTAAAAATGCAAACAGGTACTGATGCCAGTGCAGTTTAACAGGTTTAACGGGTTTAACAGGTGTGTGTGTGTGTATCAGGATGGCAGTTTTGTTTGTGTGTTTCCGCTTGTTCCAGGTTTGTCTGGAGTTTGTTATTTGTGGATTTAGAGCAACACTGTCAAAACTGGAGCAGTATGAGATTTAAGTATTCAGTATTTCGAACCGATGCACTTTAAGAAAACTAAACACATTTTATTCCAGACACACAGTATTAGGACACATCCCCTTGCTTGTGGTCCATTGATACTCAATTGGTACCTCATTTAATATCAGTCAGTTTATTTCCAGGACTTACTTCAAATATAAAAGGTGTAAGTATACAATAAGTAAATGTATTCCTTTTGCAGAATGAAAACACTCACACTTTAAAAATATATCTTAAAAATATGCTTTAAAGAAAAATATTAATACTACAGTATTAATACTCACAAATGGACAAACGTTGAGATAAATATTGCCTCCTGATAAGCTTTTTCTATCATTTCTCCCATAAGAGTCTCCCTCTCTCTTTAATTATAGGTTGTCTCCCTTAAGAGCCTATAATCAAAACTCATCCTCTTGTGAGCCTTATTACCAATTATTGAATATGAAACCATGATCTAGCTGGAAACCAAGGAGCTATTTATGTGCTCGTGTCTCTGAGAGAACAAGTCAAGCAGTTTATGTGAGTGTTTTATGTGTGTGTGTGTGTATATGACGGCAGACCTCATGCTGCTTTCATGCCTGATTTGGCAGCGCTGTCTCCACGACACTCACAGTGAGGACAGATGGCAAGGACTTACCCCACTAAGAAACCCTCCAACACACACTCTCAGACGTGATGCACAACACAAGAACTTCCTTGGCTCCCACTGACGTAGGTCTGGATCCAACAATGAGTCATGCGTTGCATCCTCACCCACCAGCTTTCTGTGCGTGTGTGTGTGTGTGTGTGTGTGTGTGTGAACTTGGCAACGTGCTTTGATAAATCACCTGAAGTCAGCAAGTCAAACCACAGCGGCTGTTGGCCTTTTCCAGTCATAGAAGCTGCCTGCTTCAGTTCAAAATGCAGCTTTAAGCATCTATCAGGCTTGAACCCCCATGAGGATATTTGCATTATAAAAACATTTTCTCATGGCTTCGAGCATATTAAGAAGACACTCTTGATCCTGATTTAAAGTAAATAGTGAAATCATGTTCTTAATGTCCACCATGAGCTGCATTTTATAGCGGTTTTTTTAAACTGGTGCCACTGCTTGAGGAGTTAATATCCACTCTGTAAGCTAATTGCTATTACTTGCCTTTCAGATATGTAAATTATAAGTACCAGACTCTGCAATCTTAGCTCTATCAACCATGAACATTATACTTTATATAAGAATCAGCCTCCTCTTCAAATGATATTCTTGCCATTTTCTTTTCTTGACTTGAGTCAATAAAACATACAGTACATGTTCTCAAACATGTAGCAGTGTCATCATTTACTTTACAATCAGACAACAGTGGGACACAGGCTGTGTTTAAGTCATGCACAGCTGATCTGTGCATTAGAGCGTGTGGGTGGACAATTGGGTACAAATGCGTGTGAGAGATCGTGTAGGTGGACAACAGTTTGTTGAATCTGCAAGGCAAAACAAATGAAATTCACTGCTGAAATATTCTGCTGTGCTGTAGATGCAGCTGGTGCTGCGAGCATTACGCCCTTATGTGAGGTTGTTAAACATACTGCTGAAATCTGAAGACCAGGACAAATGAGAACAAAAATTATAGATGCTTCCATACTGGAAAGGTCACTGAGTAATTTAAGATGAATATTAACATGTCACCATGTATCACATGCTATGGTCTTCACAGTCACCAGATGAACTGAACTGAACAGAACTAAACACCAACAGCACTCTCTACCCAACATAACAATCTGCAAATATCTTTTGGAAGAATGATGTTGTAGAATCTAAGCTGAGGAGCAGTAAAGCTGCTCCTCATTCAACTTTACAGACTTTCTCAGTCATAAATGGGACATTTATTCTCAAATACTTCTCCTTGTTCTACTGTGGCTCGGACTGCACCTCAATTGTACGTTGGACAAACCTGAGCCATGAACCACCAAATATTAAAACATGTAAATACAGTCAACATGAAGAAACACACGTTTATTAAATCAAAAGTTTTAATCAAGAATACAACTCCAAATACATGAAATATGAGTGTGTCCCTTAACAATTTCCATCCTCTGTAATGTAGCAATAACAAACATTTTTATCATTTTCTCTAAAAAAAAACAAAAAACAAAAAAAAAAAGGTAGTTGCTCTTCAGAAGCAAACAATGTAAAGATTCATATCTTTACATTGTCCAGGTGTCTTCTGTTGTGTAGGTGGACCATCCATTCAGAGTTAAGGATGCAGCAGTCCTAATTCTATGGCCAGGAATGTGAAACGCTGAGACGTTTGGTAAAAATCCTCCACAGCTCACTCCAGTGTAACTTAGGCATCGTCAGGTTTGTCTGCTGGTGGTCCACACGGCTGCAGCATCTTCTCCATCAGGTTGAAGCGGACACGCGCTTTACTCTCGTTCTCAGCCACAGAGAAGTAGTTAAGCAGGTCAAAGTGTCCCATGTAGGAGCAGTAAGAGTCTCTGTGCTGGTTGACCAGCCATTCCCACTTGCTGGTGTCGGCGTGTCCGGTGCCAATGTACTTAGACTGGAGATGCTCCAGTTGACTGTGGATGTTGTATCTGTCAGTCATTCTAACAGAGGAGACACAGCTAGATTAAAGAATTTTAAAGGACAAGTTCACAATGTTTTAAGTCTATCTTAAAACAATGATACCATATAGACCATGAAATAGCTTTTTCTTGTTGTAATCATTCTTCCTGTTCTTAGTGACTATTAGAAAATCCTTTCATAACGTACTTGCAATGCAAGTGATGGTGGCCAAAATCCAGTCTTTCTTTGCAAAAATGTTTATCTGAAGCTAATATGAAGCAGTGGTCCAAATTAGTCAAAACAAGTAGATATCTTTCAAAGTTACGGTGTTTTTAGTGCCAACTTCGATCTTTTGTTATTATCGTATACTACTACTTACTGGGAAACACAAAGAGGTAATTTGATGCTAAAAAAGGCTGTAAATGCGGCAGATATCCACTTAGAGGATATTTACTATAATTAACTATCCACTATTTAGCAAAGCGGAACATGGTTGGTTGTACTCGTCAGTTACTTTATACATTAAACAGTAAACAACGTCACCTTCCTCGCTTTTACACAAAAAAAACCCGGTTAGCATGCTAACGTTGGCTTACTAACGCTAACGCTAACAATAACGTGCCATTAGCTAGCTGCTGTTAGCCCAAAAAAGTTGCTCCTTTAGCTAATTATCAGATTATCTGTTATCCAAATGTTCTGAAATGAAATATAAAACACACTTACTCGATTTAATGTGAAGAGTTTCAGATGGAAGGTGTAAATAGTAAACGTACTTCGCCGTAAAGCAAAGAGTTAAGGACTTCCGGTATGTTCGCAGTGTAAAATGTTCCGGGGCGAAACAAAAGCTGTAACATTTTGTTGTCGCTCTATTCACATTCGCATTTGATCAAATCTATTGGATAATTGGATACAGTGTTGCCAAACCAGGATGTACAAGATTTACAAGGTAAACATAACAATTCAGAGTTTATGATACAGGGACTATTGTCGCATTAGTATATAATAATGAAAGAAACGGTTTGATCAATAGAGATCTTTCAGTCTGGTCCAATTGACCAACACTGTCGGCAAACATTTCAAACATTTGGCTGTATCTTTAATCATTTTTTTAGGACCACACATATATATATATTTTCATTTTTAGTGTGACATAAATCAGATTTTTTTTATTTCATACATGCACCTAGTTGCCATAACATGAGTATTATATATCAAAATTCAAAAGATTTGCTTCAGTATAGTCAAAATAAAATACAATAAAATTAGCATAAATTAAATTAAATTACATTTTCGGCAACCTGTAACTTGGCAAATAAGCAACTGTGGCTATAGTATAGAACAATTCCTGAAAACTTAAAGGATCTAGCATGAATAGATCAAAAGTAATGACGTATGAGAGTTTGTAATGTTTTAGCAACACTCATTTTTGACAGACAATGCCCCTTTTTAAAGCTTTCATATTTCATAAAAGAAGTAAGAATAAGTCAAACAACATGATCTATCAGGAGGCCTCTGTTGTTGTTGTTTTTGACATCATCTACTGTCTGGACAGAATGATAAAATGTTTGTCTGCACAAAAGATTAACCATAAGTACCGATACATCAATGTAAAAAAATATACTTAAGTATTCACCATATAATGTACTATCTGTACTGTATCAGTGTGTAAACAACATGTTACTATTGTAGCTACAGGAGGTGGAGCTAGTTTCAACTAATACATTTAGCTAGTTTAGTCCAGTGGTTCCCAACCTAGAGGTTGGGCCCCTCTAAAGGGTCACCAGGTAAATCTGAGGGGTCATGAGATGATTAATGGGAGAGGAAAGAAGATGTTTTTGTACTTTTGGTTGCATTTTTGATTTGTTTTGTGATATTGGATGATTTGAACTGTTTTGACATAAACATGTGAGAAGTTTAGAGGGAAAAATCACTATTTGTTGGAGCTGTTAACAACTCATTGACATCTGAAATGTGACCCGACTACACTCTGCTGTTTGTAAGACGTCAAAAGCCAAAAAGGTTGAATCCACTGTTGCTGTTAGCTGGGTCAGCTGATTTGTGTTGTTGTTTCTCCTTGATAGCAGCAGTGGAGATGTGACGAGACAGCAGAAGGCATTAAAATTCAAATGTGATTCCAGCAGTGGGACCGCGGTCCTCAGCAGACCACATTCACTGAGTCTGACTGCCTCAGCACCACACATAAGGCTGCACAAATGCTCACATTAAAATATTGTGACCTTTCGCCGGCTTCAACTAGAAATATTGTTTTTGTTCCACTCTGTGAAAGATTTAGAACTTAATCATTACACATTTTTCATTTGTCGGGAGAAAATTGCCTGAATATTTACAAGTTAAGGTACATGAGGGGAAGTGGCAGAATCATATTGATGGTAGTACTGCTTTTGTTTTTATGTATTCAGTCTCTGATGAATAGAAATTACTAGAAATCTAGAAAGAATCAATAAAGTTTGCCATTATAATGGAAGTCCATCAGAGGAGAACGAATCAGAAGTTAATTCCGACTGACACGCTAAAGTCTTTCTAAGAAGTTTAGGTATGGAAAAAGCATCCACCAAATGTAGCGTCACTTCATTGAGTGTGATTAAAGTAGACTACTCAGTTAGGTCTCACAAGGGCTGCTGTTTATCAGTATTGATTATCTGTACAGCTCACCTGCTCTGTGAGAAATACCAGGTTGTCTCACATAGGGTATGAAGGAGAACAGTAATAAGGGAAGAAGGTCCATTTATCAGACTGCACCAAGAGGCTCTGTAGGGATAAAGATTACATTTCTTCCAGCATGTCCAGGCAGAAACCCCTGGGAAAAGGAATATCCTTATTCCATTGAAAACAAAAGCGATAATGCCTGGAGGATTGTGTTAGCATTGATTAGTTTCCATACATTCTTGTATTAGAACAATGTGTTCCTTCTTTACAGGTTAAATAGGAAAAGTAAGGAGGTCAGTTCAGCAGTGTTCAAGGGACATTTCCCACCTACTAACGTTCACTCACCAGTGAATTTCCACAGACAGACTTGTATGTTTCTGTCATGGGGCGCTGATCGGAGCGCCCCAGCAGTGCAGCAAAATAGCCAATGGTATACAGTTGCCAGGGCAAATTAATAAATATATGGCCAATCAGTGCTGCAGAAATGTATCGTCTTGGGGCGCTGAAAATATCGCCCTTGGGGCAGAAATTCGCGAGAAAGGCTTGTGCGCGCTCTAGTAGCTAGCTGTCAGTCAGCGAGATGATGGCGAATTTAACGATCGAGGCGCAGCTTCCACCGAATTCGGTGAGATCTTTATTCATCTACCAATTTGCGAGAAGGACAATGGAGGAGAAAATCCGGGTTAAGGAGCTGAGACCACCACTCAGAAAGACAGACGGGCAAAGTTCCTGTACAAATAAGAACTGTCCATCCCATCCACTCACCCATCATACTACACTCACCTTAGAAACAGAGATTTACCCTTCACTCTCACTCACTCACTCACACTGTTGATTTGTATACATTGTATAGCTGATCATACCTTTGCTGTAAAGTTCTGTCAGGAACTAGAATATTGTATTTGGTACCCTTCCTTTCGAAAGCATGGATGGAGCCTTATACAACTGAAAATAGTTACTTTACTTTATCTGTGAAACTGGTGAGATTAAAACATCATTGTTGAATTGTAGTCGTCGCCTGACTTTGAATTCTTATACTGGACTAGACAGAGAAATGTATTGTCACATCAGCCCCACCAAGAATATTTTTCACCAGCCACCACTGGTGAGATTGAATGAATGTAAGTCAATGTAATGTCCTCTGATGTGCTGGAAACCCAACATATGTGTGTGCATGTGCTTGATTATGACCTTTATTAACCAGCCTTTTCTTGAGTTTCCATTATACCGTTTCTCCGTAAGTTAAAAACTCAAGCGTTTGCATAATAACTACTATATTTTAATTAATGGACACTGCGGAGATAATGTTATAATTGCAGAAAATGTTATCAATGTTATTCTGTTAAACCATGTGGTGTTGAGGCATAATCAATAAAATATTACAGAAACATTCACAGGTCCAAGAGTTTCCTATAATCTATATCTTGATTTTTATTGTCTAGTCAAGCTCCAAAAATAAGAAATCCTACATTTGCCAAAATGCAACTCGATACCATCTTTCACCCTCCCTGCCTGGTAAACACCCACATCTTTGTGATGCCAAGTCAATTTGACATAGTGGCCTCAAGTGTGTCATATTTCTCCAAGGTCTGTAGAACAAGCTGTAGCAGAAAAGGAAAGGTCTACAAAGTGTATTTAAGGACCCCTCAGACCTTTGTGAGTGTGTATATATAGGAGCATAGATTCAGTATACATTTTCCTCTATTTTTATGTTTTTGCACTCTGCCAGTAACTGGATACCTGCAGCTTTATCTCACTTTTGAACTACATCTATGGTAAAATAAGGGGCACAGGGGCACAATAATCAAACTTTGATAGACAATCTTTTAGTGAGCAGAACTGGGAACTGCAAAGCAAAGCACTAGAGGGAGGAAGGGGTAATGAAATCAGGTGGATGGATGTGAACATTGCCTGACTGGATGGCTCCTGTGCCCCATAGTCCTGGTGAGTGATGGCCCAGTAAAAAATTGAGTCAGCGATCTTTCCTGTGATTTAAACCAAAGATTGGACCATTCACAACCACCAGACATCAGAGGTAGACAGAGAGAAGAAGTAAAAGCAAATTACACCCTGTAGGCTGGTTAGAGCAATGGCTGGTTGGTCAACGGACAAACTGAGGTGGCTCATTGGTCAGCTGACAAACTGCCAGCTTTTGCTGGGTTTCTGGTTTGTTGGCGGATACACTGATGAGGTGGGTGGAAGCTTTGCAGGACGCACTGGTCATTTGCTTACTGATACATAAACACAACTAACTGTTTTTTTCTGGCTTACTTCCTGTTTGTTTTCTCAGGACAAAGCATGGCTTTCATTTCTCCACCACACTTGAGATTCTCTCTCAGAAAATTGCTGCATCCACCTCCTGATGTGCTGTGAACCACACCAACAAAGCACAATATTCCTTTTGGTCAAATAATGAGACCCACTTAGTCATTTATCTAGGTGTGAAATAGCCTGAGGAAACTACAGCTCTATGACTGTATCAAAAGCCTGGAGGAGTTAAACGGATTTGGCACGGCTCCGTTCAATCTCACTCTGCTGTTTGGGGTTTCATAACGGATTTATTTTTATTTGCTGTTTTAAAAAACACTTTTCTTTTCCTATGACCAGTCAAGGATCTGTTTACTCAAGGCTTTGATCATGACCTGACTCCCTCACCGTGCCCCACCCTCCCAGCAGAGCCTTTAAAGTGGAACAGCAATGTATAAAGAAGATAACCACAAGATTCAGAGCACTTTATGCATTTCTCAAATGAATAGAGAATCACATTTCCTGTTAGGACACACACAGCACTGAATCTCAGTACTTTAAGTCGTAGCTCTTGCGGGTATTTCACTGACTATAAAACTGAAATCTTTACAAAAAACATGAATCCAGGACGCCTCTTTAATGAGTGATATCATATCATAAATATACTAGACGTGTGCATAATAAAAGGTACGCAACTGTTCCCTGTATGCAAAACACCATATTAAGATTCCATACAGGGGGAAGAAATTATATTTCTGTGTAATATTTCACATCAAAATGTTTTTCAGTCTTCTCACACAGACCCTACTGTACATTTTCTCCTCAAACTTTTTCTCCTCAAGTCAAAGACTCAGATTAAATCTGAGTTTCCATACAGTCAAGGACAGCTTCACCACTTCACATCCGCAGAAAGACGGGGCATTCAATGCCACTTGATAATAATCACTATGACAGGATTAATCATGCTGCCAACTCCAATAAGATGAAGAGAGCGCTTTATGCACACACTCGCAAACACGTGCAAATGCCTGATATATACAGTGACCTCACAGATTGTCTGGATTGATGATCTTCACATGTGACCTTTTTAAATACATTTTAGATTTTAGATGAAATCTGAAGTGATCTTCTGCAACAACAATAATGTGTACACACATCCATTATTCTGCATACATCAATATATTTATGGTATCTGATATCATTGGTTAAAGGTTTTTTGTTTTTTGTTTTTAAAGGGTTTAAAGGGTTAAAAAGTGTAACTGTAACAATTTCTGCCATGAGTCACACATTGCTCTGAATCTTGTGATTATCTGCTTCATATGTAGCTGTTCCACTTTGCAGGAAAAGCTTTGCTCAGGTTGTGACCAAAGCCTTGAGACGAAAGCCTTGAGTAAACAGACCCTTGGCTCACCAAGCATAAGGGAAATGGAGGGAAAAAAAAGAGCATACAATGCTTGCTACACTACAATCAAGACAAACTCAATTCAGTATGAAGAAAAAATATCAGTAGAAATAGAGTTTAATGCCCTCTGCACTTGTTGATACTGTATGTGGCACCATATGTCAAGTGAGAGGCCACTTGCTGAGTGAAGGGGGGGTCAGAGAGGAGCACACGACTCTGACAGACTGAGCAGCACCTGCCTTTAATCAAGCCTAATGAATTATTTGAAATAATCAGAATAGGGAATAACATACAGATTTTCAATTCAATTTCAATTTTGACCATTTTTACATTTGTGAGCAGTACAAACATCTAAACACGACTAAAAACCACCATTCAAAGATGTTGTTGTTGCATTCTTCACATTCTCCTGTTTTAGGAAAAATTGGACCATAACATTGTGTGATTGTGAATGTTTTTTTTCTCCATAAACAAATAGTTTAAAACCTATACAAGGATACACTCTCTTTGATTTGGCTGTATCAGTTGTGCATGGTGACTCTCTGTTATGCCTTACGAGGACAGTTAACGTCCATCATTAATGGTATTTGTTGTTGTTCTTACTTTTCCACTGCAATGTCTCAATCCATACGTGCACATACGTAGCTGACGCAGCATTTTAATGAAAAATGAAGATGTCACAATGTCACAATATCAAGTTTTCGATTACAGAAAGTTATGGTGATAAATTACGGTTCTGGAAAATAACAAGTGATTGGTGGGGAAAAAGCTTCACCCTCATATTGATGGTTGCAGGGTCTGAGTTGTGTCTTCCTATAGCCAACATGATATATTTTGCAATGAAAGTCCACATTTCATCATAATTCATTTTTATTTGTATGTTGTACTCATCATCTCTGAGTGTACAGAGAAGAAAAGCTGTATTGTGTTTCAGGCTGAGAAAGGAAAGTATCATTACCTTCCCTTGAATGAGGAAGTGCATCCACACTGGTACTATACACGTGATAGAAGAAAAGATAGACCACGATGCAGATGATACTTTATTCAGATGCAAGAGAAAATGCATTCAGTAAGATTAAGAATAACATTTTATTCCATAGACAATGCACTGATTAACAGTAAATGCGTATGTTTTGTATTACAGAGTCCATAAAGTAGAAATTATCCTCTGTTCAGTAGATTACAAGAAATGCCACTTCAAGCCTAGAATACAGGTCATATATGATATCATGGGCCATGTACAGTAAAAAGTTTAATCTTGCCTTGTATTCAGATCACAGAAAGCATTAAACTAAGTTGAATTAATGCTACCTTCAAGACCATATCATTTATGGTGTCATATTAAATGTCACTATATTACATTAATGCACTCAATTGCTCATAATTCTTTCTTATTTTTGAAACAATGAGTCCTTGATTTCAGATAGATGCAGACAAAAGCACACTTCTCATTTCTGCTGATGTTGCCAGTGGCAAATTTCAACTGTACACTGTATAAACTGTAGCAAGCGACTTGGTCGAAAACGCTCCAATACAGTCTCCAGCAAATCTTGTAAAACGAGTCCATGTTCTTGATGGCTAAATACATTATATCAATTTAAAAAGATGGAAACCAAAAGCTGTAACTAACGGAGTTAGTAGTAAGCCAGTTAGCCTGACACGGTCGATTGTTAGCACTGCTGAATGTATTCCTCACATTTTTGTTTCATCTTTTTGGTTTTTGGAGAAGCTGATACAGACCCTTCAAAACCTTTTAGTGGTGCGTATCACTTTTGATAGGCACCACAACACAGCAAAAAAATAACATTTCATAGTGTAATATATTCTTTCTTTTATCTACATTGAAATGCATTACATAATATGAACGTAGCGCCTCAACATTTTAGTGTTGCCCTATACCAGCCAAAATCTACTGTTTGGTGACAATTAATATTTCAACTATGGATCATTCAAGGCTACAAAGTTTTTAAACAGTTTTTTTCTATCGTGATAGACGGTGGACAAACAACTTTTCAAGGCATTAAAGACTGAAAAGAATAACCTACTGTAGTCTTTTAAAAAAAAAACTGAAAGCACTGATCGCCACAAGTGGATTGACTGTATGTACATCATGACATTGTTATTCATCAGTTCTCTGCATTCATTTTCAAATCCACAATTTAATGATTTACGAACATTGCTTTCTGATTTATATACACCTCAGTTAACGAGCCAGATTCAAGATGATAAAAGATATATTTAAAAGCACAATGTCTTGCTCGTCCACCATCATCATCATCATAAATCATTTTCTAGCCATTTCAGGATTCTGCGTTTATAAAAAAAAACAGCAACAGGATACTTATAGTATTTTACATAGCAGAGCAATACAATCATGTTCATCTTTACTGGTACACAGAATATTGATTACAGCTACTGTAAAGGCAACTGGCACGTATAGCAAACAGCAGAACGCGTAAGCACAAGCAATTCTAAAGATTACAACAGATGTACAATCCTGCTCGGTTCTTGTACTGGCTGTTAAGCTGTAGTTAATCACACACTGGCCGTACCATATATTTGCACTACACACCATAACAGCGCACTCTGTGCACTGTGCAAACAGGCTGATGTGTCTTCTTTGCTGGTTAGGAGGATCCACAGTTCAGCACAAGGATCCAGTTTGATAAACACAGCTGGTTTCCCTTTTATACATTCAAACATTTGTCATATTCAGCAGAGAGAGAGAGAACATACAGAGCTCTACTGTACGTCTGCTTAATTATAAGTCCAGCAAATAGGTAGAAAACGTCTTTACAGAGATTGAATACTAGTAAAAGGAAAGGTCAAAGACAGACAGTAAATGACAACAATGACAAATGGTTATCCGGTTTAAGAGGAGAGAGAGCACTATTGAATGTCTCCACAGGCAACCTTTCTGAAGTGGCTTTGCTCAGGTTGTGACCAAAGCCTTGAGACGAAAGCCTTGAGTAAACAGACCCTTGGCTCACCAAGCATAAGGGAAATGGAGGGAAAAAAAGAGCATACAATGCTTGCTACACTACAATCAAGACAAACTCAATTCAGTATGAAGAAAAAATATCAGTAGAAATAGAGTTTAATGCCCTCTGCACTTGTTGATACTGTATGTGGCACCATATGTCAAGTGAGAGGCCACTTGCTGAGTGAAGGGGGGGTCAGAGTGGAGCACACGACTCTGACAGACTGAACAGCACCTGCCTTTAATTAAGCCTAATGAATTATTTGAAATAATCAGAATAGGGAATAACATACAGATTTTCAATTCAATTTCAATTTTGACCATTTTTACATTTGTGAGCAGTACAAACATCTAAACACGACTAAAAACCACCATTCAAAGATGTTGTTGTTGCATTCTTCACATTCTCCTGTTTTAGGAAAAATTGGACCATAACATTGTGTGATTGTGAATGTTTTTTTCTTCTCCATAAACAAATAGTTTAAAACCTATACAAGAATACACTCTCTTTGATTTGGCTGTATCAGTTGTGCATGGTGACTCTCTGTTATGCCTTACGAGGACAGTTAACGTCCATCATTAATGGTATTTGTTGTTGTTATTACTTTTCCACTGCAATGTCTCAATCCATACGTGCACATACGTAGCTGACGCAGCATTTTAATGAAAAATGAAGATGTCACAATGTCACAATATCAAGTTTTTGATTACAGAAAGTTATGGTGATAAATTCCAGTTCTGGAAAATAACAAGTGATTGGTGGGGAAAAAGCTTTACTCTCATATTGATGGTTGCAGGGTCTGAGTTGTGTCTTCCTGATATGATATATTTTGCAATGAAAGTCCACATTTCATCATAATTCATTTTTATTTGTATGTTGTACTCATCATCTCTGAGTGTACAGAGAAGAAAAGCTGTATTGTGTTTCAGGCTGAGAAAGGAAAGTATCATTACCTTCCCTTGAATGAGGAAGTGCATCCACACTGGTACTATACACGTGATAGACCACGATGCAGATGATACTTTATTCAGATGCAAGAGAAAATGCATTCAGTAAGATTGAGAATAACATTTTATTCCATAGACAATGCACTGATTAACAGTAAATGCGTATGTTTTGTATTACAGAGTCCATAAAGTAGAAATTATCCTCTGTACAGTAGATTACAAGAAATGCCACTTCAAGCCTAGAATACAGGTCATATATGATATCATGGGCCATGTACAGTAAAAAAAAAAAATAGTTTAATCTTGCCTTGTATTCAGATCACAGAAAGCATTAAACTAAGTTGAATTAATGCTACCTTCAAGACTATATCATTTATGGTGTCATATTAAATGTCACTATATTACATTAATGCACTCAATTGCTCATAATTCTTTCTTATTTTTGAAACAATGAGTCCTTGATTTCAGGCAGATGCAGACAAAAGCAGACTTCTCATTTCTGCCAGTGGCAAATTTCAACTGTACACTGTATAAACTGTAGAAGCGACTTGGTCGAAAACGCTCCAATACAGTCTCCAGCAAATCTTGTAAAACGGATCCATGTTCTTGATGGCTAAATACATTATATTAATTTGAAAAGATGGAAACCAAAAGCTGTAACTAACGGAGTTAGTAGTAAGCCAGTTAGCCTGACACGGTCGATTGTTAGCACTGCTGAATGTATTCCTCACATTTTTGTTTCATCTTTTTGGTTTTTGGAGAAGCTGATACAGACCCTTCAAAACCTTTCAGTGGTGCGTATCACTTTTGATAGGCACCACAACACAGCAAAAAAATAACATTTCATAGTGTAATATATTCTTTCTTTTATCTACATTGAAATGCATTACATAATATGAACGTAGCGCCTCAACATTTTAGTGTTGCTCACTTGATGTGATGCTTGATACCAGCCAAAATCTACTGTTTGGTGACAATTAATATTTCAACTATGGATCATTCAAGGCTACAAAGTTTTTAAACAGTTTTTTTCTCTATCGTGATAGACGGTGGATAAACAACTTTTCAAGGCATTAAAGACTGAAAAGAATAACCTACTGTAGTCTTTTTAAAAAAAAACTGAAAGCACTGATCGCCACAAGTGGATTGACTGTATGTACATCATGACATTGTTATTCATCAGTTCTCAGTCCAGCAACAAACAAACATACGAACCGATCTGTAAACTCTGCATTCATTTTCAAATCCACAATTTAATGATTTACGAACATTGCTTTCTGATTTATATACACCTCAGTTAACAAGCCAGATTCAAGATGATAAAAGATATATTTAAAAGCACGATGCTCGTCTTGCTCGTCCACCATCATCATCATAAATCATTTTCTAGCCATTTCAGGATTCCGCGTTTATATTAAAAAAAAAGCAACAGGATACTTATAGTATTTTACATAGCAGAGCAATACAATCATGTTCATCTTTACTGGTACACAGAATATTGATTACAGCTACTGTAAAGGCAACTGGCACGTATAGCAAACAGCAGAACGCGTAAGCACAAGCAATTCTAAAGATTACAACAGATGTACAATCCTGCTCGGTTCTTGTACTGGCTGTTAAGCTGTAGTTAATCACACACTGGCCGTACCATATATTTGCACTACACACCGTAACAGCACACTCTGTGCACTGTGCAAACAGGCTGATGTGTCTTCTTTGCTGGTTAGGAGGATCCACAGTTCAGCACAAGGATCCAGTTCGATAAACACAGCTGGTTTCCCTTTTATACATTCAAACATTTGTCATATTCAGCAGAGAGAGAGAACATACAGAGCTCTACTGTACGTCTGCTTAATTATATGTCCAGCAAATAGGTAGAAAACGTCTTTACAGAGATTGAATACTAGTAAAAGGAAAGGTCAAAGACAGACAGTAAATGACAACAATGACAAATGGTTATCCGGTTTAAGAGGAGAGAGAGCACTATTGAATGTCTCCACAGTCAACCTTTCTGAAGTGGCCAAAGCCAGCGTGATGCTGTGCTGTGCAATCAATATGTGAGGTATGATGGGGTGAATTCATATTAAAGTAGGGTGAACAGCACAGTTGGTTGTGTAAGGATCTTGATTAGCACTTTTCTTTCCACAACGAAACCACATATTCTACAATTTACAGTATCAGTGATGTGAGGTTAGGACAAGGAGGCGTACCTGCACAGAGCAGGCAGAACAAAACATCGTATTAGTGGCTTGTGTAAGTGGGTTTTATAGATCTCTGTTTGTACATCTGTCTATGTTTGCTGTAGATGTCCAGGTTGTATATGATGTTGATATATTATCATAATTAGGGATGGGAGGATAAAGGATTTTTATCTTGGATCGGGATGAAAAAAAAAAATACACTCACAATAATTTTATTTTGGCAAATTTCCATTATTGGGATAATAATGAATCAGGTTAATCGTGAATATCCTCACAATTAAAAAGGTTGCCTAGCTTGCTAATGTGCAGTCCTATATTAATATCCTGATTTGTTTTGAATTGTCACAAGGGGAGCCTGCATCTTTCCAGTCATTATTTCATTGTTTGTTTTTCACTACAAATGATATTATTTATTTGTTTCTTAACAAAGGTAAAGTGTTTCCGGTTTTCCAATTTTGATGATTATTGGGATAATATTGTGAATAATTTTGGCCGGAATATTCATGATATGAATTTTTCTTATTATCCTAATCACAGTGATACTATTAATAGTAAAAATAATGATAATAATAATAATGAAAATTAATTCAGTGGCTGTTGTGTTGCACTGATGCTTTTCTTTTCTATTAAGTCTAGTTTGACCTATTTCTGTATCGATTTCAGTAAAAGTGAAAGCCTTGCACAGCCATGCAATTAGTAGTTGGGCTGGTTGGCAGGTGAAGGGCCTGACCTGATGCAGTTAAGCTTGCAACACGTCATCAAAACGGTCTGTGCTGTTGAGTCTCAGTCATGTCCTGGGTTGTTTGTATGTACATGTGGGTGTGTATGTGGTCAGAGCCCTGTAGTGACCTGCGTGACCTCTGAGTTGAGGTCGTCGTTGGCAACGCCGCCACAACAGCGAGAGTCCACCGACGACCCCTCCAAGGCTAGTCATACCTGCAGATAGAGGAGTTAGAGCAAGGGGAAGAATGTTTATGTTATTTTATATGCAGAATATTCATTTTTCCACACAGATGAACAGCTGCATGGTAGCGTTAATGGAAAAGACTTCTTTGTTTCAGTACATATAACAAGCTTCAGTACATGAAGACACAGGTTCCTGCAGATATTTGTTTCCAGGAAACAAAAAATAATAAATGAGAATTCTTCGGGAATGTATATGAACACAGACACTGACTACCTGCTGATTGGACCTTTCTCCTGTGTGTGCGCTGATGTGGTCACGTTGTGGGGGCTTGCGGCCAGTGGCTCCGGTGCGGGACGAATTCTGCATCTCCACCACCGAAGGACTTGGTGTGCAGAACTCACGGAAACAACGCTTGAAGTTCTCATCAAGGTAGCCATAAAGAACCGGATTCAGACTACTGCAGGGAGCAAAAACAAGGTCACATTTTAACACCAGATCAACCTAAAATCTGCTTTGCACTACACTCCCAAAGTATGTATCACTTGAATGATCATAATTGAATTTTTAGGACTAATAGTTTCAATAGTGAATATGCAGTATTTTTTTAGGGCTACTGCTGGATGCGTACCTGTTGGTGTAACCCAGGGCGATGCAGAAGTGCCAGGTGATAGTCTGCAGCGTGGAGCTGGGGATGTTGATCAGAGCTGTGATGATGACAAAGATGTGGATGGGTGTCCAGCACACGATAAAGACTGCCACCACTACCAGGACCATACGGGTGATCCGGCGCAGGTTCCTGTCTTTCTCCTGTGAGTGTGAAGAAGACAGGTGGAGGTTTAGTGTTGCGGATGAGTAGGAGTAAAAGGTGAGAGTGTGGGAGGTAAGAAGAGGAGGCATAATGCCGAAAAGCAGGAGACTGCAAGGTTGGACAGAGATTTAGATAAATATCCAAATACTTACTAGAATGTGAATGTTTTTTTTAAACATTGAGTATAAAATTATTGTTATTATTGTTAGATCATTTCACCTTTTACTGCAATTAATTAAAACTGAGCCACAACCCCAGGCTTCAGTCCATTTCAGTCCAGTTCCATTTCTTTCTGTTAAGAGCAAAGTGTGCATTGTATTTACATGCATGCTCTGGGCAGCCTTCTAATGTGCTTCGTTATTCTGAGGGATACAAATAATTAGTGGTTCACTAAATAATGGGGGTCATGTAGTTGGTCGAGCCAAGCTTTTAGACTTTTATAAAATGTTTACAAAAGCTTGCATTCTCATTTGCAACTCATTAAAACCGTCTGCCGCAAAACGTACAATCATGATCATCATGGTATACGCTGACTGAGGCTCATGTTTGCAAAAGCAAGACAGATTTTTCTTAACCTGGGAGCCTGACAGCATGCGGACGCTCTTGAGCCGCAGGATCATGAGGCCGTAGCAGACGGTGATGATGAGGACGGGCATGATGAACGCGAAGATGAACACGCAGATCTTCAGCAGGGTGTCCCAGTACCAGGAGGGGTGGGGGAAAATCATCTTGCAGTCAACAATGCTGGAGGCTGTGCAGGGTGACGAGACACATACACACACACACACACACACACACACACACACTGTATGTTCATGTCTCCACAGGTATAAAGAGACACAAATATTAATTTAACAGTTTCACACGTAGCTATTTCTATTCACTCTATTTTTTTATGTATTATATCTATCTTTAACTGCCAGTGACCTTTAAATTTAATTTGGTTTTTACAAAAAATGCAACTAAATGCAGTGTTGTACAAATTTATCTAATGATTACTATCATTATGACATAATCTATCAAATATTCCTTTGAAAATCTGATCAATCATTGACTCTATAAAATGTAGAAAATAAAAATCACAATTTCCAAAAGCCCAAGTTTTCGCGTTCAGGTTGCTCACTTTGTCTGACCAATCGACCAAAATAGGGAAAAGCAGCAAATCTTCACATTTAAGAAATGACTTAAACCTGCTTAAAACTACTTAATGGCAATTTTTTGGGCCAATTGGGGGCCGTGGAAACACAACATTGTGACATATTATCACCTTTTAAACTGATATAGGGAATATTTCTTTGGAAAATTTGCCTATTTACAGATCCCATATATATATGTATACAAAGCAGTATTAGTATTCGTGTGGAGTCATGTTTGTGTCCACATGATGAATGTAACTGCAATGTTCACTCTTAGGTCTCCTCCAACTCCTGAGGGAAATATCGTTGCTAGATGTGACATTTTCTTCACCGGCTAATTGAGTCCATCTGTTGTCACTCTGATAACCGGAGGTCAATTTTCAGTCAGATACAGGTTTGTGAAACTATTATTCTCATTGGGTTAAAATTCCTTCTTCCTTAAAGTTCCTTAGAGTTCCTTAGAGCATATTTATATATATATTTATAATCCTTTTTCTTCCACAGTTTTTCTTTTATATGCATGCATTATTGTTTGTGCATTATTTTACCTGTGCAAATAACTTAACTTGAGATCTTTTGATTTGGTATGTACACTGAATGTAGACAGTCTGTTTAAATATTCACGAGGCCCGTATGTGTCTGTGTGACTATAAGATGCTGGTGTGCATGTATATGTATCAGAATTTACCATCTAACAACACAAGGGGGTATATGTAGGTCCGTTTATTGCTGTAGATAAAATTTTGTGGAGCTATAGCAACAACATCTTTGAGCATCATGCCTCCCTCCGAGTCACAACATCACTGTGTCAGCAAATCTTTCATTAGCCTCTCTTCTCCAAACAGAGTGAGGATCATGCTTGAGCAATTTCAGTGGCAGTTTCTCTCTTCATTACCACTGCAATTACAGAGACACCCTATCAGATATATATTAGGCACCAGCCATGCATATAACATTTTATCTGAGAGTATTAAATAGCTCTCTATTAAATAGTTACATAATTGCTCTTTAAAGCTGAAATGCAGTTGAATGTGTTTCCACCTGTATTGTGCTCGCACAGAACAACCTTGATGGCCTATTTATCTAATATGAAACACGAAAGAGAACAAGGACCTTTCACAACTCACCAAGATCACATTCATCATGTACAGTTGCTACTTCAGAGTCTGAAGAATTCTACTTCTGTGTTTCATTATCTTTTATCTATCCAGTTGTGCATCACATACTGAACGTTTGGAAGTCATCTATGTGAAGTGCAGAAAGTTGCCTTTGTTCTCAGCAATGGTGTGTGCATGCTTACGGGTGACAGCGGTGGAGGCCATGAACATGACAGGCAGTCCGATGGCAGAGGAGAGGATCCAGTTGCAGACGTTGACAATCTTGGCGTTGCGTGGCGTCCTGAAGTCCAGCGCTTTGACTGGGTGGCACACAGCGACATAGCGGTCGATGCTCATGGTGGTGAGCGTGAAGATAGAGGTGAACATGTTGTAGTAGTCGATGGACATCACCATCTTGCACAGCACATCCCCAAATGGCCAGGTTCCCATCAGGTAGTTGACGCTCTGGAACGGTAGCGTGCTGGTGACCAAAGTGTCAGCAAGGGCAAGGTTGAAGATGTAGATGTTAGTGGCGGTCTTCATTTTGGTGTATCTGGACAGAAAGGAGGAGAAGAGGGGAGAGAGATTGGATGCAGTTGAGAGTTTGAAATATTTCATCTTATTCATTTCGTCTTCATTTAGGACCCAATTCAGAAGCCTCTGCTTCTCCTCTGACCCCAATAATCTAGTAATATGAAGATACAGGCCATTTCTTGCAAGATGTACACTTAAATTAAATGGCATTTAGAGACCAACAAACATCCTGTTTAATCATCTCTAATGGGTCAGTTTAATAGACAATGTCCACGGGAGCAAAGGCCCAGACTCCTTGAGGTAAAAATATTACAAGGAAATGACTTTACTCTGGAACTGAAAAATATATTTTGTACAACCAAATGAAGGAATACAGTAAAATGAAAAGGACAAAGACAACTGTCATCTCATAAACATGCGTCTCACTCTGCTACGAAGCTTTTTGATGTTTGAATGAAGGGTGATCACAAAAATGTCCTTTCACTCGAGGTGGCGGAAAATTGGACAAAGAAGAGAGGCAGCTGAAAGAGTATAGACGATATTGGAGTGTTTATACAAAAGAAGAGGGAAGACTATAAATACAGAGTGGGGGAGGTTGACTGCTTGGAGCTGCTTGTCAGCAAAGAAATATACCATGTTTAGTGGTCGCAGTGATTTATTTAGCATGTTATAACCTACACCTACATATCCAAAACCCAACTGAAATATGAGAAATAACAATAACGACCCAGTTAGTCTGATGATTACAACACATTATCCAGTGTTTATTGGAAAATGTATAAACGCAATAAATGTGTATTTATGAGTGAAAGAAAAAAACACATTCTGAGTGGAGTATGGATTACTCATAAAGCTGCTTTTGTTCTTTTTAATGCTAAATGAGAGAGAGAGATCTCAACAGCTGTGTTTCTCAGCGATGTCAATATCCCTGTGAGCAATTATAGCTCCGCGGAGTGGCATTACACAACAAAGAGGTGATCAACCCACATAATGAAGCCATAATCAAGCAAGGAAATCAGAAGATTCTCACATTGAAAAGCACTTCTTCACATTCTGCTTTCACTTATTAATTTTGCACAAGATACAAGTAAGTTTTTTTCCCCCCCATTTATCTGTAAATTATCTATCTGCCCCGTACCGTTGCTGCACTATTTCATGAGACGACTACACCGACAAACCCCTGCAGTAAGGTTATTGAATCAATCTATATACACAAAGTGACAATGATACATTACACCCACTGGCCTTCACTTTATTGAACCCTAACTACCTTTCTACCATCTAAGGTAATTTACTTCTGCTCTGTTCTAACTCTCTCCTCAATAATCCCAAATCCTCTTAACAACCAGGGATGACAGTTAGTTCATTAAATTCTGATTAACTTTAACACTGACAGCTTTGTGTGTTTGTTATTTCAGGCTTTATTTGCACGGGGACTGACGAGACAACTCAACAGGCAGTAAAAGCTGTCACTCTACGCTGAGTAGTGAGCTGGAGCTGGAGGTAATTTCCAACATCCCCTTATTGACTTTGAGAATGTCGTTAACGTGGCTGCAGATGATAGCTTGTGTTTCTCCTGTGTGTGTGTGTGTGTGTGTGTGTGTGTGCTGCGCTCCGTGAAGCTGAACAGCATCATCACGTGATTTGTTATTTTATTATAAGGTTTTCAGCTTTAATTCATTCTTTGCCCTTGAGATTTTATCACGCTGCATCTATTGTATATTATTTATTAAATAAAATGTTTTCTTTTCAGTCTTTATCGTTTAAGTTTTTTAAAACCTGATGTTTTAATAAATACACACTGTACAAAGTTTAAAAAGTGGAGCACTATCCCATCAGGGTAGCTAATATCAAAGTATTTGTATGTGTGTGGTTTGAACTGAAAATGAACCAGCGTACCGTACCGTTCCCTGACATCTCCTCTCTTGGACTAGCTGCCTACAAGCAGGAGGTAAATCTTCCACCTCATTTGTTCCCCAGAGTTGTCACAATCCATGCTAGCTAAAAATAGCTGATGGGTGATGGTCAGCATGTCAATATGTTTCTGTTTCTTGTAACCTCCCCTCCCCCAGTGTTGCCAAGCCTCAGAAACACGTTAAAGGTACGTCGTTAGTGAATGTTTTGCCAACATGTATGAACATTTTGCAACTCTGCAGATTAAAAACATTCCCTCAGTATGTTGGTTGGTTGGTTGGTGGCATTACACTCCTGTAAAATCACATTTGCTGTTGCAAATTAGTGCTATATTATAATTAACTATTATATATTATATAACTATTATAATTTCCAGGGTTTTTTTGTGCAAAAAACAATGTTTCCTGTAAAAGAGCTACACATAAGGCAGGAAGCTGCGCATAGCTTGAATGGTTTTTGTGTTATATTAATTGATAACATAATATTGAATGAATTCTTACTCAGGATCTTTCTCACATCATTACTTAATTAAGTATAAAAATCATTTTTATGCCAGTAGTAATCATTCGATAAATATTATTTATAAAGAGGATACAGATCTCCTACAGTTTGGTTTCTCATTTTGGAAGAAACTTCTTGACAAGAAAATTGAATCTATTGTTATTCCACATTAACAAAAGATAAGAACATGATCTCACATCTCAGTAAACAAACAACAGATAAAAAATGTTTACGGCAAATAGAAAAAGTATCAGTGAAGCCGCAGAGCGGTTAGACAGAAGTAAACATCTGCTTCTAATCTACCTTGACTTGCTCTTTCCTGGACCACTGAAGCACAGTGGCAGCAGATAGATGTGCAGTAATGGACCTTAAAATCATCCTAAACAGTCCTTTTAGTGAAATCATGTATAATTCATGTCCTTCCATCAACCCATTAGCTGCGGTTCCCACCTGGGGTGGTGCGACGCCTTCTCTTTGCTCCTGTTTATCATCTGTCTTTATTTCTCCTTAAATGAGACAGACATTATTTGATGGTGACAGTAAATTATCTCGACTGATCTCACAGGCTGCCCCCCTCCCCAGGATGCATCATCATTCAAACATCCAAATCACAACTATGTTGGTGAAACTGTTTTAATATGCACATTTGAACACATTAAATAAAAGAGGTCTTTAAACAGATAGGACAGTTGAGCTGTTTCAATATGCACAATTCAACAGAGCTTAATGTGGCATTTGGGAAAAACTGTAATTAGAATAAAAAAATGTCTACTTTGGTTTTACGGTTTTCTCTAACTGAGGACCAAACATGTGTGCTGCATAACAAATTATTGAAAAGGAAATCACAATAACCTCTAGCCTTTCTCTCTAATGAGTCACAGCTGTTGCTGATGTAGAAATACAAAACAGCTATTCAATTAGTTGTTTTTCTTTTGAATTAATTTCTTTTTCTCTGTTTTCTAAATACAGTATAGATGTTTTGAGTCGTTTTATTTCTCATATTTTAAACCCATTGCGTATATGTTCCTTACAGTTTTAAGGTATCAGGATAACCTCAGCTATTTAATAACAATCACTTCTGGATGCACATAATGTCTGAGCGTTGTTTCCTCCTGGTTGGATGAAATGAACGCAGACAGAGTGACATAAACACATGAGGCATGACCAGGCGGGAGAGAAAATGCATTTTGCAAACACAGCATGTTGCTGTATCATGAAAACACAGCATAGAGCCATCCGAATGTGTCTGAATATTAATTAGTTGTTTGTTTCTTTGTTTTCATATGTGAGCATCGTGATTCACCATGACAACAACTGTGACGAGCCAGAGGGCAATCCTTTGGAGGACATGATTATAATACCATAACATAATAATAAGAAAATAATGATGCAGAAACAGAACACTTGGCTTGGCTTTTATGTTTCTGCGTGGATAAAGCTGATATTTAATAAGGCGCCGACAAGAGAAACCTTTTATTTCTTTGTGGCCAAATATTACATTATCTGCAAATGAAATAATACCTGTGGTGTGTATGTCTTTTGAAGGTCGAGTCGAGCATTTGGGTGTTTTTCTGCTGCAATATTACCTTCACTCTTAAAATAATCCAGTTGCCAGATTGTTAGGAAAACCTAATGCAGTTTAGTAAATCTGTTAATAACACAGTAATAAAACATGAGAAAAAACATTTCGTGAGTTTATAGTTAGTTTGTCTGGTTAGTTTTTGCTGCCTTTTGTGGTGCTTGATGTGTCAAACTGATAATTTTGGAACGCTAACAGGTATTAAGTGACTTATAACTTGGCTGAACATTTAAGGCTGCCACAATTACCAGCATGAGCGTTGTCATCTATAATAAGAACAAACAGTGAATCAAAAGCCTTGCTGATTTCAACAAAATGTCAAAATGAAACCTACACACTCACAGTAAACGGTTTGGAACCGAAGTTGATTAATTTTCACGGTTCTTGTTATACAGCAAGCTAAACATAATTCGTCATTAGCCTGCAAAGCTGGACGGTTTATGTGTAGCCTTGTGTATGATTCATGGGCTGCTGCTGGGTACAGATAAACTATTAAGTCCCGGTTGCAGAAACAGAGGCTGCTCATGTGCACAGACATCTGTACGCCTCTGGCTCTGACCAATGACACTGTCCATGCATGCTGCGAGGAGCCGGATGGATTGGGGTGCACAGGGTGTGCATGTCTGACTGCAGAGCATGTTTCAATTATGAGTGGTGATAGGATATTGAGATTTGTCTGTGCTTTCACTGCATATATGTAGTATTTATTTTACGAGCGTGCACTTTGGTTAAAACATTTTCATACACATTCAGTGTCATGCTATAGGAGATTGTCTGGAGAAGCAAATTGCAAGCTATATGGATAAGATCACCAGACCAGAGTATCTGTTTTCAGCTCATTCATATTAATTGAAATTACTTCATCACATTGCTGATCATATAAAACTCCAATATTGCTGTGAATCAATCCGGTTGCAATATTGCCCACAATAGCCACATCAGTGATATTAAAAGGACAGCCACTATGGTATAAGCAGTTTGGAGCAAATCTCATACTGGTTGGCATGTTTGTATTGTCTTGCGATATATACACTCACTCACTTTATTAGGAACGTAATGCAATCCAATACTTCAGCTCTGCCATTAATTGTACTTTTATGAAGCTTATATATTTGCAGTTTCTGCTGACGTTACCTGAAAGGTGATAATTCTACTTTATGTTTATTATTGAGGCTGTAGTGGGTGGTGGTGGCGTACTGGAGTTCATTTGTTATAATGAAAAGTGTTCCTAATATTTTGCCCCACCTCATGTATGTTCATTCATTTGAGTGAAAAAAGTGTGTTCAAACTTTTGACTTGTACTGTACATTATATTACAGATGCTAAGAACACTATAACTGATATTTAAAAATGACTTCAGGAAACACTCAACATCTTGTTATGTCTGTTGTAAGCATCAGGTTTGAGATTGGCGTATACATGCTGTGAATCCAAGATGGGAATGGTTTTCAGTGAAGTATTCCTTTAAATTTGGCTCTGGATGGGGCTTATTCAAGTATAATATAATGTGATTGTAAGAAGGTGCAGCATTAAAGGTCTAATTTACGCTTTAATTAACACCTGATGTAATAAAGTGTTTAAATGTGTGTTACGGCTCTTGACCGTAAAGTGAGTTTTAAGCGTTTTAATATGGAATGATTTGTCACGAAACCCATAAAACACTAGATATTAAAAATCACCTTGGAATATCAGACAGTAATAGGTGTATTACTTGTACTGTATGGACGACCCTGAGCGTGATAAAGCTGTGAAAAGCCAAAAATAAAAAATAAAATAAACTGAAAAACAGAAACAGAAAAAGGTCATATAACAACACATATTTCTCTCATGTCTTAGCCTTGGCTTAGCTGTCAAAAACAACAAGCTGATAGACTGAAATGAATACCAGGAGACATTACTCATTAGGGACAAATGAATAAATGACTTCCCTTTTCTATCTTTATGACAATGAATACTTTCTGTGTGAATCCTGTTAGCAAATGACAAAGCAAAACAATAGCAAATTTCCCTTGTGGTACAAGCTGAAATGAAGTAAGCTCAAATTATTGTTTTTAACTCTCTTGGAAATCATTTCAGTAAATGGAAGTGTTGAAAGCCACTACTGGGAATATGCTGCAGTAGAGATAGTACATACATAATAGTATATTAAAAGTATAACATAAAGTAACAACACTACAAATGTCATCAGATTCGGATTATTGCTGAATTCTGATTGGTGCATAAAAAACCCTGCTGTGTCCATGTAGGGTCTCATCACTCATAATAAGAAGATGATTGAAAAAACATTTCAGTTTTCAGGGCCTTTAACAGATCGTGGTCCCCTTGGAACGCTGCTGTGCTGGAGACAGCCCAATGCAATCAACAGCTGGACACAAAGTGCACTCCAAAGGGATCAACGTGTTGCTCTGTTTCAGTTGGACATGTACAATAGGCTGCCAGTTGCTATTGTATTAGCCATAATAGGTTCATGAGCTAAAAGCTTATGAATTAAATGCTAATGAAATGTAGCTCTCCGTCCTCATACTGAGTTATTTCAGGTGGTTGACAGGATGATATAGCTTTCTTCTTAAAGACTATGTTAATACGCTTAACAATAGTGGCTCCCTCACTGAAAAGAACATAGAAAAGCAAGGACTAAGAGCACAAAATAAAGTATTTGGAGAATATTTATGAGTGAGTGATAATGGATTCTCATCGAAGTCTAAAATCCACTTTCACAGAAATGGGACCGCGGGAACATGCAGAGAACGATTCATCGGTTTCTGTCCTCAAACAGCACTTTCATATCCAAGCTGGTCTTTTCATTAAACACTAACATTATTACAAAAACTGCATGTTGTCATAGAAACTCAATGGCTGATTACATTATCAAGTATGAGCGACTCTTGGCTTTAATTTATTTTTGCTGCGCATTTATGCGTGTGTGTGTTAGAGAGAGAGAGAGAGACAGAGTCTAATGATTGACAACTTTATCACATCATTATCTCTATTTTAGCAGCACGAGCACAAAGACAAGCACAAAGCACAGGGTCATGTGTTCAAGCTCAATATGAGCGTAACTAAGCACACCTGCTATTTTCATTTAAGTACCAGTGAAAGGTGCAAAAGGGTTGGGTGTGGAAGTGGAACAAAAATATGAGGGTGTGATGATTAATTATCATACCCCTCTGCCAAAAGTACCAAAGCAGCTGACAAAGTGTATTATAGGATCTAGAAAGTACTAACGTGGTGCACTGGTCTCATTAATCAGTTTTATGAGCTATGCATGACTTCTTACCCTCTATTACATCCTTTATTCCTCTTTCCTGGTTTACCTTATCCCCAGTTTAAACCTTCCTATCTCCGCTGTTCTAATCTACCTTAACCTTGATAATAGAAAGAACCAACAGACAAACAGAGAAATCGAAACATGAGACAAAAAAAGGATAAACAGAGTGTGTTTGCTATGACCTTTATGCATGTATGTGTGTGTGTGTGTGTGTGTGTGTGTGTGTGTGTGTGTGTGTGTCTGCGTGTGGATCAATATACCTGCCTGAAATCAATTGAAGCTGCCTTTATTCAGCTTGATAACATACATTTCCCGAACTGTCTCAGAGCATCTGCCATGACTCAAATACACACACACACACACACACACACACACACACAACATGAACAGTTATAAATCCAGAGAGACAAACAGCTCGACTGAGCGTGTTAGCACTCTCTATCTCTCTATTTTATTATTTGCATAATCATTTGGGCCCCATAGAATCATGCATACATCTATGCACACATACACAGTCACAAACAAAACACACAAACAAGAACTCACACCGACATTTCATAATTATTGCTTTCCACTGAGCAGTTCTGTTTACTGCCGCGACACCACCGTATAACAGCTGTGCTAAAGCAGACAATGAAACAAGCGACATCTGCATTTATAAGAACTGCAGAGCTTTGTACTTCTGTATGAGTGCTTTTTCTTTTATGGACAAACGCTGCAATAGTTGCAGTCCTCCAGCATGCAGTAGGCTATTATTAATTACTACTTGCCACTGTATTGAATTCAGGTAATTTGGGTTTTTCTTACATCCAAAAACATTTATTGTATAGAGCTGCAACAATAATTAATTAATTAATCAGACAGAAAATTAATAGCCAACCATTTTGATAATCAATTAATTGTTCTGCGTCATTTTTTTTTTAATACCAAAATTGTCTTGTTCCAGCTTCTTAAACATAATTATTTTCTGGTTTCTTTCTGTCTCGACAGTAAACTGAATATATTTGGGTTATGACAAGACGTTTGAGTCACCAAACAAAACAATTAATTGATTAAATAAGAAAATAATCATCAGCTTGAGTGATAATGGAAATAAACATAAGTTGCAGCCCTACGATCAGCTGAAAGCGTCCTTCACGAGCTTCATTTTGTGTTACTCTGCTGTCCAATCCAGTTCCAACAATTAATATATAATCAATATATTTTAAATTGGTCACCAACAAAATCAATACAACCAGTTAAAGTGGCACACTTCAATTTCCAACAGCAAACACAATTTCCAGTACAGCGGGGTGGAAGCCAGTGAGGGATCACATTTTTATTGCTGACCTGTTAACAGGTCGGCTGGGTTGCGTGTGCGTGAGTGGGAGGTGGGATCTGAGGTGACACTTTATTAATCACCTCACTGTGTTACTTCTCTGTGTGTCCTTTGCGGGCCCATTATGTGCTCGGTGACAGAAGCATGCAGCAAGAACATCCATCAACAGCAAAAGATGACATATTGGTATATAGTCCTGATTGGCCTGAGCTCAATATACACGGACACACAAATATGACTCTGGTGAGGTGAAAACTCAACAGATGTTCAATTGATCCATAGTTACTGTAAATGGTGTAACACAAGGCTAATGAAAGAGGTTGTTCAAACTAACAAACAAACACCAACACATTTCTCTCTTCCTATTTTTGTTACTGCTTCCTTGTCCTTCTACACTTTCTAATTTAAATAAAACATACATACGTGAATATTGATGTAACCTATCAATAACACTTAATAATAACATCATCACCGTCACAGATAATACAACCTTCAATGTTTTTGGAGCACGAGTATTTCACTTCAGAATGACAACTTATCTATAACTAAGCGACAAATCTCAGCTGCAATGTGTAATATGCATAATTCCTGTTCAATAGGCTGAAACATCCAAAACAAACAGTTAAGCTGGCTGAAATACTGTTTATAATGTTGGATATCTACAATAAAAATGCTCCCTTTAAGTCAAAAGCTCAGGCTCCAAACTGCTCTGAACACTTTGTTTGCAATGTACCCTCTACTCCCTCCTTGTAATGACATCAAATTGTTCATGCATGCCCACAAATGGCCGTCTGTTTGGTTGCTTTTGTTGCTACGGTTGTTGCTAGGGTTCTTCCATAGGGCGTTCACATTGTCCGCTCACATATTTACTCAAACATGTACGGATGTATCTGAGAGATTTCCATTTCAAGTAAAGAAACAGAAAAAGAAGTTGCAACTACTGTTTGTTTATATAGCCAGACAGTAGCTGAAATGGCCTCAGTCAGAGGCTGCACTGAGGGGCTGTGTAAAGGGTCACATAAATATCAACATAAATAAAGAGCTTTTTTTTAACTGTAAATAATTATAAAATATTCCAGTCGAGCCCAGGAATATAAATACTGTAAATGTGCATGACGTCCCCGAAGCCATACAAAATAAAAACCTATAAATGAATGTTTTCAACACGCTTTTTCATCTGGCAAAGAAAAGCAGAACAATGCAAACTTGACCTAGTTGAAGAGATGGATGGTTAAATTTCGTTTCCAAAACAACCTATGCATTGTGTTGTGACCATGGGTTTTACAATCACTGTCCATTCCATCGTGATTCACTCTAATAATGTTTTTTCATCTCCAGAAATATGACAAAAAGAAATAGGGAACCAATTTAGCCAAACCCAGATGCTCAGTGACGATCCTGGGGGGTGGGGGTGGGGGGTGTAACTGAAATGTCAAATTGATTTTGAAGAACAAATCTCAGATATTGGCGATACTTTGAAATGCCAGCCTTCGTGAATAAAAGCATGTTTAACAGTACCTAGCTGTCATAGAGTATAAAGAGCAGAATCAGAGCAAGTGAGTGAGTCACTTTGTAAATGACAGATGGACAAAAGAGCTGAGAGCTCCCATCAATCATCAAGCAGAGAAAGAGACAAAAATCCTTCCTCTTTCATTAATCATCTTTTCATTCTTCCCCCATACTGCACTTGTCTCTGCACATATTTCATCTTCCTCCTCATTGTGCCACAGCTACAATTTGACAAATTCTTGAGCACTCATGGAACCATGAGTGAAAGCTTTCCCCCTGTCTTTCTGTCTTTGTCATCATTGCTTTGTTTTGCCAAGTCCAACTGAATGTCTCCTGTTGAACCCGGACTGACAGTGCTCTAATTCTCCAGCAGTGTCCAGTGGTGTTAAAAAGCTCATAACTCTATCTCTCCCACACACACACACACAGGAAGGACAGTCTAATTACCTCTCTGCAGTCTCTACTCAAAATTGGCTCCCTAACAAGAAATTAGACCCTGTACCATCCTGTTGTGTGCAGATACATATTTAGTATGACAGCATGCAGAAGCAGTGATCATTTATTCAGGCAGCTTTTTGGTGAACGCACGAGTCAAACAGTTAAACTTCATGACCTGCTGATGGCGTTATTGTAGCTGAGGGCAGAGGTCAGGACCCGGATACATTTTTCTTGGCTCATTCTGTGTCAGGTGAGCTTATCAGTTCTCTAAAGCAAACAAGGCAATTGATGCATAAGGTAAACCCACAGGCGTGCAGCAAAGTACTGAGCTGTCCGTTTGTCACTGGTTAACAGCACTGAAGGCCGTAGTGCAGTACGCATGCATGTTCATGCTCTGTGCTGCTCCAAGAAAACAAGTCAGAGCGCAGGATCTCAAATGTTTACAAGCAATTGAAGGATGTGCCAAGTACTCACGCACGAACACACGCAGTGTAACGCAACTCTGAATGACGGATATTATTCTGGAGGCACAAACCTCTGCTGCCTGTTCGTGAACAGACATGAAAGGTATCCAGACTTTCTGAAAAGCTATTATCTAGTCTGTGGCATCAAAAACAAAGCTGATGATTCAGGTGGATGATTTGTATGCATTACACTGGGTAAAAATACCACACATATTGTGATTCTCTTTCATCCCACACAACTCATCTCCTGTTAATTAAGGATTAACCTACATAGTTGCCAGGTGTTTACATCGTATCAGAGACTGAGACCTCCACTATTTGTTATGTCAGGCAGCAGGAGCTAAGAGAAACCCGTTAGAGTGCAGCATTAAGGAGGATCTGCGACACCAGTCCTGTGTTGACTCTCATCATAACATCATATTTCATACTAGTGGGGTCAAACTCTTGCACAGAAGTTATTTTGACATCAGAGAGCAGAGTCATGGAAAATCTGACTTATGTGACGAGCAACAGACTTGTGTAGGACATGTTTGTTGTACTGGTGCACGCAGGTTCAGATGTTTGCTGTCAGGAAATGAGAAAGCATCCAAAGTTTTAGAGATGCCTGATGAACATGGCTGAGCAGATACAGCTGCTCACTGAGCTGGATGGGGAATGGAGGCAGGGCTTTGGGGAAGGTGGTGGCGGCGACAGTGGTGTAAGGGGAAAGGAGAAGAAAGGAGAGTCATTTTGCTCTCATCACACTCAAAATGCCTCCCAGTGTTTCCATGGCAGCGTGAAGCACTCTGCGCTGGCGGCATATTCCATGTGGAGCCCGGCAGTTTCTGTTCAACCGCAATTGATTTCTCCATTTGAGTGCAGATCTCTTGCCGTGTTTGCTCACAAGAAGTTTGCGGATGTGCAACGAGCAGACAGAGACAGAGGATGGGAGGATGGGGAGATAAAGAGAGAGAATATTTTATGGCTTTAAGGTTATTACTCAGACAGAAAGGGGGGGGGACATCTCTCATCCACTGCTGTCTCTATTTAATCTAGCAAAATGGCATTCAAGGCTGTGACTGTAAAGTGGGGATGGAGAGTTCAAGACTACATTTCCATTTACAAGTACGTAAATATACACTGCGTGTCATTAGCTAAATGGCTGTTCACTCTCAATCTGCCAACACATAGAGAAAAGCCCAAGAGAGGAGCAGAGATAGAGCGAAAGACAAAGAGCTTGATGAATGTTAATGCACCTGATGGGCCGTACTTCTCAGAACAACCGTGGACACATCCTTCACATTATTCCCAGATCCCTTTACTAGCTGCATTAGTTGAGGTAAAAAATATTTAAGAAAAATGTTCTTGGTCACAACCATGCACACCTGCACACATACGCACACTCCTAGTTGTCTGTCAATATCTGTATTTCATTTCACCGTCAAGAAAAAAAGGTCCCAAATCTGTCCTCAAATAACGCCCTTCACCATTTATCGCCTGCTTTGTCAACAAACTGCTTCTGAATAAATAATAAAGACCTGTATACCAACTCATATATTATAATTACTCTACTTTTGCCAGACATCTGCAGACATAGAGCTCGTCATTAACACAAGACTGGTGTATAACTTATATTTCAAAAGGTGATTTCACTTCCCATTTGCTGGGTGCTCTCCCTTGGTTTTTCTACTTCATCGTGTTGCCAGGGGGCAGGTCTTATGTAAGTAATCAAGGGTAGAAAACATCCAGCAAAGGTCCAGAATACATCCTGCAAATATGCATCCGTTTTTTAGCAAAACAGCTATTTGGGGAAGCACTCAGACTGAAGGGGATGATGTGGGCAGTCTGGTAAATGTGTATTCACTTGATACTGCATCTGACCTGAAAATAATGGAGAAGTTAGGAGAATAATAGGGGCGACCAAGTAATAATATATTATAGTTGTAGTCTCTCAACTCTCTAATTTCACTGCGGTGAAGGTATTTCAACTCCAAAGCCATTAAGGCACTTTTCTGAAGTTCAGTACACTCACTGACTCCTTCCAATAAACAATAAAGTGGGTAATCATAAGGTGATGAAATAAAAAGGGACCAACCTAACCTTCATCTCCATCCTCTTCTTGATCAGTCTTACACCTGCAACCCTCTTCTCTCACCTGTTCCATCCTCATTTTCCTCCTCCAGTCTAGTGGCTCTTATTACCTGAAAGAGCTTCGTCTTGAATGGCACCAGGGAGCATTTAACTAATACAAAGGCTGCCAGCGAAATAATTCAATTCAATTCAAAGTTTATTGTCATGTGCACAGTATAGAAACAAGTTTCTCTGTACAATGAAATTCTTACTTGTTGTCCCACATGAATGCCGTATCAACACATATAAATATAACTGTGAAATATAAATATAAACTGTGAATTACAGGTAATGTGCAAAAGGTAGGTGTAGTGCAATAAGTCAGGAGTCCATGGCAGTAGAGCTGTCGTACCACACAGTGATGCAGCTGGTGAGGATGGACTCAACAACGCAGCTGTAGAAGTTGTCTCCTCAGGAAGTACAGGCGCTGCTGAGCTTTCTTCACCAGCTGTGTGGTGTTCAGTGTCCAGGTGGGGTCCTCGCTGATGTGGACGCCCAGATATTTAAAGCTGCTCACCCTCTCCACTTCCTGACCCTAGATGGGCAGTGGCTGATGAGTCCTCCTTTCCTTCCTCATGTCCACTATCATCTCCTTGGTCTTGGCCGTGTTCAGGGTGAGGTTGTTGTCTTCACACCACGTCACCAGACTGGCCACCTCCATCCTGTAGGCTGCTTCATCACCGCCAGTGATGCGTCCTATCACGACGGTGTTGTCGGCAAACTTCTGGATGACGTTGTCCTCGTGGGAGGCCACACAGTCGTGGGTGAACAGGGTGTAGAAGAGGATGGGACTGAGGACACAGCCCTGTGGTGTTCCTGTGTTGGTGACAATCCTGGCTGAGGTCCTGCTTCCTATCTTGACAGACTGAGGCCCGCCAGTCACAGAGGGTGGGGTGTAGTCCGATGGAGAGCAGTTTGTCACATGTTCCTCAAAGTGAAGTCCATCTCAGGGCTGATATCATTAGCAAGTTATTTCTTATGCAGTTACTGTATATATGAAGATTACAGTTTCTTTTTGAACCAGTATGATCATATGTTTGAACATAGGAAACACCCAGCGTGTGAGAGACTCCTTAACTCATAATAGCCCTTCCTAATTGCTCAGTTATTTCCCCCTACAAGACTGCTCACACAATTTGTCTCTAAGTGTTTTTTGTTTTTTTAAAATATAATTTAGTGTCTGAAATGACTGAAAAATCAAAGGTCTCCCCTTTTCTGTGAGCAAGTGGCCTCATTGGTGCACCACCCACCACCACCCATGTGTTACCAACTGATCACCAAGATCCTGAAAGTGTGACTTTTGTTTGAATAACAGCTGGAGATGCTGGTAAATGAGATGTGGACAAGTTAGCAGGGCGAACAAAGGGTCCTAGATTTAAAAGCAGGTACCTTATTTTCCTCCCTCTTTTGTAAAACAGTCATGCTTTTCAGGTCAGAGCCACAATCAAATCTAATTTATTCTCAGAATAAGCACATTCATATACAGTGTTCACACTGTGGGATGAAGCATCTGATCTTTTTTTTTTTTTTTTTTTTGTTAAGCAGACATATCACATCAGTGGAATTTTCCAGTTTAGTTGTGGTTATGTAGATGATAGCTGAATAAATGGATGGATGCTGTACTGTGCTGTATTAACGCTGGTTTGCATGCTGCATACACACATACGCAGATCATATTTGGTTAAAAGCGTGTTTTTGTGCAGTAACCTTTTCTCTCCATCCCCTCCGTTTGGCTCGCTTTTTGCGCGCTGGAGAAACTTGCTGCGAGGTTTGGAGGCATTTTACGCACGAACAGCAGCTGGTGTGGCAGCACTGTCAACACCGCATTCACATGGTCTCACTCGGGCTCATAAACACACACACACACGCACACGCACGCACTCAGACACGCACACCTTTAAGTACAATACACGGCAACAGGTCAGGCGTCTCCTCTAACATGTTAGAAAATGATAGTTTGTTTAAAAAGTGTAAAAGGTCTCATTGTGTACAACACAGCCCACAAAACAAACCCACGTTTTTGTGAGCACTTTGAGTGACTTACCTGACGATGATATACATGACCAGCACGTTTCCAACCAGCCCCACCACGCACACTATGGAGTAGAGAGCGGTGATCACGATCGCTATGATAACGGGATTGGTGTCGTCCTCCAGGATCCCGGACAGCCCACGGTCCCCGTCGCATCTCGCCTCCACGAGGCTCGTGGTGTTGTTGCCGTCGGCGAAGTTCCGACACAAGCTGTTGTTATTGTTGTTGTTGTAAATCAAGGAGATCGGGCTCCGGTAATCCGCCTCCGTGCCGTTGCCTGCGCTCTCCATGGTCCTCGCTCGGTCTGTGCGGTGGGTGCTGCGCGCGTGGATCGCCTCCCGCAGGTGCCTGTCAGCGGAACTCGGTGTCTGTGATGCCCCGCTGGGTGCGTGTCTGTCTGTTAGAGATGCGCTGAGTTTCAGGGGCGGGACGGACCGCAGGTCAACGTGAAATCACCGTGTTGAAGAATGTGGCCGCGTGAGATGTAGTGAAGGTTAACGCCAGTCGAGACAACTGACGACCCTCGCGCGGCACACACAACCTGCACGGGACCGAGGCGGCGACGTGAAAATGAATTAGTTTGCTCTCTTGCGTCCTCCCATCCTCATGTCTTCTTTCCTTCTTTCCAACACTTTCCTTCTTCACTCTTGCTCACCTTCATTCCTTCATTGTTTCCTCCCCTTACTCTTCTGCTTCCCTCCTTGCTTCCTTCCTTCCTTCCTTCCTTTTTACCCGTCCTTGTACTTCTCCTACTTTCCTTCCTTTTCTATACTTCTATCCTATTTCATCCCTTCCCCCTTTCCATCCCTTTCTTTTCTCATTTATAGCATTTATCCTGTCTTCCTTCCTTCTTTATTTTCTTCCTCCATGTGTCCTATACTCCACATTTACCATTGATCTCTCACCATTGATTGTTCCTTTCTTCTGTCCTTCCTCTTCTCTTCCAGTCATCCTTTTATGATCCCTTGTTCCTACTCTCCTTCTTCCTTTCCTTTCTATATTTCCATTCCTTCATTTGTGTTCATCAATTTCTTTGCTTTCCTTCCTTTTCTATTTTACTTCTGTCTTTCCTTCTTCTCTTTTATCCATCACCCACTACCCTTTCACTCACCCTTCTTTTTCTCTGGACATTTCCATCCTTTCATCCTTCCTTCCTTGTTCCACTCCTTTCTTTGCCTCCCTTATTTCCCATGCTTCCATCCTTATTTCCTTGGCTCAGTACTTCAGTTCTTTATTCTGATTTTCCCCAGGTTTGCTAGGTGCTTGACATCAACACAGTACCTGTAATGTCCTTTACATTCAGTGAAATAATCAATTACAGTAAAATTACAAGAATAGTCTGTTGGATAATAAAACAGTAGCAGAATGCAGCAAGTAGCCTGAGTACAGTCTGAGGACAGCAACGGATGACAGGCAGGAGTCCAGGGATTATCTGTCAAGTCTTCCAGGCGTGTACATGTAGCGGTTTGATGAGTCTTTGCACTTCTGATTTCTGTTTTCCATGCTGTAACGGCATTGTAATGAGGGAATGTGGCACAGTGTAATCCAATAGGGATTGATTTTAATCAAGATAATGTCCTTGCTTGTCTCATTACAGTTTCAGAGGCACAAAATGGGCAAAGATCATTTACTAAGCGTGCCGGAGGCAAAACTGTCCAAGACGAGAATTACTAGCTCAAAGTCGTCGTTGTAAATTTGTTCTTACAGGCGCTTTAATCAACCAAATCCACACAGTAAAACGAACCTGTCAGATAATTATATCAGCAGAATAAAATCAGAGCAGCAGCAGAGAATGGAGAGAGCTTTCTTTTCGCTTTATATGCACAGAGACATTTTCAAATACCCAGCAGCAGGGTTTATTTATGTCAAGATGTGACATTACTTTGCTGCCCTTCTGTTTTTTGTTTTTTTTTCACAAAGTAGATTTCTGTAGCCAAAACTCTTCCCGTAAGCTTAGAGGTCTGAGCAACCTTTTTAATGTCACCTTACAGCCCAGCTGTATTTTGTGCCGATAGGTGTATGATTCATTGGTGCAACACTGAGCGGTTGTGCATCAAGAGGCACTGCAGACCATATTAACATGAACAGGGCACAGATAGTTATTACATTTCAAGGATAAAGTTTTGTCAAGTCTATCATGAATACAAGAGGGAATTTCATACTAAAAAAGGCTGTTATTTTGGAAGACACCCACTTTCTGTCTAATTCTAAAGCTCAAACTTTAGCTCTATCAGTATCTAGTGCAATGGTGTTCTTTACCTCTAACCGGTAATTGTTCAGTTTGGATAATTTACTCGCTTTTCATAAAAAAATACAAATTTACTAATGTTTCACCACTTTATATTATATGTTGATTACACTAATTAGGGCAAGCAGAAGAATACTGAAAAATACGTTTACCTATTTTTCCTAGATGTTTAAATTTCAAAACAGGTCAACAGGTTATTGTAAAATAACAGGACGTTTTTAATGCTGATTTTAGTAAAGAAATCAGAATTTAATCCTTGGCAGCGTGGAGAGGGCTTTGAAACAGAGATAAATGCTCACTACTTGCAGAAAATAATTGTACAGCTATGCTATGTACAGCTTTATGAAAAGCTAAAAAAAAAAAAAGTCAAAAATAATTTAAATATTTCAGAGATGTCAGCATTTCTAAAATCCTGGCACTGCTTCAGAGCCAGTAGGGGGAGATAAGGAGTTGGGAGATAAAAGATTACAGCAACTCTTTTATCGTATTTGTGTATTATTTTAAGATTGATGGGAAGGAGACATTAGGATTAGAAATTAGAGGTATAAATCTCATGAACGGTTATGTTACATTTTACAAATATCCTCCTCGGACACATTTACTTGCATCTATGTATTTATTTAATTTATTCTACATTTGAAGTACTTTGAAGAGAGGATCTTTTGAAAAGTAAAATTCATGCACTCCTAATATCATCATTATTCCTCTGAAGTGGTACCTTCACATTAGTGCATCTCCAGTGAAGTGGTGAAAGGCAGGGGCTTCATCCTGTTGCCATGGTGACAAACATTTCACACAAAAAAAAATTAGAATAAAGAAAAAACACCTTCACAGGATCCACAGGTAAGATGTGTGAGCGTTTGTGTATCATATAGTGGCAGATAACCCTGCAGCCACAGCATAATTTGACAGTCACAGTTTGATCTGTAGAGGCTTAAAGGATATGACTGGTAATTGTCTATATCTTTCTTATTGTCAACAAATCTCATATGCAGCACCGAACCAACAATGAATGGATCCTGCCTGCAAGTATTGTGTGTGTATCCTAATCCTGATATATCCTATTTGTTAGAGCTCCGTTGCACATTTGTCTTTGGAAGCATTTCTTTTTCTTAAAGAGACAATAAAGATGCAGATGGACAAAGGCAGATAATATGTTTGTTTATTTGTTTATTCAATTAATGGGAAATACGTAACACTTTTTTGGTTTCACATTTACACACTTTCCCCAAGCATCCAGCTCCAAATAATTGGAAAATATTCAGCGAGGCAAAGCCTTCCTATAACTGGTCTCTGGTTCCAAACACAGAAACAGACACATGCTGGTCTGCCAGAAGTATTTTCCTAATGGCCTTTCGATGTTGTCAGAGATTCTCTTACAATACGTGGACTCATAACTCTTTATGTAAAACAAATATTTATTCATTCTAGTTGGCTTCACCTATTTATCATATCGTATTTGATGAAATGTGTTTGGGCATGTTTATGAAACCGTCTGGAGGCATGAGGCATGGGAATCTGCACACTGAATGATTATAGTGACGTCACTGTGATCTCAGCTGACTGGTAGTTGAATTGAGAATAAAGGCTCAAATTGAAGCATGTTTGTTCTAAGTGTCTACAAAGCATTACAAAGGATGTTTACACGGTGGGCAATTTTCTTTTTATGTCGGGAGCAGGAAAAAAACATTTTAGACACAGCAGACAAAGAAAAATATAGAATGAATGTATCACTAAATGCCATTTTGCAGCAGTTGTTGGCTCTATTGTGAGCCTGGCAATCAGCAGAGTGGGTGCTGTGGGTGCATCACTATAAAAAAAATAAAAAATAAAATAACAGCAGGTCAAGAGGATCAGAGATGAAAACCATGATTGCATCTGCCAAACACAAACCAGGGTCTCCTTTTAGAGTGTGTGATACAGGCAACGTGATACGGATTCCTGCCACTGCTTTTTACATTCGTCTGCTGAGAGACTCCATAAATTATACATATTTATAAATATACATTTCATAACCATTAGATACATTATACGTAGAGTTTAGGACTGAGCTAATCCAGCAGGTGCTGCCTCATCATTGAGAGCATTCATAGATGCCATCAACATGTTTACATCTTAAAACAAGTGTTGCTGTAGATGTCTCACATTTAGTCAAGAGGATATTTTTTGCACCTTCTGGAATGATGTTACAAAGTCACCCTAAATAAAAAAAAAATATAGGGTTAATCTGATCATTTACAAGCATGCAGAGCAATAATAAATAAAATAAATAGAAAGAGTATTCATTTTTGCCAAACATATACAGGATTATTGTCAGGTTCTAATAAAAACATGCAGTGTACATACATAAAACACATTCAAAGCAATGAGATGGCCTAAATAAGACCACATTGTGCTGCATTATTAGGTGTATTGAAACATAAAGAACACATACAGTACGTAAAATATATCACTATCACTGTGGCACAGTCGAGAACATAGACCGACTAAAGACTTTTCCTCAGTGATACAGAAATATTCACTTTCTCTATACATCTCTATACATACATACATACAGAAAATCACAAGTGAAAGTCTGTCCGTCTTTGTTAGCTCTGCTGTAACAGATCTATTCAATATGATGGAATATCTTACACTCTTCAAAGAGAGTAATATAAAAAAAAAGAAAAGAAATTGACATTGATAGCCACTGATGATAACTTATGTGACAGCGTTACGAGCAGGGCTTTGATAAAAGATTGTGAGTGATCGGATAAAGGAATGCTATGAGTACTAAATGTAAGTAATAAATCAGTGGATGTTGTATTTTATCTGAGTGGCGTCTATGATTACGAAGAACTCACTGAGACGACAAGCTGTAAAATGTTCCAAAAGAAACCAAAACAAACCAGATATGTAACTTCTAACTATCCAACTCTTCTCAAATTATAAACAGTAAAAGTCAATTTGCAGATTTTTATCTTTTTAAATGTTACTATACTACTATATAGTTCTGGCTCTAAACTGCAATAAGGCTGCAAATCAGATGATTTTCTTTTTCTTGGATAATATGGGCTTTGTGTACAGTGTTGCCTCCTGGATTTTTTTTTTTTTATCTCAAAATTAAACAGTGAAATCTACAATTATAAATGGAATTGTTTCATTTCCAACCAATGAACACCCCCATTAGCACCACAAAGACCTTCCTGCATTCCCTGTGATCATGGATTATATTAATGTCATGTGTAGGAAAACCACCTATGCAATGCTTCCAACAAGTGTAAACAAATGACATGCAGGTACTTATTTCTTCTTCCCCAGAGGAAGCCGCTTACATCAATCTGTATACAGGCTTTGTCTTTCTGGGATGTAAATATTATCAAACAAAGAGAGGGTTGCCAGTGGGGCAGATCCAGGGGTTACACGTTCATCTTCCTCCTCTTCCCGTCAGTGCAATGCTTCCAGTAAAGTGAGGCGAGGCAGCATTTTCTCCATCGTGTCATTTGCTGCTTCACATTTAATGCAGTCCCTTTCATTTTGCTGCAGTTGCAACGGTTTAAAGGCCCATTCTGAAATTGTTTTCTCAACATAAATCTGAAGTTTGCTCACAGATGTGATTGAAACATTTGAGTTACACCTGGAAATAATCATTCAAATGGATTCATATTTAAATCATTTTTTTTAAATAGGCCATTGTACCTCAGTGTTTTCCAGCAGTGCTCAGACTAAGGCTGCATTCAGACATCGGTGGCAAATATTTGATCTTTTAATTGCAGCTAAACACAGCATCCATGTTGCAAAGTAATCCACAAGAAATGTGCAATTGCATGAGTGTAATTGGCCACATAATTGCAAGTTGGTTTCATACGAGGTGATGAAGCGTTGCTCTGTGTTTCAGACACATTGTGCGTCTTTCTTTCAACACAGATTGTCACACAGAGATGATGAAATGCACAACCCGTGTTTTGACATCAGACTGTGATTTAAATTACACTGCAAAAAATATTCTAAGCATATAAGGGGCCATCTTGAAGGCACTTGTTGACTTGCCTTTTCATTTAACTGCACTGTACCGTTTGTGTCGGTAGTGCTGTGCCTGTTTCCTTGATATTTTCTTTGTGTGAGGCACATGGTGGAGGCACATGGTGAAGGCCGGGGTGTGAAAAATTTGATCAACAAGAGTGTGCACACAGTTTTTTATCTCACAAATGTGTCCTTTGTTGAAAAAAGAAGCTGCCCAAACCAGTTTCACCAGCAAACTGGCCTCGAGGAAGACAACATAATGTTGGGATCAGAACGATTCATCTTGTGAATCCCCTTGGCAGTGAAATTACAGGTACCTTGTGACCATGTGTCATTATTACAGAAAGGTCAATCTTGTTTTAACGCTCCACATACGACAGAGGGAGCCTTTCATGTATCTTGTGACAATTTTGACAGTGGCCACAGGGGATCGTTGAATTTATATCGTATATCAACGACGATCTTCAACACGACAGGATCAAACATCAAGTGAGGCCCTGAATGAGCATCATCAGCCCTGCTGTTGGCTGGTGTCCCACATCTGCCACATCGTTCCAGTTATTAACTGCACATGCTCCCTTGTGTCCACAAAAAATGGAAGAAAAGAACTCATCCGGTTGCTGCACCACACAACAGAATATATCTTGGCTTTCTGTGTTAAGCATAAAGAGACTAGCTGACATAAATTAAAAATACGTAATAGACGTGTTTTTGGAGCACATACATACATATATATATTTTTAATATACAACATATGTTTGTGTGTTCTTTGAAACATACGTAGATAGAGCTAGAGGGCAGTAGCTTTAAGACTCACCACCGTTACACAGTGTTACATCATTTATACGTCCCTCCATCCATCCCTCTGCTTCATATTCATCTTGTATTTTCTCTTTTACCTCATCCATGCTTCTCTGTATTCATGCTATCAAAGACTTTAGCATCTTGACTCAGAATTGCTTTATTTCTGCTCCAAGCCTTAAGATGTTTTGAAGAAATATGCAGCACGAATCAAAATGAAAGCAGCCAGGTTGCATGAGCAGGAATGAAAGATGTGTTTATTTTCTGTGCGAACCAAAAATGTTTTAAAAAAAAGGCAGCAGATGGTACGTTTAGATTATCACTTCAGGGGTTAAAACAAAAAGAAAGGGCCAACTTGCAATTGTGTAACTATTTTTTGCTCTCATGGTGCAACTCTTGATGATTTTTTTTTTTGCACCCATCTGTCACTTTTCTTTACCGTCTTCCTATCATTTGACCCATGTATTCTCACATCATTCTGTAGGCTATGAGCTGCCGATTCTCACGTCCTCTCAAGCATCCATCGTTTCCAAACTGACCGCCATCCCTTCACATTCTCCCCTCATTCTTTTAGTTTCTATCATTATTTGCCTCAGTTTTCCATGTTACCTCTTCATCCTGATTGATGACAGAGACAGTATAACACTATATAAACACAGAGAGAGAGACACTTAGACCTTCACACAGCATCTGTATTTTATTCCAGACAGATGTGCTATTATTGTCGCCTCATATCATTATCGTTTATATATATAATATATCATTATCATATCGTTTTTAAATCTTTGAAAATGGAAAATCTCAGAATTACTGACACATCTGGCATTCATGTGTATTTTGTCTCACTTATGACTTGACATTTCTTGAAGTATAAATCCTCTCTGACTCTTTACTTTTCCTTATCTCGCACACACACTCACATACACTCTGGACTCTTGTTGCATCCTGTAGCTCACAGTTTTTTTAGTTCAATGCCACTTAATTAGATTTAATAACTAACCTTTAAAGAGTTTGTGTCTTCTTCCCAGACGTGACGCTCGCTCCCCACAGAGCAGGAAGGGTGCTGTTAATTAATATCCGTTTGTCATGACCTCGTTATTTCGTTCGAGTTCATTATATAATTAAGTCTAATGTTTGAGTTGTCACCAGACATTGGTGGACAATGACCACACATCTCACAGACCCCAGAAGGAATATATGATTTAGCAAAACGGTCTGTCTGTACCTTGTATTTGAAAAAAGTCGAGGTCTGGTCTGCTCACTTTATTTATGTTCTGTTTTGCAGCAGCTTTCCCCACAGTAATGTTCTGTCTCAGCAAACAATTGTCTTGCAGACCTGAAAGATATAGCATTAAATATGTTCACATGACTTCAAAAAGGCTTTACTACAGCTTTAGGAGGCACAAAAGAAAAGAAAAACAGACAAACAATACCTGTGATGTGTTAGTTGGAGGCAATTTGCCATTGGCCAACTGGCATATACATCTGTACCGATAAGATAATGAGACTGGCAGGAAAGCCACCTGGCAGCTATTTCCGTACATAAACTAATCAAATTATTATCCACAACAATCAGGTGTCTGGTGGTGATTTTTAAACAGGCTGCTCTAATGAAGCCTAACCAGAAGGCTTCCAAAATCAGCTGTTATGACACATCTTTGTTGTGGTTTTCACCCAAAGCTGAGCAAATGTTGTCTTTGCTTTTTGTAACTGCTTTTTAGGTTTGCCAGAAAAGAACATCACTGTATTGTATTGGCCTACTTTGCAAAACCATGAATTACATTCAATAACAAGTTAAAACCAACGCTAAACATCCTAACAGTCTTGCTTTCTGTAATATATGTGGATGTCAGTGACAGCAGGTTTAAAGGTTAGTTTGATACAGTACGCTTTCTTAGTAAGAGTTAGATGAGAGGATCGAAACCACTCTCATGTCAGTTAGTTAAATATGAAGCTACAACCAGGAGACTCTTGTTGTCACCATGACGTTGCAAAGCAAACAGCATGTATATATATATATATATATATATATATATCTCATTCTACTGTATCTTTGTGGCAACAGTTGTCAACATGACAATGCTTTACGCACAAAGCCAGCTTCATAGAGCAACAGTTTGGTGACCTGGACAGTGAGCCAGTCCTTCATCCCGTCAACAGTTTCCTGACCTTTCCCAGAGGAGTTGAGGCTGTTTTTAAAGTCTTGTATCTGATGTTCTATGACTTGTTGATGTGTTTCTCTGAAAGGAAGGTCAGAAAGAAACCAAATGGTTAACAAGGTTATAAAAGGGCCAAATGGTTAATAAGGTAATAAGAGGGCCTCTACGTCCTTTCTGGTTATAATTAGTACCGCATATGGTTGTAGGTTTAATGTGTTTCATATTAGCAGATTTTCTCCGGGGACTGTCTGATGCTGGACTTTGCTTCTGAACTTATTTGTAATAAATATATATGAGTAAAGACGCTGTCTGCAGAGATTCCTTCTTCATCTTCACATCATCGCTATTACGTAAACAACAAAATCATATTAATGCCCACAGTTTTGAAACGAGATGTTTGACAAGCTCATACTGTATGGACATGATATCTGGGTGTGATGATTTTGGCCATGTAGTATTGTAAAATGATCACAGAGTGTAATCATTCCACGTCACCACAGAGCTGAGAGAGTATATTACGAATAAATTCAAAGTACAGTACATCAATATTCTATTTGTACGATAATTGCATCATTTTCTGCTTTCACGGTCACTTAATGTCCTCTAGTAGGGACTTTCTTTTCGTCCCATCTGCAAATTTAATTTCCCTCTGAATCATGCCAGTGTCTCCTTTATTTTACGAAGGTTACAGAATGATAATCACCTATCTTTTCCTCGGGGAGGGTGTTTATGGATTTCCCCTCCGAAGCACCCATGTTGAGTAATTTGTGTTAAAATCACACCCTCTTACAGGAATTTGAAAAGCACCTATGTTGAAGCTGAAATGCACAACCTTTACTGATAAATGACTCTGAGTGGAGGCGATAAGAAGAAATCAATTGCCCAGCGGTGTACAAAATCAACTGAGATAATGTGGCTAAAGGTCTGGCCCTGTAATTCTCCTGTCACCTACAAAATGACCGAATTATGTTAAACGATTCTGTGATGGAAATAAGACTGATCCCTGCACGCAAAAGTCAAATCTCATTTTACTCAAATAGACAATGTTTCGATCCAAGTCAAATCTTTGTCAGGTCAAACTGTTTTTAAAAAATGAATCCCACAGTCACACACACACACACACACACACGCACGCACAGGCTGACAGTCTCTATGGTGGAACATGGAGCATCAACATAATATATCAAAACATCAATAAATCATTTAAAGCTAGAGAAAAGCAGGACCTTAAAGGCAACATATCATGGCCCTTAATGCAGCCTCTTAGCTCACACACAGTAGTGATAGGTTTTAATTTTATTTTCTTGTTCTTTTTTAAAAATGGAAACTTCTCAAATTCATGTGTTGAAGCCTGAAGCCTTAGTAACAAAGGCTACCAACAGACGGCCATTTGTCGGCAGATGATCTGACGTCATTATGAGGAGAACGTAGAGGTAACTTTGCAAATGACGTGTTCAGAGCAGGCTGACGCTCAGCTTTGTTTGTAGAAGTGGGTACAAAAATCGATTCAGACAGTCAAATTATTTCGACTCACCAACTATTTGTAGATAAAATATATATATCTTAAACTGTAATTAAGATACACGTGTGCGCGTAAGCGTAGATTGCAGAGAAGCCAACATGCACATCTTCACAATGGCAACGCTGTGTAGTGCAGACCTGCACTTCAAACAATTTGATTGCTGGATACAGTTGCAGTCAAGAGGCGGGTCTGACAAAAAAAAACAAGTATGAAAGAAACAGCCTCACAAATGTCTCCCAGCAAACCCCAAACACAACTGTCTATGTGCAGCCTGAAGAACCAGTACGTGTTTAATAGAGAAGACTGATGTGAACACACACAGACTGATGTAACCAAGCTTTGTCTTGACTTATTGTTGGTGTATTGTCTTATATTGTCCATTGATGCAGGGTGCTGAGGGTGTGGCTGAGCTCAGTGATGTAATGTGCTGGTTAAATAACCTCCCATATAATAGACTGAATGCTGATTTCAGCCCCCTCTGATGGTCATTGTATGTAAATAAAATGAAAAAAAGAAGGTAAATACTGGAGGTACGTACCCTGCGCTGAATACAGGTGCAGCTGATCGTTGCAATCTCAACCTCCAGAATACTAATAGATTTTTTTTATGTGAAATTACAAGTCATTTGTCAAACCTTAAGTGTGTGTAGCAGAGTATAGTATAGTATAGTATAGTATAGTATAGTATAGTATAGTCTTCAGAAGCTGATTAGAATAAGACCAGTCATAGGAAGATGCTGTGATAAAGTGAGTGAGTTTTATTCAACAACCTCTCAGTTCACTGACATTTTACACACGTTTCCTATACAGCAGAATACAAATGTAGTTTTCAAATGTGTGTAGCATTTATATATCAATATGTTTACATTAAATTCAGAAAGGCAAAGGGAAAGGCAGACTGGACATTGTTTTCCATCTTAAAAGATTTACCCTCAAAGCCACCACTCTCTTTAAGCAAATTCACACTGGTAAAAAATAAAAATCAAACCAGCTATACTCATAAAGTGATTTTATCTTGAATATTGTAAGAAAATTCCTGTACATACTGTTGATGTTGCTCTGGGGTGCAGGAACACTAATCAATAATAGTACTGTAGTACTGGGCACAAATGAGGCTAGCTAGCGTTGCGTTGGACTTTTATTACAGCACTTATAATGCCGTATCTGTAAATGATGGTGTTGCTATTTTTATTTAGGGGCAGCACAGCACACATACGGCAAACCATTACCTGTATACACATCCAGCAAATACAAAGTGATATTAGCATTTATTTGAGTCATGTGTGATCACTATTCTCTCTTTTTTTTCAGCTCAGCATAAAGATCTGTAAAGATGAGGCGAGCTGCAGAGTCTCTGTGGGTTTCTCATAATGCACCACCTCCTTCACATTATACCAACCTGGTCATTTGATCCATAGTTAATCTAAAACTGTTCATTAGAGCAGCTTGAAGTGACTGATCTGAATACTTCACCAGTGGAGGATTACACTGCGGTGAAACGTTCACCTCTAGTTGGTTTAATCCACAAGCCTACATCTGGTAAATGAGGCTGCAGGAACACACTGTGCGTCTGTGCATCCCTGAACCAGAACAGACATATTCATCTGCAGACGTTAACCTGCATATTTCAACTCATATTTGCAACTGCACAAATATACTTCCAGTCATTTTAGTGGAGTCATCAAAGACAATAAGGCCAATTTAAATTGGCTGGCTTGGCTCCATGTAGTTTGACTGGAGCCCCAGAGGTATAGTCCCCTCCTCCCATCCGTCACCAAAGTTTTATGTAATTCAGCACTCTCAGCACTATTGTTTCTGACTGTGGCTCAGTATCCCTTTGTGATGTCTAACGATAATACTGTTTACTGCTCTGTGAACTCAAAACCCTTCAGATGATGAGACATGGGTCATCTGTTCCAACAGCATCCCTTTGAGTCTTATATTCACGTATCCACGGCAACAACATGCTTCAATCCCCTAAAATATTCGTTTTCTTCTTTTGTCAATATGAGGCAGATTTTTGGTGAGCTGTGTGTTGTGTGTACATGAATATCATGGGGTGCAGGATCCTGTGAACATGTGTCTTGACATGTTTCTTTTACCAGTTGCATGGTTCATAGGTTCATATGTTGAGTCATTCCTTCTGAATACACAACTGCCTGCTTCTCTACTGCTGTGGCATTTAGATGTGGAAGGTTTGCTCTCTCAAAATGTGTTTGTAGTGAATTTGTTGCTTTCTACCTTTGGCCAAAACGATTTCCAAAGTGATTCAGTGTTACCTTTACAAAATGATAATATTTATTTTGGAGCAATTTTTAAGAAAATAGTTTTATATTTAAGTCCAAACTATCCTAATTCATTATAAGAAGAAATGTTGTAAAATACAGAATAAATTGTGTGTACAGTCACAAGGACACACTGACTCATATTTTTTATATATTAATACGATTTATGATCACATCTGTGCAAAGTTTTATGACTGTGGCTTTTTTCCAGCCACCAGTCAAACTGAAGGCTCACTAATTAGTTTTTTTAAATTCATCTTCCAATGTTTTGAATCCATTAATGATGACTGATGATGTTGAAATATGTGTTGTATAAGCCTGTGTGTACGCCCACATAACATTATGAGTGTTGTGATGTTTGTCAAAGACATTTAAGTAAATCAACCAAACGTATTGAAATATACAAAAAAAAAAAAACAATTCTCTTAAAATGTTGTTTAGTATTGAACTGGTAAACCTGAACTAGTATGTGACTGGTAATTAAAACCTGCTGAAGTGACAGATATAAAATTAACATTATAACATTTATAATAAGTGAAATGCATAAATGATGCCGTTAAAAATGCAATAATGTGTTTAGCTGCACAAAACTATATGTTTACATTAACAACAGATCAAACAGCTAAAGTGAAAAGAGTGAAAATAGCCTCCGATAGTGATAAACCCACAGATAATCATCGCTCACCTCTGACGTTCTCCTCGGTATCTGCAGAGCGTTTCAACACCTTTCAGATGTGTTCAGGAAAAACTACATTAACAAACCTGCTGTATGCTACCTGTAAAGTGCCATAAGTAAACAGAGAGTGGAGATTTAGCAGATTCAAGAGCCAGATATTCTTCTCATGAATGAGGAGAAAACCAAATAGAGCTAAAAGGAGAGTGAATATTGGAATTATGTTTCTCAAATGGAAACAAACACAACTCAAATTAAAAGATAATGTTCCTCTGTGCCATATTCCACACAGCAGAACATCATGTTCAACAGCTATATCAGCTGTTCTAATCACTTTACCCATAGTGTCATTATAATGGATTATAATTAGATAATTAGATTGCTGTTGTAATCAAAACTGGGCGTGGCTTCCACATTCACTTCCAGTTTTTGGTTGAAACTGTGACTGAAGGGGGTTGTAACAAAAACTGGGCATTGCTTCCAAATTGACTTTATTTGACTAATATTAAAAATGCCTAAAGAGTAAGTACATAACAGTAGAAAGTAAGGTTTACGGTCATTATCTTTGCTGGACCACTCAGAGTGAGTAAGTAAATGCTCCTGCCTGTTTTGGACACACATGATGCAGGGTTTGTTCTGCGTGGCAGAGCCTTTTCAAGGTAGTACAGAACAACCATTACGTGGTATGAGAGGAGAGGAACAAAATAATGGGGAGAGAGCACTTGAGAATTTATAATGAAAGACAGACAGACAGACAGACAGACAGACAGACAGACAGACACATGTTTCAGTGAGCACAGTAGGTTGGTGTAAGACAATGCTACTCCTGTAGTAACAAACAGCAACCCTCCACACCACATATGTGTCCACACACACACAGACACACAAACAGAGAGAGAGACATAGAGAGAGATAGAGAGAGAGAGAGAGAGAGAGAGAGAGAGAGAGAGAGAGAGAGAGAGAGAGATAGAGAGAGAGAGAGACTGTTTTCCAGGAAACCAGGAAAACAGCTTCAAGGACTCCTAATCACCTACACAGCCAGTCCAGGGAGATGAGCGCAATGTACCCCAAAGGCTGACTCATTTATTGATGAGCGTGTATACAAACACACACACACACATACACAATAATCAGTGCCTCTGTTTTTAATCAAAATGTTTTTGCCTGCTCATCTGAACCACCTCAGTTGAAGGTGTGCTTGAGATTTTCCGCACTCTCCCTGCAGACTCATTACTGTGAACACACATTACATTTCCAGTAGTAAAACGCCATCATCCCTGAAACAAATAGCAGCAATAACTCGCTTCTCACTGAGAGTCGTATGAGGATTTTCAGGTCAGCGTTTCTACTTTAAAATACTTTTAATGTTGAGTATGTCTAACTGTAAGTGATATTTATCAGTGATTATCAAAACCTTGCTGATAATGGTGATTATTCAGTTACACTGCAGCACTACAAATAGTGCTGTGGGGTACAAATATGAGAAGTAAATAAAAAAGAAAAGTGTGTTTGTGGCAGAATCTGTCTCTGATGTTAAAAAATACGAGATACATACAATAATGAGACAAATATTATAATATAGAACAGTAATAAGTAGAGAGATGAGTCTCATAAGTAACACTCCTCTCTCTCCCAGAAACTGCAGTTGATGGAGATTCTTGGGCCAGATTTTAAATTGCTTTTAGAGACCAAAATATTCTCTTTATACATGTTTCATGATTAAAATGAAGTTTTTGCACATTTGCTTAAAGGACAGGTTCACTATTTTTTAAGTCCCCAAATGAACATTAACACGTGTTTCATATTTAACCGTTTTTCCCGTTCATACTGGCCAGATCCTTTTATAATGCACTTTCAATGTAAGTAGTAGGGCACAAAGTCCACACTCACTCTTCTGTGCAAACATGTATTTAAAAGTTTACTTAAAGCTAATATGAAGCTTCAAGCATCATACTATGTCAAATCAAGTCAATATCTTTTATCTCTTTGTCCTTTTTAAGTGACAAAGTCTCTCTTTTTCCACTGCAGCTGAACACAAAAACACTGTCCGTCAAGACAAAGACAGGTTTTGTTTTATATAAAAAAAAGACTGTAACTTTGGAAGATATCAACTTTATTTGATTAACTCGGATGGCTGAATCCTCATGTTATCTTCAGATAAACATTTTTGCTCAAAAGAACTTAAACCTAAGTTGATTCATGTGGTTCTAATGTGGAAAGCGCCTGATATTATACTTTCTCTCTTCATCCAGCTGAAAGATGTGCCTTGGACTACAAACTACACTTCTTCATTTTTTTATAGTGCTGCTTCTTGAAAACCACAATAAAACCAGCAAATCCAAAATGATTTATGTTGCTCACTCAAGTGGGATTTTTTAAGGCAGAGTTTAGGATTTGCGAAAGCATTTGCTGCTGTGCAGTTGGCAGAGTAGAAAAAGATGTTTGAAAGGTTTTGTTTGGATTTATAGAGACACAAGAAAAAGGCCTTCAAATACAGTTTTTTTTATCAAAAGAAACAATCTGATGCGATTCTGCCAAGACACAACTGCAGGGGATTAAATGTCAACAGAAACAACACAGTTTGAAACAGTAACTAAACATCAAGTGAAAAATATAACTAAAAAAAACAAAACACTATTGTGTGTTTTTGTTTGCGTGTGTGAATGCACCATGGGACAAAAATACTGTTTTGAATTACTGGAGAAACAACATCGACCAGTGTAGTTCAGACTGTTCCTACGTGAATAATTTATATAAAGTTGTTCAGTACATGTCTACAGGCAAACTCTTGGTCTTTTGAGCGCCTCGTCAAATCGACAGACTGTGAGGTGTGAGCTGTGAAGGGTCTGATGTATGAATGCGCTGTTGACTGATTGGGCCTGTGGGGGTTGCTGTGCTGAGGGCCCACAACTGGCTTCTAGGCATGATTTATTCATTTCCAAGTTCCTTTGCAGGAGTTGTTTCATGCACGAAGTAGCTAATTAATTTGTTGGCATTTAAAGATGCTGTACAGTGAATATAGAGGCTGCCACGGTGACAGCCATCAACTCCAACTGCCTCGGCTCAGAGTCCCGGCAGAACGTCAGTCCGTCACGCCGCAGACAGACTCGACATGAGAGGTTTCTCACGGCTGCCTCTCCCCTCCCTCTTCTTGCTCTGAGTGGGCAGACGAGACTCAGAGGAAGATTATCCCTCTGGTTTTAATTAGGCTTTTTAATTAGAGAGGATATGCTCTTCATGGACACTTGCACTGAGGTAACAGTTGAGCAGAGGCGATAGCAAAGGGAGGGTTAGGATGTCACTGCTAAAGTATTTGAGATCTGACGAGCTGAATTCCCACTAAACTAACAGATTGCTTCTTCCATGAAAAAGCTTTTGAAGTAATTTCTGTTTTATATCATTGAATGAGGAATAAATGCTCAATTTCATCTAATGTTTTTTTTTTTTTTTTAATGGTTCATTGCATATTTAGTGTAGAGTTTGGGTTGTTATGACAGGAATGTAAAGAGGTTATTCTTTTGCATAATAACTTTGCTGTCTGTAAGAGAAGAAATACAGTCTTAAACAAGAGTCCTGGAGCGTGCTCTATGTACAATATGTCTTCTCTGATCTTGAACGTAATTACCCCTTGTCCTTTTCCTACAAACACTGGCATTGTCAGGGGCATTTAATCATGTCTGAGTCACATGTGTACATACAATTTGTTCTAATCACAAGTGGTACATTGTGCCTGTAAAGGACCAAGTTGAGTAAAGAGCCTCAAAACATCAGAAATTGCAGGAATTACTTATTTTTTTGTCGCCATGGGTTGATTTCTTGCATTTGAACATTTCTCAAATTGCACTGTCACTGGTGAAAATCCATTATTTTGACTTTCATTTAGAGTGAGACTCAATCTTTAACATGTGATGATTCATGCATGACGTCCATAATTCCAGGAAGCTGTACTAACTAATAACTACGCAACTGTGGTAACACATCTTGCTGTTGTGTCTTGTGTACAGTCACTGCAGACGTGTACAAACAGCTGTTTACAATAGTCCTTTCCAACATTAGTTCATTCATTACAATTCATTTAAACTTAATGTTGTTCGTCACTGTCTTTCAAATCGACCCGTATGAGCTGCATTAGCTGCACTAATTAATAGTTATATATGAACAGTGGTAAACAGTGTATGTGAATGTGGTCACTTGTATAAATTCACCAAAGGTTATTAACCAACTCTGCTGTTCCCCTCATCTCCACTGAACGTTTCAATATCTTTCAGCTCCTCGTTTTTTTTTTAATCCCTTCCACATACTGGTGGAGCTGCACTAGGTACATAGGGGGAACATGAAAGGCTCCCATGTTCCCAGGGTCCTGTGTTCCTCATCGTTATATGACCTGAAAAACATGTTTCCTGGCTCTGTATTCACTCGGCTATTGTGGGTTTTCTGTTGCATGGCCATATAACTCACAGTACAATAGGCCTACACTTAAGGGACATGGTTGGAGGGTTAGTGTGTGTTAACAGAATATTGAACTGGGGAACATAGATACTCTTTCAAAGCTGGAGCATACTGAGGCCTGACTTTTCCTACAGCGCCAACAGCAGGTCAAACTTTTCACTTATTTTTAACATATTATGTGACATATTATATTCTGCAGTCATTTGTTTCTTCAGACCAGGCAGCAACACTTGTAGCTGTTCCCTCTTCCCACCTGTTGTTTTTTTCACTATTTTACATTCTGGCTCACTTCCTGGTTTTCACACTTTGACACGTTTTATTTTAGCATATTTTTCTGTGTGTTACATGTGCTTTATGAATAAAACAGTAACAAGAATGAATTCATAATTTGTAAATTGCTCGCTATGATTAGATGAGAACAAAAAAATGACAGGTCTGGAGGAGTGGGACATATGATGAATAGGAGGGTGAATCAGGTAACAGGATTCGTGTGATAAAATGGAGAAATATCCAGAACTGTGTATCAAATAGGGGCATCTATTGGCAGGAAGATATTGTTTGTTAGTGCCTTATAAAATCCTCCAAAGCCCTCAGTTGTCATAGTTACAATGACATATCATTATGGATAAAAGCGGCCGCTAGTGTAGTTTTGTTTTGGGGCATTTCATGAAATGACATATTCTGTGGTTTTTCTTCAGAGGACCATCTCAAAGTGAAATGGAGAACAGATGGGAGCCAATACATCCAGATGTTGAAAAATGATAGTTTCAAAGCGATGAGCCTGTAAAAGCTACTCTGTGCCATGTTGAAAGGGATGGAGGAGCTGTAGGAGGGGATGGTTGAAGAAAAGGGCGAAGTGTTTTAAGACGAAAGGAGGCGAAGAAGGAGTGTGTGGTAAAAGCAAAGACAGGCGAGGCAAGGAGAGATGGAGGTAGACCAACAACAGATGCAAACTTAAACACAATGTCATATTTAAATGTGTGTACTGCTGAGATTTTGGATTACACGAAAACACGAAACAACGCTGACAGAAAGTCTGGACCGAACATTTCTTGTCGGGAAAATTGTTACGATTGATGGTATCTAACAAACTCCACAACTTTAAACAATTCACCTAAAGCATGAGGTCACAGACAGGGTAAAGAGTTAGCGCCATAATTTCATCTGCATTTCTGCAGGGTACAAATCCAACGTAGCACCTCGAGCTCTTATTACTCATTTCCAGCGCAGGTTATTAGAGTCAGAGGTTTCAGGAGAGGATATGAAAAGAGGAATTGGAGGGCAGAGTGTAAGATGAGGTTAATGCAGAGTAAGAGAGGCAGTAGAGAAGAGAAAAAGACAATTATTAGTTTATTGATGTGTTGGTGAGCGTAGCCATGGAAACCAGCTAAGCTATGAGTCATGGGTGAGGAGACAGGCAGAGATTGAATGAGGCACAAATTATTATCGAGGGCAACATAAAACAAGTCAGAGGGAAATTATCATAGTTAGAGTCACATGCACATGTTTAATTTTCAGAATATTAAACTCTACAAATTGCCAATTGTGGCTCTAATTACATACATATTGCTTTTCATGATTAATGTGTTTAGGCAAAAGTTGAATTGAGTGAATTAAAAAAAAAGAAAAGAAAGAAAGAAAGACATTTTCATAAATTTGATCCTATCAGGTAGAACAGTTGGACTGTTCTTAGTCAATGACATGTTTCATAAGGCTAATTATTTTTCCACATGCAGAATTGGAAGAAAGCCAAATCCTTGGATGGATACACCTTCAAACACTTGACATTTGATAGTAATGATTGTGCCACCAGTCTGACTTGATGACATGGAATGCCCTTTATTGTTTTTTCCTCTACATTTCTCACAAGGAGCTGCTGCTTCAACTTGTGACAGTAGCCAGATGGTGGAAAATAAGTTTCACTCATCTCTAAGGATACTGATGGAGACATTTCTGGGGAATATTTTTTTAAAAAATGCAGACGAGTGTGTTGTGCCTGTGTGTGCATATGGAGGTTTAAAGGTAAAACTAATTCCCTTTACAAAAGCTGAATTTCCCAGAAATGACTATATCTGACACTTCACATCTGTTAAGTTTAATTAAGAAAACGGAGACGTTTATCTCAAATGATCACCTCTCAAATTTGGTAATCAGCCACGAACAGATGGAATGCCTCATTGAATGCTTTGAGTGTCTCTTGGCAGAGTCAATGAATGATGAATTTCACACAGTTCAACGTTGCAGCAGTGAAAATTTAAAATGAAGGTAGAATGTAAATGTGCAAATGTGTGTGTGTGTGTGTGTGTGTGTGATGCAGCATCCAAACAGTGCACTGCAGTAGACAGGACATTTCACTGATAAATGATGAAAGATTACAGCTCAATGTCTCGCTCTGCGGCGCAGCTATGCAGTATATCACTGATGTCCGATGGAAGTCTCCAATCTGCAAAATGTCAATGTTTCAGTTAAAAAACTTAATTTATAATCTGAGAATGGCTTCTGCAATTTGCTGGGGAGGATCCATTTTGGAGAACTCATGTATCATTACAGAGTTTACTCAACTGTCAACAAAATCTGGTTTGATGCTAGGCTCACCTGGAAAGATATGTAATGAAGCTTTCTTTTAAAACAACATCTGTGCCATCATTACAGGTAATAATGGAGGGAAATGCTGCTGAAGTTAAGAAGGAAACAACGTATGACGACATCTTGGTTCAATTCACAAGGACATGATAACCATAGTATACAATCAGTGCTATTGAACCATGCTGGGAACATTAAAAAAAGGCCAACAAAGAGGTTTGGTTGGGTTTAAGGGAAATGGGTTTACTGGATAGGAGTCGTTCTCCTTGGTTACTGCCTCAGAGATAGATGTGAGCCTCCTTGAATTGGAAAAGAGATGAACGTGAGGGGAATTGTAAGATCTTTAATTTATACATCAGAAGGAATTATTAACAGTTACTTACAGATTTATACATGTTGGTCCTAACGACCCACAGACAGGTAAGAAAAGCAGCAGCAGTAGTAATGTGTGGGGGAAGAAATGTACTCATGATGCATTTGTTTTTGCACGTGAAGTGAAATAATTGCATCAGATTCGTGTGCAGCATTAATGAGTTTAACATTTTGCAACTTTAGGAAGGACGATATCTTTTTAAAAAAAATAAACCATTTGTTGTGAGTGCACGGTCTGGAGGACAAAATAGGACAGAAGAGAGAGACTTATGATACGATTTAGGAATGGACATGCTGATCTAAACAGTTCTGTCTATGTGATTAGAAAGCATGACAAGTGGAATATTGTGGAGAGGAAGAAACAGTGCACCATGTTTTATTGAGTTGCCAGAAATACGTTTCAGAGAGAGAGGCGTTTTAAAGAATGCACTAAGAAAGATTGGAGAGCAAAATATGAGTAATGTTGTTGTTGTAAACTACTATTGGAGTATTAAAGATTATTACGATTAATGAACAGAATATGAGAAGAATCAGTGTTTATTTATTTATTCATTTTTGTTTTGTTTTTCATTTTATTTTATTAACTCTGAAAGTCGACAGTTCTGAGTCAGTATTCTTGACTTCCGATCTAAATGTGTCCCAGTGCTCTGAAAGCAAACTGAAGTTTGTATAGCAAGTCTCTGAACTTCACAAGCATCTACTGATGCTCACTTTAAAAGAGACTGAAGGGGTAGGCTGGTACTACATGCTCGCAAAGCACAAGCACAAATCAACTGAATGGAAATGGAAACAGCAACTACAACAACACATTTCACAACACAAACACTATATAAAGTAATTGATGGATGGGACCTTTCATTGCACTTTTCCGGTGTCGGAGGTCTTTTTTTTTTTTTTTACTGTCCTTTTCCTCTTTGCTTTTAGCATCATCCTCTCCAGGCTTTTTGCTAGCAAGCTGACTTTTGAAAAAGGTGGAGAAAGATGTTTTTCTGAAGTTCAATGTCTCTGATATCCTTCTATTTTTTGTCTCTTTTATTTTTGCTACTCCACTGCTCCAACATTTGTTATCCATGATGTTTGAAGCTTCTTTCCCAGCCTTGCCGCTAAATTCACCACCTGACCTGACTCTGCATTCACTGATTAATATTTCACACACACGCACACACACACAATTAATTTAATTGATTCGATAAAAACAAAAAAACAGGAGGATAAGGCCACAGTTGGTGGGTTTGGAGGCCCCATAAAGGTCGGAGGTCCCTGGGCACTGGCTCAATCAGCCTGGTGGATAATCCACTTTCACTGTTATAGCACTTAATTTCAGGCTGGCTGGGCACAATAGAGTCTGTTTTAATGCCTGTGTTGACTGAGAGCACAAACCTTTAGAGAAATGTGCCCAATTAAATCAGAAACACTGTGCACATTCAGACAAAGATTTATTTCCAAAACAATCAGAACTTAAGCTGCAACTCCACAATGGCTGAAGGCAACTTCCACAGAAACTCATTAAAAAATCCAACAGTGTTATATTTTCCTTGTACCAAAAGAAGTTAGGTGAACAATGCTGTATTCTGCCTCAATACCTGTCAGAGTAAAACCGATTCTCGCTGAACTACACTGTGACCTTTTACCTGCTGGTACCCCACACATCTCCACATCTGGATTATCTTTATCTTAATGTAATAAGATTTTACTTTGCACTACATGGACTTGGATAGAGATGTGACATCAAAACAAAAACCTGTGATCTTTACACTTTTGATTATCAGCCTCTCAGACATTTCCCAGTTTATTACTACATGTCCTGGGAATGCTTTACTAAACATATCAATTAACCATCTGCTCTTCTGTGTAGTTTGGCCTCCCCAGTTTTAACATTAGAACAATATAATAATGGTTTGTGAAATCCAGTCTTTGTTCCCACTGAGGCGCAGACATCTCAACCAAAGACAGACACGCTTTTCTCCTTTTCTGCTGCAGCTTTATATTCACATGTTCTGCTTTTTGTAAAATAATGATCACCTTTTTATTTCTCCTCGACTGTCTCTCTTTCAGAAACATGCTCCTATCATGCACATGTCTTTGCATGAAAGGTGCTATACAAATAAAGTTATTATTATCATTATTATTATTATTATTATTATTAAATACATTTAAGTAGTATATATACAGTACATCCCACATTGTATCCTCCTGCTATGAGCAAAGAAAAGAAGCACAGAAAGATAAAGAAGTAAAGGATAATACAGAGACATAAATGTGTCTGTGCTTAAGCTTTACACTGATTATCCTCTGATTATCTCTCTTTGTTAGAGGGCTTGTTCATAGCAGCTATACAGGTCGTCCCCTCTCATATATATCAAGTGTGATCTTGCAGTATTTTTAGTAATGTTGAGTTATATAAATGCAAAGATGTCATACTGATCTTAAGCAGTGGTTTGGCAGCAGCAAAGTCACAACAGACTTTTCTACCATCCAGTGAACACAGCTGCCTCCATTCGTCATTAATATCTACACTGATATCTTACCGCATAGACAAGAGATTGTATTAAAGTATAAAATCGTGGTGGTGTTGTACCTGTAGGCTGCCATGTCTCTGACAAATCAGGTTCGACCGTGAGGCTTCGGGACAGCAGTGTGCAGGGTCTAAGGGGGGGCTGCAGTGAAATCCTGTGAAAGTGTAATTTCAGAGCTGTCACGTTGTCTCACTGAGATAAGATACCTACCTACCAGGTAACTGCAACAATTTCGAGATTAAATCCAGCCTCAAACCATTGTTGCTTTCTTGTATACCAGCTACTATCTTATTGTCCGGGTCTAAAAAAGCAGAAATTCAACGGAAACCATCTTTGAATAGTTTTTTTTCCATTTCCCTTCCGTCAGTTTTTCCCTATGACAGGTATGAGCAGAACAAATGATGCCTGCGATTCTAACCTATGATTATCTCAATTGAAATGTAGACGTCGGGCATGTAAAATACATCACAGCATAACATTAAAAAGATGAACAATCATGTTCTGACGTAGGAGTTTAGTTGAAACCACTATTTACAGCAAAGGTTTGAATGGAATAGAGGAGATTGTATAAGAATAATCTGCAAGTCTAAAAAGCCAAAGGAAAGGTCTTCATTGATTATGCCAAGATGACAAAATCAAGTATTTAAGGAGCAACATCAAGTGGTAGATTGTATATGTATATATATGAAACGTTTTTACAGCTGTGTCACGGACTGATGGAGCAATAACAAATTTTAAATCTTTTTCACAAAAAAGCATAAACTCTTCAAACTTTCCTGCACAGACTTCAAATTCATCACTGTGGAAAATGGTTATATTGACTAGCGAATGCATTACTGAACAGGAGCCATCAAATGTGACAGATTGTGGAGGATGAAGCTCCTGTATCTTTAACAGCTATCTAATTTCTTTTTTTATGAGGTTTTTTTTTCCCCCTCAGCATTATTTCAAAAGCTAAATTCAGAAGAATATTTTCTTCTCAAACCTGTCAATGCTGAGCTGTTGAAGGGAGGGATGGTTCGAACTGCTCATACTGAATGTAGATGAAGTGGTATATGCAGTGGTTACGTCAGTCGTAGGTCTGCCATAGTTTTTAGTGTTTATTCTTCTATTCACAAATGTGTTATGCTTCTTGTTCCTTCAGTTGAATGTTTTACATTCGATGTGCAGAATGGTCGAATTTGACACACGTATTTTTGTGTGGAAAAAACAACAACATATAGTTTCACACACATATCGTATATACAACATATCTGAAGGAGATCTTTAAATTTGTGTTTAAGCATTTCACAAAAGACAAAAGTGCAGTGCTTAGATTTCCTCTACATTGGACTCAATTCCCCTCGGTTTATGGACTCAGGCTGAGCTGTTCTGAGCTATAGATTTGCGATAGTTAGACAACCAGACAGGGTCCATACGTACGACTTGCAGGCTCCTTCTCTGTGAGCCTCTCTCTGTACATCCATCCATCTTTCACTTCCTCTTTCTGTATTTCACTGACCTTGTACGCATATATACACGTGCAGCAGTCAAACGAATTAACTTTAGAAAAACCCCAGAAGGCTGTCTGGGCTCGGCTTGATAAATCACACAAACACAATGACCGCAGGGTGAAAGATAACTCGACAGACACATCTTGGAGCAGAGATGGTATTGAGGTCTGCAGGTTAGGGTGTGATTGAGGGGATACACATCCTCTTTTTATCTCAGTCTCAAACACACACACACCGATTCCTTTACATATATGCTTATACACTTTTGCTTAATCACCATCCATTGCATATCCATATTTGAATTTTGTTCAAATATGACACTAACACACACTCACACACACAACTTGATGCTCCCCTCTATTGTCTCTGTCAGGGCACTCACTGCTGCATGTTATAAGAGCCTCAATTGAAGCAGGGTAGTGCTTTTGTCGTTCTTGACCTTATCACATGCAAATCAGTGCAAACCTGCTCGGTGCATGAAGAAAACAGAAGCTTACCCTGGGCATGTTAGATCCCTTTTAATGAGAAAACGGTGTCAAGGAACATACACACGTTCCATCTTGGCTTCTCTCTCATGACCTTTTCATCATCATCATCCGTCAAGAGAGATCCGGTTCTTCTGTAAATACTGAGTGTGTCAGATGCATAAGGATGGAGGACTATCTGAGAGTAAATTCAAACACACCCAGTCCATTGCAGTTTCAATGCCTGCATGTAAACAGTTCAGAACAGTTGGTGATGATTTGGCATCTTTGCTTAAAAATACTACAAGACCAGACAATGTGTTTTTTTATGGTCCATGGTCTGTAATTTCTGGGAACAAAATGTGTTATTTGTCAGCTAAAATTGTCTAATTGTTACTGCAGCTTGTCATTTTCTTTCACGCCATATTAACAAGCAGATTTACACACATGCAGATTCATCTCTGCGTCTGTGTGAACAGGTGTGTGCGTGTGTGTGTGTGTGTGTGTGTGAAAGAGAGAGAGAGAGAGAGAGAGAGAGAGAGAGAGAGCAGAGTTTTGATGCCCCCTTGTGTTAATGGAGGGGAAATATAGTTTAAACAGTTATTACTTTATGCTCACGATGCAGATACACATTGACTGAGTGGGAAAAAAACAACATAGAATCATTAATCTTTTGCATCTCAGAAATTGTTGTCAAGTACTGATTTCAAATATTCCTTTTGTTTCTCGTTACAGACTTTTCTTGCATGATTGAAATATCAAACAACCAATTCAAAACAGATAATCTGTGATTGATGACTTGTTATTTATTAACATTTTTGACTGCATGAAACAGTGTTAAACTGAGTTGCTAAATTGGACAGATACTGTAAGCCCACATTTAAAATATCTGGTTATCTGCTCAGAAATGTCTACCTTTTCAAAGCACAGATATAGTGCATATATACTATAAAAATAATATATATGTACATCATGAAGTATAGTAAGGTCATTATAAACTCATTGATACTAAAATAACATAACATATAACAACAGTAGGCTATGTATTAGGAAACATGTGATTTTGATTTGATTTGAGGAGTACCTTTTTGTTCGACTAATTTGACTAAAGTTACACACACACACACACACACACAGCACTGATTATTTCTTACAGACACTGCTCTGATGGAGGCTGTGTGGTTTAAATACTCTGAGGATACATTTCCCCTATATGATAGTAGCCTTCTGAACTTTATGAACAACTTACTGTGATTATTTGTTGCCCTTAAGGCATCACATTTTAATATATTTGCTTAAACAATATGGATGTGTTCCTTGTAAATGTTTGATATTGAATAAACGTATTGCTGCAGTGTTTTTAAATGAATATGTTGTGTTCTGGAGCGTGGTGATTAGGGTGTAATGTGATCTGTGTGCATTATAATGCATATGGAGCCTCAGCAGTGCATCTTCTCACCGACTGCAGCCACAGAGCAGCGGTGGCAGCGCGCCTGCGCAGTGCATCCAGGGGCTCGGCGGCGTTCGGTGCTGAAGTGGGGCGGATGGCAGAAAAACAGCGGCGATGGACATTACACCGCAGGATTCACATTCACGATGTCGTTAAATAACCATCGGGACATCGCGTTTTCACACCTGTCACCCTAGGACACTGACAACCCGACACAAAGGGGGTAAGATGAGGATTATTCTGCGCTAATGCTTCACTTGGGCTGGCTAGCTGACGTTAGCACGGCGCTAGCTGCTGCTCAGCCGCCACCGCCTCCTCTCGCTGCGAGAGATAGCGGATCTAGGGCTAAAAAAGCTAGCAAGAAGAAAGTGGGTGGTGTTTGATTTTCTGAAAAATGTCGGTGCGGCAGTCAGCAGCAGTAGTGTGCAGCTCTGTCTCCCCTCTCTAATTGTGTTATCACTCCGCGGTGTCAGCTCCTCTGCTCGGCTGGTCGGACCTGCAGCGGCTGGGCTCAGATGGATCAGACAGCTGCAGGAGAAACCATGTAAACCACCCTAAACCAGCAGCAGCAGCAGCAGCAGCAGCTAGCCAGCACAGCTAGTGCACACAGGGACCGATGAGGCTGCCTACTGCTTATCTGGAGATATGCACAGGCCTCCAGGCAGATGCAACACATCCACTCATACGCCGGCAAAAACTGTCCTGTCAACTTTCTCACTTTAATCTGCACATTTTTGCTTTTGTTTTATGTCCCGCACCTCTACCTCCACCTCCACCTCCTCCTCTGCTGTCATGCAGTGCACAGCTGAGAGCACCCATGGGTGTGTTGAGTTATGTTAACACCACATCCTGGGAGACTTCCTGATTCATGTCATTCAGAGAGATAGCCTGCCAGAGCAACGTATTTGAGATTTATGTGAGCTGCTTATAAGATGTATATAGATGTTTTATGTGAAGAGTGTATAATAACAGGATCATCTAGAGCTGCAACGGTTAGTTGATTGATTTATTGATAGATTGATCAACAGAGAAAAATAATGTAAATGTGAGTGTTTTTTCTGGTTTCTTTAATCTTCTATTGACATTTTCTGATATTTTGAGCAAACATCTAATTCTCTGACTTGTTTTTTTTTCTCTAAGCATGTTACTGAAGTTACTCTCTGTGGCCGTCGTCCTCCTGGGAACAGGCGGGTGAAAATCTTTCAAATGCAACACAAAAGCCTTATCTTTGTACACAGCTGTGCAAAATCATTCTTCATAGACCCTTTAATATACAAGGGAAACTTTTGTTTTCAAACCAGTTAGAACTGGCATGAGCAGATACTGATGCTCAGGCTATCTATCGCTCAGGGAGCAGTTGTACAGTAGCAGAGGTTTTCATGTTATGTTGTATTGGAGAGATGGCGGCAACATGTGAACTCTTAGGTTTGCTTTGTACGTTAATTTCTCTAAACTGGCATTACCAAAGTGGAAATAGCTTAATAGGCTTCAAGACATGATCAATAAGACATACATTATAGTTTGTATAGTACGTTATTTAAAAATGTGACTTGACTTGGTTTGAGAAATGAGTCAAGCTCGAGTCTAGTCGTTCCAACGTCAACGGCGTCATAAATTAGACGCCCTTTCCCAGCCTCAGTCCACACAAATGGAAAAAAAAAAAATTGGACTTATAAAATGACTCATAACGATTATCAAAATAGTTGACAACTTAGCAATTAATTGACTAATAGTTGCAGCTGTAAAAGTCTCCGGTGTTGAGGTCAACGTCATTCTGAGTACAGTAAGTTGTCCTTCCTGTGTGAGAAACATGCAGCATGAGAACGCTAAAAGGCTTTTTAGCCTTCAGGCTCTTAGTCAGTTTCCTTCAGGGACGAAACACAGCAAATAGTATCTTGATTGTGATTGGGCGTTGGGCTGTGGCACCGGTGATGGGCCAAATCCTTATCATGATGACTGTTTAAATGTGATGATGACAGCGTCAAATGTCCCTTTTAGTAAATATTTTGGTCACACGAAAATGTTTGGTTTTGATTTTTTTCTTTTTTGGGGGTATTTGGTGATATATTGTTATATTTTTTTTTTTTACTCTAAAATACTTACAATTTCCTCAGAAATCCAATGTTCAGGCTAAAGATTGTGCAGTGATACAGTATATAATGTACTGAAAATCCTATAACATGCGCCAGTGTGCATTTTTGTCATTATGTAAGCAGCATACAACACACTCACACACACACACACACGCACCAGTGTCACCAAAGATAAATTACTGCACCTTTATTTTACCTGGTGGATAACATGATTCTGTTGTGAGTCTGATGCTGAAGCCTGTTTTCGTCTGTTTTCCAGATGCTGCTCCCTGTACTCACACAAGTCCATAAATGATCCATTCACTGAGATCCGAGGAAGCCTAGAAGGCGACGGCGAGAGCGGCGAGTGAAATTAAGAAACAAGGAGAGGAAGTCATTACATTTCACCTCAGCTTTCATGTCCCTTTCTGTGCCAGTTGGTCAGGGATGGTGAAACCAGTAACCTTACTGCCCTGTGGTGAACAGAACCTCCTTGCCTTGCCCTTCATCTCCAGCAAGCTAAACAGCCAAACAGACGCTCAGACAGTCCACCAGTCAACCAGCCTGCTATCGTCCAGCAACCTATTACCTCACGCCATGACTACTCTGTCTGACCTGTTTGTAGGAACTCACTAATTCATGGTAAGTTGGACTTGTGTCCAGTATTATTGTGCTGTTTTCTAATTGGATGATGTTATTGTCAGTATCCTAATACGTTTCAAATATTACCTCTTATGAATCAAACGGAGACTGATTCACAGGCAGACTTTTCATTATTAATTCATCTGCCGATTATTTTCTCAGTTTCATCTATAAAATGCCAGTTATAATTTCAAGCAGCACACATTTTTGGTCCAAAACACAGATATTCAGTTTACTGTCATACATGAATTGTGAAAAAACATAAAATCTTGCATTTATGAAGCTTTAGCCAATGAATATTTGGCATTTTTTTCTGCATAATACATGAAACAAATTCGAAAAAGTTTTTATGAAGTTTTGTCAGATCAAGATGAAGTGATAGAAAGATGTGTTTTTCTCAATAAGGTGTAAAAAGTCCTAAACCTAAAGCACTAGTTAGCTAAACCATTGAAGTCAAAAATAAATACATGTTGATTGTTTTATGAATAATTAGTAATTAGTAGTAACTATTTAAGATGCGTTCAGGCACGGTAATAAGTGTAGATCCAATACACAAACATTGCAGTTAGGGGCGTAAAACTTAAGAAAGTAGACATAAAGCGTAAAAATATGCTTGAAGTTGCCGTTATGCGTCTCCACTGATATTAAAGCACGAGCCATTACAGACAGCTGTATTGATCAAAATAGAAGCTAATTTTGTTTTGTAAGATGGACACCTGAAAAACAAGTCTTTCAAGTCTTTAAAAGTTCTAGCTTTTAATTGAAGTCTGTATCTAATTCCATTAACCGGACATGATTAACTGAGGGACACAGGACATGCAGCACCCGTCAAACGTTTCCTGTTCCCTGCAATGAGAATGTGCGTCCAGACTTTTGACTGGTACTGTATATATCTGTTAAAATGTATAAAATAAAACTAGTGCTGCTGCATCTGATGCTCGGCTAAATCAACACAGAATGTCTCGCTCTCGCTGCCTAACCTGATGTGACTATGAGACTATGAATGGCTGCTTTACTGCTTCCGTGTGTAAAAGACCATAATTTATGACTAGTAGCCAAGTGGTGGCACAGCACCGGTGCAATACCATTTAGCTTGTGTGGAGTTAGCTCGCTAATATTACTATGGTAAAGCAAGGTAGAGGCAGCAGTAGAGAGGTGATTGGAGGGATACATGAGTGTGATTGGCTGATAGGATGTCTTATATTTTTGGTAGTTTATATTAATGAAATGACAGGATCATCTGAACACCTTCCAAAGCCACTGCTTATATGACAGATCTTTCGCAGTCTCTTGCTCCTCATCCCTATATTTTCCTCTCATCTCGGGTGTATTTGTATTTCCACTCCATAATTTGCATGTCCTGTCAATGCGGCCTCCTTCTCCGGATTTAGAACAAAGCCGTACCTTGCTGTCGTTTGCATCTAGCAGCCTGTTTTTTTTACACGGATGCTGCCTGGTCACTGAATAACTGATGGCCACTCCAGTGGTCAGGCAACCACATTTGCATATGAGGCTTACCTGCCATGTATCACCATTGTAGTAAATTGCGTATGTACATGCAGAGCAGAGGGAACGAGAAAGAAGAGAGGAGGCTCCTCTGCTTGTACTCGATTTGTTATTTTCATTTGGACTTTTTAAAGGTTTTATTGAGGAGTTTGATTGAAACAATGACTTTAGAGGTAAGAGTTCTGTTTCATTAGTTGTACATTTGATTCCCTGAGTATGAGACTACAGTTAATTAGTGCATTTTGAACACTTGATGGAATTAAACTTAAATACCCAAATTTATAGGGGGATATGAAGTGGAGTCTGTGTTCATTATTGTGTGGAAACAAAAGACGTCGCGTCCTCTTCTTAGCTGATGTCCGTAGTGTTTCCTGGTATGAGCTATTACAGTTTACACTAACAGCCCAGTGGGTTTAGTTTAGCTCATAAACAAGCGCACCAAGTGTATGTTCCTCACTTGGAGGAAGTTTTTAAAAAAAGTCATTAATAGACTACTTTATGTTGTTATCTCAGGCATTACAATTAGTTCTTAAGAGTTCTTAGAGCAGCCTGAAGGGATGGAAACGTTGCTTATAAAGGCTGCTGTGTGATGTTAAAGTGTCTCTTTACACCCCATCATCTACCTGCAAGGCTGAAGCCGCCGGCACATTCACCCTTCAAAGCCTCTCGAAAAGACCAGAGGAAACCCCAGGCTACGATAGCGACTTTAAGATAGACCGGAGTGGGACCAGGAAGTTGATTTTTTTTTTTTCACACTTGTTACTGACAGTAAGATTTCATAAATTAGTTACCAAGTAGTGTCTGTGCTGGGGAACGATCTTGAATCATTTTACTGCAACATGACAAATAGAAGGAAACATGACATTGGACAAGGTTCAACTGTCAATAGTGATGTGGCTCCATGAATGGCAATGTCAGTCCTGAGACATCGTCTACTGGAGGGGTACGGATTGGGTAATTTGGGTATTCATGGTTCCCAGATGATGTATCTTAATGACTTTCATGATCCCCCGACTTAAATTAGCGCCAACATGAGTGGTTTTGGAGTGAAATGTCAGATGAATTTTCATGAAACGAAGGATAAATTTCACAAACAACTTTTCCTCTAGAGCCACCACCACCACCATCAGGTCAAATTTTCCATTTGTCCAATACTTTATGACCAAATACACTACTGTATGTGCCCATTAGCCTCAGCTTTACTTTGTCTTTAGTGCTAACTGGCAAATGTCATACCTGTGAAACATCAACACACATTGTGCCTTCGCAGGCTTGTTTGCGTAGCTGTAAACTCAGTGTTAAAGAGCAGATTTCAGTAGTAGAAACCGCAGCAGCCTCTGCAACAGACATCAGCAGCGCTTTCTGTGTCCTCATCATCAGAAGGGTCAGTGTGTGTTTGTGTATTTGTTGCATGTGTGTAGAGTGTAAATCGATCAGTCAATCAGCAGAAAATGAATTGTCAACTGTTAATTGATCATTTTGAGTCTTTTTTTTATTGGAGGAAATGACAACAGTCTGCGGTTCCAGCTTCATTAATCTGAATTATTTTCTGGTCACTTTATGACAGTGAAAAACTGAATATGTTTGATTTATGGACTGTTGGTCGGGACAAAACAAGACATTTAATATTTCACCTTGGACATTTTCTAGACCAAACGATTAATTGAGAATATAATCGACAGATTAATGAAAATAGCGTTTAGTTGCAGCCCTTGTTTATATCCGTGTCTGTCCGTGTAGATCTGGTTTCTCTTCTCATTGAGATGTTTTGTGTAGCGTCAAAGCCAAGCCAAGACTTGGCTTAATGCCTGAAACCCTCGTACAATCCTCTCTGTCCTGCTTGAGTGTTGTGTGTGTCTCTTTCTCTCTTAGCTCATCTCTTTTTCTCACACACACACACACATACACACGCACATAATAATATATATTGCTGGTGAGCCAAAACTAAAACTATCTAAAAAAAATATGAAACTGCACTTTCTGTTACATTATTACTCATTTAAAGGGTTTGTAATGTCAGTTGTGTTTATCTTCTGTGTGTATTATTGCGAAGCCCCGGAGTGTGAGTGGAGTGGAGATGAGAAAAAGGCAGGCGGCACACATCGAGGCCCCACCCCAGGCCCCTGGACAGCCCCGACCCAACACCTGCTGCCTCTGCTGGTGCGGCTGCTGCAAGTGTCTCTGGTAAGAAAATACTGTGCACTTTGATTCTGCACAGTCAGATATGATCATAAGTAAGAGTAAGTTTTAATTAACGAGTTGGGGGACACAGGTCGTTATGCATTGACTGGAGTTGGTCTGAAGCTGCCTGTGAAAATGGGGGGAATACCTTTTGGGCTGCAGCTAACAATTCTTTTATTTAGTTTATTTATTTATGTACTTATTTTTATTTATTTAATCTGTCAATTATTTTCTCGATTAATCATCAGAAAACGATGAAAAACGACATAGTATCCTGTGACATCATTAAGATTTAAGATTTACTTTTATTTGCTCAAGGGCACCTCGGCAGTGCCCAGGAGGTGAACTGGCACATCACATAATGTAAAATGAAATACCTGGTTGGCGATTAATTTTCTGTTTATCGACTAATCGATAAATCAACTAGTCATCATTATTAGTAGTTCTACTTTCTACAAACCAAACCATATTTTAACTGCTTTGTTTGTGTCTGTGTGTGTGTGTCTGTGTGTTTTCTGTTCATTTGGCCAAAGCACAGGAATAAAAACACTTGGGGGCAGTGTCTAAATGTTGGTAGATGGTAGAATAAACCCTGCGTAAGATTATTGAATTTGACTGAACGTCCAGCAGTTCTTTTTATTCCCACAACACTCATTACTGAAAGAGACTCTCTCTCATCCAGTTTCCTGCAAAAGGAAACCTCAACATTGCAAACAAACAAGCTTCCACACCACCTTGCAGCTGTTTCAGAGGAGACACAAACACAGGTTTGAAACTGTGTCATATGTTTGATAGCGACAGTACTTGCAGGCTACAGGCAGTGGTTCTTTGCAAATCAAATGCTGTGGGGTAAAAAGTGATGCTGATGGTAGATTTCCCTTTTTATTACTATATTTAAATAACTACAGTTCAGAGCGTGACTAATAAAACAGTGACCAGCATCTCTAAATGTTGGAGTTATCTGCTGTGCTATTTCTTGGATGACTTCCTGGATTCTCTGCTGGTTGCCTGGCAACCTCTCGGTGACCTCACAGAGATATCAGGAACTCATAGCCATTCGCTGTCCTTGTAAAACAAATTAGAAACAAAATTTTATTAGGTTTGTTTTTTTTAACCTTTGGGCTGAGCCAGGCTAGCTGTTTCCTCCTGCTTCTAGTCGTTATGCTATGCTAAGTTAATCACCTGCTGGCTAAGTGTACTTCCTGAAATATTGAACTATTCACAGCCGTATTGAGTGAACGTTGTAGGACTTGTAGCCCTTTTTATACAAAGTTTCCTAACATTTAGGACAGTGCTACAGCATAATAATCTGAAACTAATTTGCCAAATTGGAGTTTTTTTGACTGATCAAGTGAGTCACATGACCAAAAACTCAACTGAGTATGTGTTTCACTTCCAAAGCGTCCAAACCAGGCAATAAGTAAAAGTTTGTCTGAAGCACAGATCTGGCAGATCATCAGCAGGAAGCCGATAAACATCTTGAGGTTATGGGTCATACTCTCTCATTTTAATAATGAGTATTAGTCCTCTAAGAGTGTGTGGGGGGGGGGGTATTAAAAGGGCTACAGTTCCAACGCTGCTCATCTGATGTGCATGTAAACACATGCTTTGGCTGCACTCTTGCCGGGAGAGAGGAGTGAATGAAACATTGTTTTCAGGCAGTGAATGGTGAATGTGCTGCTTCTTTCACACCACTTCATCTGAAGTAGTGGCAGCTTGTGGACGGGGCCAGTCGTGAGTGCTCTGTGAGTCTGTGGGTTTTTCAACCAAATCCTGATGTTGGATCTCCAGAATGAGCCTTGAAAAACGTCTTCAGCACCGCGTATTTGTATTTATTTTAACGTTAAGGCTGGGAGGGATAGTTTACCTTTTTCATTTAGAGTGCACAACTGAAACCTTCGTATGAGTTACATGTAAATCACTGAATGCTCTGTGTCACATTTGTATACCATCATGCCGAGTCAAGCGGTTTGAAGTTTTAGAGACTGTTTAGAGAGTGTTTGAGTGTTAGTGTAGGGGAGTCTTAACGGGTCAGGGCAAACTTTAACTTTTTTTTTTGTTTTGTTTTTGTTTTTCTTTACCCCCCACCCCCCATACCCTCCATCCTCTCCTCACCAGCTCTATCATACAGTACCCTTATCTGGTTGGGGTGCCTTCTATTTCCGTCGACACATCACATGCAAAACAGCTGTGAAGAACAGCCTGTATATTTAGCGGTATTGTGAGGGCGCCCGGGGGCTGTGGCTAGCTTTACCCCATTACCGCTGCACAATGGGGACTTTGACAAGAGGCAGCAAGAGGAAGGAAAGATCCTCCATGGTAGGACAAAAATAGACAGCAGAGTGTGTGTGGCATTGTGGACTCAGCAAGTGTGACTGAGCTACGATAGACAGATTGGCTACCATGTGTGTTGAGAGTGTTTACATGAAGGCTTTAACTGAAGCTTTATTGTTAATCGACTTTGAATATGAGGCAATGTTTACTGTGGATTATTTTTGTCAGTTGGAGCTCACACTGATGCTTCCTGGTGCGATTAATAGTTTTAGTTGACTTGAGTAGGGCTGCAACTTTATATATATATATTTTTTTAAGCATTATTTTTTTATTATAATTGGATTAAATGTTGTTTTTTTCCTGCAAAATGTCAGAAATGACCATCACAATTTTGTAAAGGCCGGTGACGTCTTTAAATTGTCTGATTTGTCAAGCAATGGCCCAAAATCCAAAAATATTCAGTTTACTGGAATTCTCGCTTGATAGATGACTTGATTAAATGATTATTAAATAAAGTATAATTTTCTGCCTGAATCGTCAACTAATCAACAGAGTTCAGATATTAGTGCATACATGGCTGTGGATTAAGACCGTTTTGGGGTTTAAACCCACCTATGATAGGTATGCTGCGTATGAATGAATGATGATGCTGTCACTTTTAGGTTGTTTCATTGTTATTAGTCTGGAGCTATAAAGGAGACATATGGTTTTTGTAATTTTCTGTTATTATATACTGTCATGATGTCAAGTTCAAAAACCTGATGTGAATGTACATAAAAATACTGCCTGGATTTCGAAAGCTCTGAAAGCTCAGTTTGCAAAGTTACCTCAACCTCTCCATCCATCTGACGTCAGATTATTTGCACGTGCCCACAAACGGCTGCCTGTTCTGTAGTCTTTGCTGCTGAGGTTGGTCCATAGTGTATTCAGCAAATTTCCATTCTGAGCCTCTGGATTCGCCGTTCCAGAGGGACGCCTTAAAGAGACAGGAGCTGTAAACTGTGCTGTAAATCATGCAAAGATATTCCAGCCACAGATAAAAATATTGAAATCTGTCACCTTTAAATAGATTTCGGGGCCATTTTTAGTATCTTCCTGATCCCATCCTGATATCATACATTTCCCTTGTATATATTGAATATGTTTAGCTTGATGTAGGCCTACATGAAAAAAATTGCCTTATTTGTCTGATTAATGGTTTTCAGTGGTATTTTGTATGTTTTAGTAGTATTTGGAATAGTATTGGTTAAAAAGTGTTCAGACAGTGTTTGAACATCCTCACTTTTTCTTTAGCATGTAGTGTGTGTTTATTAAAGTGTTTATTAACCCAATGCTTGCTGACACTCACTGGAGCATGCTGTCAGTGTAAATATGAATATATTATGTAATAATTGAAACTGCTGGCTGCCATTTATTTGCGGCTCCATGGTTCACCTGTTCGCAATACTGTGCGTTAGGAAGTGAGTCCAGGGTTTTAACCGCTGGTGTACGCAAAGCACAAAGAACTGGAAATGAATCTGTCTTTAGATTAGCTGATCAATCAATTTAAAAAGTGGATCATATCAATTGGTTGTAGTCATCCCTAGTGAGAAATAAAGTTGTTTGCTCGGGGATGATAAAAGAATCATTGTGCAACATGTATTAATTATAATTATTGTACTGTTTTGTCTCCAATCCAGGAATGAAGACAGGATGGAGAGGAGTGAACGAGAGACCTGCACCAAGATGGACAGTATTGAAGCTGCAGAAGAACAGTAAGTCCAGCTGCCTTATGACCACATGCGCCTCTGTCAGTCACACACATGCAACGTCTTCATGTTTTGCATGTCTTGACTGTAGACACCCCAGCCTAGACGAGGTGCTGTCGTGGTCACGGAGCTTTGAGATGATGCTGCGCTCGTTGGAGGGCCGGGAGGTCTTCCGTGAGTTCCTGCGTTCGGAGTACAGTGAGGACAACCTGCTTTTCTGGTTGGCCTGTGAAGAGCTGAAGAAGGTGACCAATCCCTCAGTAGTGGATGAAAAGGCCAGGATCATATACGAAGACTACGTGTCCATATTATCGCCCAAAGAGGTACCTGCTACATTTGTATGAATTGTGTGAATGAAGTGAGACGCCACAGAAATAGAAACAAAATGTCCTGTAGTTTCATCCCAAAGGACAGAAATGTTTAGAAGCGGTGTAAACTGTGTGACATGATGAAACAAAATCAACTGCACTGTTATAAAAGTGTATAAAGACACCAGCCAGTTTTTAAGAGCCTAGATGGTGACTTTCTTTGTTAATAAAACCACTTAAAAAGACTCCATGGTTAGTAAATAACTTGTTTTCTTTCCCCCAGGTGAGTCTGGACTCGCGGGTACGAGAAGGAATCAACCAGAGCCTGGCAGAGCCCAGCAACCTGATGTACGAGGAGGCCCAGCTCCAGATCTACACTCTGATGCACCGCGACTCCTTCCCCCGTTTCCTCAACTCCACCGTTTACAGAGACCTCCTGGCCAACAGGAGGCGCACCTGCCTCGACACCTAGACCCCTCTACCCTCCCTCATCGCCATCGTACGCCAACGAGACTACTACTTAAACTTCAAATACTACTATGGTGCCAGAAGTCGGGTTTGGAAAATCTATCCCTCTTTCTTGATTGAAAAGACTGAATGACATCCGAGATTGGTTGTGTTTTTTTTATTTATATTTTTTAAGCAATTTATATCCAGTTCTCCACTGGAGCCAGGTCGGCCTTTGCTGGTTGGTTATTGGTCAATTTAAGGCCGTTAATACTGGCCAGTGATTGTTTTTTGCTAGCAATTCGTGCTGTTCTTTTGGGCTGACTGGCCGACCCACGCGTCAGCTAATGGTTGAAACGGCCACACTGACGGCCAGCTGTTGGTTAACTGTGGACACGGACTCGTCAGGCGGTGAGGTCAGAAGAGAGAGAGAGAGAGAGAGAGAGACAAAAAGGACAAGCCAACTGTTCCTGTACTGTAATATTTAGACCTCATGCTTTCTACCCTCACTTTAATATTCTCTCTTTCATATGTTTTTGTTTTCCTAACTCTGCTCTATTCCTCAGACCTTCTGTTTGATTTTATCTGTGTTATTTTTCATATCTTTACTGTCCAAACATGACACCTAGTTGACGGTGAGAGTTTAACCAGTAGAAGCACTGGCTCTGCAAGTAACTCTCTCTCTCTACAGTAGCTTGACAGTGTAAGCCGCGGACTGCAACCGTTTTTTGAAAATTGAGATGTATTAATGCAAGGGACCTGTCTCTCTGTCTGGCTGTCTTATGTTCAGTGAAGGGAAAAAACTACACTTCTGCCAATATTAAGCTTAACGCAGTTGTTTTATTGGGGAGATTTGATGCTTCTGCAACAAAAGGCAGCAGCACCTGCCCTTCCATCCATCTACCTGTCCATCCATCCGTCCGTCCAAGCGCTCCTTCTTTAGGATTCTTTAACCGGGAGAAGTAAGGGCTAGAATTGTGGTTGGGCAGCTACATGTATTATTATTATTATTACTATTATTATTACTATTACTCATGAACTTTAAACAAAAAAAAATCTCTCCACTGAGAAAATCACAATGCCTTTACTTGTAAGGAAAGGCAGCACATGCACTGCTGGAGTTTTTCTGAAAAGCAACCACAGTCCATCCAACGATTTACCCTTCCTCCTCCTCCTCCTCCTCCTCCTCCTCCTCCTCCTCTTCCCACTCAGACCATCACAGCCTGACAAGCACAGGTGCCCAATGTGGGGAAAAACACTGCTGGAAAAAAAGAAAAAGAAACCCACACTGACTCCAAATAGTCATCTACATTTTACAAATTCCTGAGCAGAAAAAGATGGTTTACCTTTTTAGTGATTTAAACTGAATGAGCATTATGGAAAGCTGAAATCTGCTGGGAGAACATACGAAGATGCAGCAGGCACTAAAGTAATTGAAAGGGTTATTGAGCCCTGGCCTTTGTCTTTAAGGCTCTAGCTTTAGACGCCGGCAGTAACGTGACAGGCGCTTAAGTTGGACATTCAATGTCACGCTGCAGAAATGTGAACCTGGTGCCAAACACGATGTCGAAGATGCTGTGACGAGATATCAGATGTGACTTGAAACCAGGCCGTAGAGTCTCTGCATGTCTGTTTCACCAGCAGGTGAAGCTGGGAGAGGATTTGGTAGTCCTTCAGTTAGCTACGGCCCATTCAAAGACACTCTTTTTTTTTTTACCAGAGCTAGTGAAGAGGGTTGGTATAATCATGCTAACATGCTACCGCACCGGGCAGTCATGCTACATGCTGGCCTTTCTAACCAGGCTAACTAGGTTTCAGCATGCTGCAGGCAAGCAAGTTAGCATGCTTGTGCTAGCTGTGCTAATCCTCCGCCCACTGCCAGCCCTCACACACTGGTTTGTTTTTCTAATCTGACTTTGACAGCATGCGATGATAATGTTGTGTGTATGATACAGTTACACACTTAACAGAAAAATTTAAACAAAAAAAAAACAACAAAAAAAACAACTGTCCCATTAACAGTTTTAGTATATAAAAATGACATTTTGTTTTATGATGATGTAAACATTTGAACATGTTCCTGGCCTGTGGATGTGCAGTAGAAAGTGCATGAGTGCAGTGTATGCTTTTTGTTTTATTATTATTATTATTATTATTATTATGAACTTGGCCTCCAGGTATATTCATCGTGTCACATGATGGATAGCGGACCTCTTGGTCTGGCGGTTAATCCAGTCTTAAAGTGTCAATGAAACAGTGCCACTCCTCACTGATAAATGTAGGCATCCACGCCGCCACCTCCTCTAACTACCTGAAGTTCACGTGCCAAGTTTGTTTGAGTTTAAATTTACAAGTACGTGGTGCAGGATGCCCCGCAGACTCAGAAGTGCAATTGGATCTAGTTTGTGATAATAGATTGGAGTCTATCTGAAGCTGTGTCCCATTATGTTAGACTGATTTTTGGATCGTCAGCTGATTTTATAAATTACTAAACTCGTTACCTTACAGGATACTCAAGATGTTTTAATGCCACGCTTGCATTATTTGATTGTTAGCATTTGCAAGTTTTACTAGGAACCAAATAAGGAAACAGACAATTTGATTTATGTTTTTTAAAAGACCTGCATTGATAAAAATGCTAACCAGATGGAGCTGTCCGTTTAAAACCGAGCTATAACTTTACTGCAAAAACTTTCTATCCTGATGTTATGGTTATGAATCAGTAAAATTGAATAGAAGACCTCTGCAAACCAATAATCATCCAACAAGTTCTTTATTTTTTTTTTTAACCTTTGGCAATACAGTACTCGCATGCCGACTACATTAATCTCCATAAGGGCTTGACTGATACTGCTTAGCTGCTTTAATAAAGAGCTGTGCATGCACGTGCCCAGTTGGTCCGAACCAGAGGAAAATTAAATTGTCAAATTCTGATACTTAAGGGTCAGTTTTCACACTTATTCCTTGAAGCAGGTTTTGTTTTCAGGAAACACTTTAGAGTATTTTAAATGTTGGAAAACTTTTTCGACTCAGTAGAAAATGCCTGTCACTCATTAAGGTCTCTTGCAGACAGTACAGCTGTGTTTCCTAGTTGCTGAGTCTATACAGTAATTAACACAAGAATGTTTCACCTAGAACCAGATAATGAAATCATGGTGCAATTAAACCAAGTTTACATTTTTAAATTGTGAGATGTGTGTACCTTTATTAAATACTCATAACAGAGTGTGAGCAGAGAAGCCAGCAGGTTTGAGGCTGGCACGAGACGCTGTGCAAGAGCGACAGTCGTGAGTTAAAAAACTGGGCGTGTTTTACAGCGAGGGCGACGCAGCAGAATCCCGGGTTTTCTGCTTGTGTCCTTTCCTCTTAATTTATTGTGACTTTAACACAGTGGGAGAAAAAGTACACAGTTGTTTATTTTTAATAACTGCATTTCAAATGTAGATTTTACAAGCAATGATGATGATGTGAAGTGATGTAGTGTCATCGCTGAGTGTAGATTTTTTGTCTTTAAATTTCCAAGTGAGTGGGCTTTTTTTTTTTTTTTTTAAACGTGGCTGTGGTTTTATTGATGAAAACATAAAAAGGTTGCGAGCTGAAGTGTCCTGATGGGATGGAGGAGGTTTGCGAAGCTTTGGCCTTACTGACACGTTTCTCTTTTTTTTTTTTCATATATATATATATACATATATATCTATATATGTGTGTATGTATGTGTGTGTGTGTGTATATATATATTAGAAAACAGCAAACGTCTCTGTAGGCTTCTCACTACCTCTCATGTTGGTTAATTTATTTCACATCTAGTTGTCAATGTACAAGTTGTTTTTAGATCTACTTGAAGCCTAACACTGTAAACAAAAATGTGCACAGAAAAATGACTATGTATATGACCAGAGGGTTTAAAGAGAGCTTGGCCTAGTTGACTTTTTTTCTTCTATTTTTTTTTTTTTTTTTTTGTATGTATGTTTGTTTTTAATTGTGTTGAGCTGAACTAGATTTTGCATCTCTATAAAGAATTCAGGAATCCACTGTCTAAGGGCTAATCCCATTTTTGCCTATGCAAATCTGTTACTGTGGGTGAGTTGGGAAAGGGCGAGCTACTGCACCTTTCACCTGTTTTAGATGGACCATGGTTTACATTGCCCTTTGCTGATATTCTTCAATCTTATTCAGCAAAAATGTACGCTTATTTTTGTTTCTATATAAATATTATATAAAAGTATATGTATATATATATATATACATACACAGAGTAATAACAACAAGTAATATACAGAGAAAATAGTATATGCCTTCGTGATGATACAAAAAAAAGAAACCTTTGCTGAAAACAAATAAATGTGTTGTCTGACATTATGTGGCTGTGTGTTGGAGTCTTGGTAAGATGATGTAGACGACTGGAATTCAAATGACAATTAAGCGACTGACAAACCGACCGAGAAGTTGACCGACTGACTGTCAGGCAAAAACTCTCATTACTCAGGCTACAACACTGGTAGCTGACCCTGTGCAGTATTTCCTAACTGAGGGACAAAAAAAAAACAACTTTATTTCTTTAAGGAGCAACCACATCATGACTTTCTGTGATAAATATTGTTATCCTGCCCCAGCCTGTGAGCTAAATGAGGTGTTCAGTCCAGGAGGACGTGTCCTTGTCAGTTTTCACTCTAACATTTGGCCATTTATTTCTGGTTTCAAGGGCTGAGTTAGAGCAAATACCCGAAAACAAGCTGAGAATGTTTTTTGGTTTTTTGTTTTTTTTTCTCAACTGTCCATCCATAGGTCACATTTTTATCAAATACAATCTCCACTTCCCATGAAATAATTTCCATTTTCTGATTGTCTTTGTGATGGATGCAGAGCTGTTTTGATTTTGTGATTAAATGAGCATCAGCATTGTGTCATCAGCGAACATGACGTTTCTTTTTGTAGCCGCGTCCACTCAGACTGTCACTGTGTTAATGCAGCAGTGTTGACGTGGAACACACTGGCACAAGTGGGCTTTTTTTTTTTTTTATAATACTCCACTGATGCAAGATGTACAGTATAAAATATCAACAATGTGTTATTTATAAAGACCATTCACTCAGCTCTCATGAGATACTTTTAGCTTTGTGACGTGGTTTTGATTTAGGTTGAATAATCTCTCTTTATTTGTACAGACGATTTAATTCCTGAACTGGACACGAGAATCGGAGGGTTGATGATGTATAGATTTTTATTACGATTCCTCACAGTGCATCGTAGCTAAAGAAAGACACGTTTATTGACTGATGTTGGTTTGAAATTCGTTTCCCTCAGTTGGATTTGGTGCCTGTTTATGTTCACAACAGACCTCAAGATCTCTTTCCTCACCATCACTGTCTGTCTCACTTGCTTTCTGTCTTTCGAGCTCTCACTTCCTCTCTCGATCACCCAACGCTGTTGAGCAGTTAGAACGGGGACGGCAAAAATCACACACTGTTTGTTTCTCCTACATGATTACAGACACACTCGTATTGTCTCTTTCGTACCTCTTCCCGAGGTGTTTGTGCTAATTTTAAGGAAAGAGATTATGTTTGTGCAGGTACTGGTTGAAGTCGGTTTTCAACTTGTTTTAACAGTTTTAGGCAATCACTTTTCTCTTTATTGATTTAGATGCCTAATCCTCTTGGTTTGTGTCATGCCTATTGTAGATAGATCACATTCGTAGAAAGATGATCCGCAAGTGAAAATAGAAAAAAAAAAAAAAAAAAGATTTTACTGTCACTTAGGCGATTAAAAATGTGACATCTTTTCTATTCAGCATGCTTTTTGCTAAATAAATGAAATAATTCAGTTATTTGCTATAAACGATACTGTATGAGTATGTATCCAAGTACTGCAGTATGCAGACAATTAAAAATATCAGAAACTCTTTTGAGAGGTTCATCTTTTTCTTCTAGTATGTTTGACTAATATTGACAGTTATGGGTCCTTAATTCTTTTTTTGAGTGTCTCATGAATTGCCAGAATGACTAAATGACCCTCTTTGTATTAACAAATAAAGACTATGGTTGGTTATTTCCACATGCATGACTTGCAAATTTACCAGGACAGTGCTCGTGCTGCTGAGTTTGGTCAGTCTGAGCTCAACTTTTCACTATCTTTCCACTTGTTGCTTGACAACTTTGGATGATGACTGAGTTTTTATTCACAACAAGAACGGGATACATTTAATCCTTGTGGTTACTGACGGTCGACAAGGCAGTATGATGTGAAATTTACTTTCCTTGCAGAGCTTTCATCTTGCCTCACAAAGCAGATGTGACCTGTAGTTTTAGATTTAAAATGCAGAAATGAGAAAGCAACAGCTGGAACAGAGTGAGCTTTGGTAGATTGTGCAACTTCCTCAAAGGTCTCAGAGCACCGTGTCCCTAACCTCCAGGGTCGTGCTGCCCAAGGATCTGATTGCTTTTCATGATGACTTTGAATTTCTATCGAAGGAAACTTAACTGATCGTCAGTCCTTGATCAGTACTTGCTGTCTAGAGCGCCCCGAGATGCAGGAATCCCTCAGCTGTAGCATTCAAAAAGACTTTTATATCTTATTAGTGCAACCTCAACAGGGACTCGTCTCATCTGGCCTTGTCTTACAGGGTTGTAAATCTGTACTTCAGGACAGAGCTGGTACAAAATGAACAGCACTGAGCATTAGGGAATTTGTATATTGTAAGAAACATTTAAAAAAAAAAAGTTGGTATTGGCAATTTTCTGCATGATAATACAATACAGATGTGACAGTAGTTTTCACCAAGGACTGTAGAATCAACATTAAAGAGAGATTTTTTTTATTTTATTTTTTTGGGGGAGGGTGGGGGGGCTCAACTTAATTTAACTCAAGTTAAATTCTGCTGTGTAAGGATGTGGACATGATGTGCTGAGTGAGGAGAATTTTTGACACTTTTCGACATTCTTGTTTAGACGAGAAGATTCAATCCTCTCGTCTATTATCCACAAGAAATACCCAAAATGTCAAACAGTTTCCTTTAAAAACAAAATTAAAAAGGAAAAATGTCACCTGTAGCGCTAAATAAAATAAAAAAAATAAACATAAAAAAAATCAAGCAAAACGGAGGAAAAACATGCCTGACATAGTGGCCAATGCAACTGTTTGCAGAAAGTACAACAAAATCTTTGGTGGATAAAATGTGCCAAAATTATAATCTAGTTTTTGTTTCAATGTAAAGGGGTCAGAGGAATTGTTGGAAAATGAAACTCACATGTTCTGTTTGACTCGGTGTTTTACTTACAAAACACATTTTGTCGTTTGTATTTTCATGTTATCGTTGTGGGTTTGTCATCTGCATATAATCTACTTCATTTAACCAACAAACCTAAAGACTTTGTCAACAGGCACTGAACATTTTGAAGCGTGGCTGATGTGGATTACAAGCTACCATATCAGATCCAACTGAAATTGTAATTGTGTCTCACAAAAACAAAACAAAAAAAAAAGCTGTTTGCTGTTTTTAATTTGTTTTGTACTGTTTTAATTTATTTTTAACACCGGTGGGGGTTGTTTCATTCATTGTTATTTTATCTAAAAAAAAAAAAATTGTTGTTCATCAGCCTTTATCTTCATATGAGTTATGGTCACGTTAACAGCGTGTACAGTTGTGGTACGTTTTGATCTACGGTTCAGTTTCTGTCTTTGTTTACACGATGACATCTTGCATTAAGAGAAAACTCCAATCTATGGTTACTGCCCTTGAATATCTGTAATTTAAATAGTGCTGCTAGAGAAAGAAATCTAAATGTAACAACTTACAATAAATACTTAATAGATTTTTGCCAAATGTGACTGTGTGTTTCTTTGACTGGAGATGTGGGAGATAACTAGCAGATTGCGCAGCAATTGTCCATTTGATTAGTTTGACGTGTAACTCAATTTCCCACATTTCCTTCAGCACTTCAGCCAAAAAGTGTTATGTCTATTCTATGTTGCTCAACGAATGAAAGTCAGTTTGTCAGCCCATTGCTTTGGTCCAGACTGAAATATCTCAAAAACATTGGTGATCGTTCAACGTTGCCAGATGACAAATTTTAAAGTAGGCTTATGATTATCATATTTTAAAGAAAATAATCATAACCAAGAGAACAAACAGGCGTAACACTCATTTTCTTTAATTTTTTCACATGGATGCAGCAGTAAGTTATCTCTTGTGCAAACTCTCTTCAAATGAATGACAAACAACTGCTGTTGCTTGTGAGTCCCGTCATCACAACAAGCGTGATTGGCTGAAAAGGCGTCAGGTGAGAATTGATACATAAACACAGACATAGCATCCATATGTAACTATCCTGATCATGTTGCGAAATGAATTAATGCGATAGCATAGACTGATTACAACTACGATCACTAAGTGTCACAAAATGGTCAAATTATTGTACATCATGGGACTTTTGGCGTTATTGACTCTACATGGTTTCACATTCATGCTCTCTATAGGATGAATTTTAGTAGTGATCCCTTAATTTTTGATTCAGTGCCTTAGTTAAAAATGTAATCTGTCAAAAATATACATATATATATATACACACACACACACACACATATATATATATATATATATATATATGCACACACACACACACACACACATATATATATATATATATATATTTATATATAAACCTCATAAGCTTTCTCTTTGCCTTGGTGAGAGGTATTTAGAGGTCAAAAGGCTGGCTGAAGACCAAAGGACCAGAGATCACACACACTGCCCTCAGTTCCTGGACAGAGGAAACAAACAGTATACAGCACGAACCAGACTCCACGCTGCTTTGACAAAACCAAAATTGTCTCAGCATCAGAACAACGGACACAGCATCATCACGCAAACGTGTTAATCACATGTTGTGACTAGAGGTAGAAAGAGGCAGCCTCATTTAAAAACATCTTTATTTCATCAACTGTGTTTACATTCAGACAACAGGGTGAGACCACATGCTGAGGACAGGAGAGGAGGCAGGTTCATGTGCATGGGTGCTCTCTCATACAATCCTCTGTATGTATGTGTGTGTGTGTGTGTGTGTGTAACTTTTCATACAGTCCTCTCTGTATATGGGCATGAGTGTGTGTATGTGTGTGTGTTCTCTCTCTCTCTCTCTCAGACTGTCTTTTGATCCGTCGCCTCCGGAGCTGTTGAGGCAGATGCAGAGTCTTCCTGGGTCTTATCTAATCCCTGGCTGCAGCCTCGGTCACCTGACTGTGTGCCATCTTTCACCGTGATGGCGGCGTTGGAATAGGTCGCGTCTATACTTTCATATGGCTCTGATGTCCACTGTAGAAGAGAGAGGAGGCAGGGAAAAGGCATAAGAGATGAACATTAGAATTATTTTAGCATGTAGTCTTACTGCTGTCCTGTGTTATGATGAGAGGATATATGTATCTACCTGTGTGGCTCTGCTGCTCGACCTGTGTGAGGGCCCGATGGCGATGTTGACGCTGGATGATGACTGCGTGTCAGTGGTGTTGCCTCCCTCAGCGGCGGACAGCCCAGATATAACTAAACCACTGGAGAAACTACGCTTCCCAAACAACAGGCTGAGCGTGGACGAAGACGAGGACACCTGGTGAAAGACACCATAGAGCAAGAAAATGCCGTTCTTGCTTACAACACGGCAGTGTACAGTAAATACTCGGATATCACAGAAAGACAAACATGCTCATGCACAAACAATTAGAGACGGCAGGCTGTGTCTATTAATAACTGCAATCACATGGTTTGGCCATCAGCTGTGAAATTGTTTCTTGGGTGAGTTTTTATAATAATGAGAAAACTGAAACCCTGAACTGGGCTTAAACTACTGATTATACCAATAACTCACTTAACATCTGCAGAAATAAAATTCAGTGTATTCAGGTTGCTGTTTAAGATGCCTCTATTTTAACATACTACATGCTGCTGTGGCCTTGTAACAGCAACTTAAACATAAAGAAAGTTTTTGTCTGGCATCTGTCACCACCACAACGAGTGTGTATGTAGAGTGTGTAGCTCCTACCTGGCTGGAGCGCTGCTGATGCTGCGCTGCCTGGAGCTGCGAGCTAATCCCGCCGGCCCCTGAAAGACGAGGGACCTGAAGAGAGAAACAGAGAGAGAGAGATATCCTCTTATTGCTTTATTTTCTTAGTATAAGAACACTAAAACAGCTACAACTGAGCTACTTAACCATTCATGTGTACCGTATGTGTGTGTTTACCTGGGAGAAAATAGAGGCTATGGAGGTGTTAAAGGATAGTTGACTGTTGGACAGACGCTGTACAAGCCCATGGTTGGAGCCTGAGTCCAGGATGGGCCCTGACTGGCTGCTGACCGGAGGACGCTGACTCTGAGGCTGCACTGACCTGCTGCGATACTCTCTTCTGGCTAGAGAGACACACGATCACACACATATAAGATACAAAATAGCATTCAGAACAAAATTTGGTTTGTTGGATTTTCTACAAGCAAATCATTTTTAAATAAAAAAATATGTGAAATGTTTCAGTTTATGATTTTGATGGTGATATTAAGGCTGAAATTTAAAAAATAAGTCTTTTTCTGTGTTTTTCTTACTGTCAGCACCAAAACCAACAGTGCATTCATCCGTCTAACTCATCGTCCATCATTACTTGCTGTGGCTCTCAGTTCTGAGCCTATTGGTTCCTACTGAAGAAGTAAATCTCCGAGAACAAGTCACAAACTTTTCATGGGATTTATTGGCAACTTTTAATAGATTTAAAACCAAACTTAAAACCTCTGTAAGTCTGAACAGCTGCCACTGTGGCCACAAGAGTCATAAAAGTCGGCAAACTGACTCAGTAACATCAGTCACACAGTGACATCTACCTCAAAGTTGCTAACATGCAACAACATAAGCTCGCTAAGCAAGTAAAGATGTAGCATCAAGAATCTTGAGGGTATACAGGTGCAATTAATTGCTTATGAGGACACCTTAAAATTTGTAAGATGAAGAATGTGTCTTTTTTTTAAAGTTATATAGGCTCGCTTCCAAAGTAAATGAATTGTAGTCTGTTCAAAATATTTCCATACTTTATCTTGTGCAGACAATGCTTCTTATTTTATCTATTTATTTTATTTGGTCTTTATGCTGTATATTTATTGTGCTTTATTGTACTGTGCAGCACTTTGGTAACCCTGTGTTTATAAAGCGTGCTATACAAATAAAGTGGATTGGATTGTTCATGTATCTACATTGTGTGTGTTAGCTCTTATTCATATCCAAAAGCTCCTCTGCACAGGTTTATTCTGCAGCTAAAGCTTGATTTTAGGAAAACAGTTTGAATGAGGTTCATGTTACAGGTTACAGGAAGGGACTTGGTCAATAAAGGATAGTGGGACATGTGTATGTGTGTGTGTGTGTGTGTGTGTCTACCTGCGTTGTGGTGTCTGTGGCTGTGTGTCGTCCTGGCTCTGTGCTGGTAGAGGCTCAGGCTATTGGAGGTGACGGAGGATGGCCGGTTGTGGCTCAGAGATGACGAACCGCCGGCTCCGCAGTCCACATCCTCCATGTTCACACCACTGTTACAGCTGGTCAGGTTGTCCTTACGCACCCTGCCACACACACACACACACACACAGATACAAACACAGCTTTGATTTATTTATTCATGTCCACATCGGTACAAAGGACACAAACCAGCAAACGGGCCATCAAAGATTTAGCAAGCCTTGACTCTTCCAGCTGGTTAAACGCACACGCACACTCACACTCACATATACATTTACACTCAGAGAGAGAGATGTTACATAACTGTGCTAGCATATGTGACAAAGTCTTCCTCTTAAATTAGTTAAATGTGTTCTTTTGGTCTTTGGCTACTTAGTGAAATTAAGACAACACCTTTAACTCAAGGCCGATGAAACAGGATTAACAATCTAATCTAATCTGGGAGGAAAACCCAGTTCCTAAGAAGCTTAAGAGAGAGCCACAAAGACACACACCATTAGTGACCTGCAGAGGTTAATGCAGAGCCTATATGATAAGATATGCAGTAATGTGTAAAGGAGGGATTGAGAAATGAAAGGGAGGAGATGGGAGGTGAGGGAAGGATTTAGAGCTGGAGGAGGAGAGAGAGAAACAGAGGAAGTCATATCTTCCGGCTCTCTTCCTCTCAAGCGTGCACTCCTACTGTCCCGCACATGTATTTAAAACTACAATAAATTGACGGGGAAGTCTCTGCTCGGTTTTTAATATCTCTTATTTCTAGATTTTTGACTGTTTACTAATCTTATTAAAGTTATAAAAAGTTTTTAAAATGCAGAAATGTATTTATTTTAAAATACTGACCGCAGCCATTTAGAGCAGAGCCAGGAACGAATAGAGTCCAGGCTTAAAGCGCCTCCTCCGATGCTGCGGAGCGTACGATGTGTTCCTGCGTACGATGTCGTCAGTGGTGACACATACCTAAAGAATGGCAGAAAAAGAACTTGAATACTATCAGCAGAAAATATACTAAATACTTTGTGTGCTATTAATGTGAAGTGATTTCCATGAATGCAAACTTTCAGCCGTATAACCCTGTGACCGACACATACATGGGGTAACCCAGTGGCTGGTCGCAGGACGAGTTGACCATGTTCCTCAGTGCCTGCTTTGAGTTTTGGATGCTGCCACGTTCTGGGTTTCGGTTTCGTAAGAAGACCAACTCTTGCTGCTGGCCTGCCCACAGACCTCGCACACACTCCTTATTGATCTGCAGAAAAGAGACGGAAGTGATGAAGAGATGTGATGAGAGAAGACAGATCACAGGTTTCATTGTCTTCTATCTGCAACAGATTAATTTGAATAAAATCAACTTACTTAACAAATCATCACAACATAAGAACGAACTGCAAAACCTTGTCTACGTTGATATAGGGCAGGATGTTTGTCATGCTATATGCACACTAGTAAGACCTTACAGGCAGTTAGGGACATATTTGCATTCAACCTACACCACGTTTGCTCACATTTCCACCGACAGCCTCTTCCATTTTACCTTGATGACCTTGAAGCTGAGGTGACGTTTGTACAGCATGATGATCTTATACTCGTCCGTGCCATCATCGATCATGTGTCTCAGTGTGAGCAGTGTGTCGCGGCTGGATAGCACAGCTTTACGCCAAGCGGGGTCACTCTCGTGGCAAATGACCAGGCTGCTGCGGTAGTTTGTGATGGCTTCGTACAAGATAGATGCCTCCTCAGTCTCTTCCAGACACGTGAAGTGATCCTGAAGGAGCAGGAGAGAGAGAGGCATGACTAGAGAATTTAATTACATTTATAGGAAAATATCTACTGCAGGCATGAGAAATGGTCATTATGAAGACCTAATTTGACCCAATTAAATGAGGCTTCAAATGTGTATGTATTTACTATACAGAAGATACAGTGAAAATGAACACAGTAGAGAGTACAGGTGCTGTTCGCTGTACCTGGTGCAGTTTGAGGCTCATTCTGACTGCGGGAGCCACAACCTTCTGCAGGAGGTCCAGATCAGCAAAAACCCACTCGTCTTTAGTGGCGATGCGGAAGTCGCCTTTAAACAGCGTGTTGAAACCGTACAGAAATGACTCCAGACTTGGAGGTGAACGGTGGAGGTTTGTGGGGAAACAGAGCAGGGATACACATATAGAGAGAGTGGATTAGCAACTGTGACATATACAGACAACACAAAGACAAAAAGTCATTTGAGTGCAGTCACAGAAATGAATGAATGATGTGGATGTTTTTTAGTAGCTTGTGCCTCCTTGTGGTGTATCTGTGTAGCTGCGTGTAAATAACTGCTGCTGCTGTCTATTAACTGACCTGTTAATCCTGTTTTTACACATTATGGGAAAATTGTAAAATTATATGTCATTTATTAATTTGACACCCTTTCAGATTTATATCTACATACAGTATCACTGTTGTCGCTCAGGTTTACCTGTTGGACATGTTGTGTGATGCCGTGCCGAGGGATCTCCTCCCCAGGACCGAGAGAGCGTAACACAGAGTCACCAGAGGAGAGTCTTCATCACTGTCCACAGGCTGAAAAACACAAACACAAAAACAGATATAGTAGTATTAGTGCATTTATATGTGAACATATTTAGTCTTTTGCTTTCCATGAGAATTTAAAAAAAAAAGAAAATTAAAAAGAAAATTAAATTCATTCATAAATTAAGTGGGGTTTTTCCACTGGTTCCTGCTCCTTAAATGTGAATATTTGCTCATTTTCATAGCCTTCTATGACTAAATATTGTAGGTTTTGGATATTTGGTTAGACAAAACAAACAATTTGAATATGTCATGGGCCTCTTATGGGCATTTTTCACTATTTTCTGACAGTTTAAAGACTAAATGAATAACTGATGCGATTTAATTGATACACAGCAGTGGACAATAATTCTGCTGTGACCCATAATATGTTATGTTATGTGACATACTGTTTCCATTTTGCCGCCGCAGTACTGGATCCATTCCAGGTAGACATTGCAAAAGCTGGCGCGTGTCACCCCCTGCAGGCAGTGCACGTAGTCTTCATCAATCTTCACACTGAAGACCTGAGGATCACGCTCAATGTGGTGCCACTTGGTGTAGGACTGCAGCGCCTCCTGGACAGTCGTGTCCTTGAGCCAGGTGGACAGTTTAGGAGAGTGGACCAGAAAGTAGATAATACTCTGAGAGAAGAGAGGGAAGATGGAGGGATGGAGGGCAGAAAGGGAAGAATGAAGGAGAATAGTGGCGTGTGAAGGGGTACAATTAGACAAAAGCAAGGTACTTAGGCACAAGTAAAGTGAAAGAAATGTGCACTTGTACAGAGTGTAGTAGCTGCTGACCACATCCAGAATCACTATTGGCAGGCTGCCATTTGTAGTAATGATTAATGTAGAAGGTATGGGTTTATCTGGCAATTAAACCATTTAACCTTTGGGCAGTGAAACCGTTAAGAGCCTTTTGAGAATAGTGGAATATTCAATTTGTCAGTCTGCCACTGGAGAGAAGGCGCCTGAATATATCAAAGGTTGATGCATTATTAAAGCTGCACTCGGTTTCTTTCAATACCAGTGACTCTAAATTACAACGAGAAGAAAACATACACTTAAATATGCAGGAATTACAAACTGTAGTGTAGGAAAATGCTTTGGCATCTAGAAAACTGGCGACTGTAAAAGAAGACTAAAGAAATCAGAAAATATTCACATTTGAAAAGCTGAAATCAAAGAACTTGGATATTTTTTTCTCTTAAAGAATATCCAATTGATTTATTGGGTTCAAAATATATATTTAATACACTGAATATCAATATGTTTCCCAGCCCTAGTAAGGTGGTAATATCCTGATATGCATCTAAATCATCAGCAGTGCCTGAGTACACAGGTGTGAGTGAAAGCGTACCTTCAGGTAGTAGGTGATGAGCAGCTTTCGGAGGTCGTAGACTTGCAGCATGGTGGCGGCGTTGTTCTCACTGATGCTATAACCTTCCAGCAGGTACTTGGTGGCCATCACCTCCCAGGCCAGCCAGCGCAGGTTGAAGGCTGCGTTGCACGACAGCATGTGGGGCAAGTGGCCTGGCTCGCAGCAGCAGCATGCATCGTCCTCCTCCACACCCTCCGTGATGGCCTCCACCTCTCGCTGCTGGCAGTATGTTCCTGTGATGGAGAGAGATGGACATTGATTCAGAGAGATGGATGGAAACAAAGAAGGGATGAAAAAAAGGAAGAGAGGGACGGTCGAACTGTACCTCTGAACTCCAGACCTCTCAGCTGGAAGGTGACCAACCCGTTGCCGATCTCGATGAGGTGGACCAGGGCATTGAGGTAGTCTGACGCCAGGATGAAACAGTCTCCAGCACTGTAGTTGCCCCATCGGCCCAACATAAGGTCCCCACAGAGTGAATGCTGTAGCGAGCGTGTCAGGTACTCGTAGAAGATGGAGTTTAAGTTGTTATCGTCACACCCTGAGAAAGGAGGAAAGTAAAGTTAGATCAAAAATGAAAGTAGATCAAGTTTGGCTATTTCTTTTCCTCATTGATTCTAAACTGCAAGAAGTGATTTTGTGCCTTTTGTGATTTGTGGCTATGAAAATGTCATAAAATCAATCCTGAATAAATATCCTTAATTATTCTAAAGTAACACACCCTTTTTTTTTGATTTACAGAGAAAGAACTCACCTGTCTCCTTATCCACTTGAGACACCAGCCTGCTGTTGGAGTTGTCAATACGCTTTGTACTGCAGAGGGTGAGAGGCAAAACATTTTGTGTTTAGAAGTTCACACTGACAACCTGCACATCTGTTACCTAAAGCACCGAGGTTTGAGCCCAGGAGAGATGATGCTGTCAATAGATGTAGATTCATAAGTTTCAGTCCTCATACTGACAACAGAGTCTAAATATAATCACAGTCTACTTCACAAAAAAGCTTCAGGAGTATTTCTGGAGGGCTTTCAGCAGGCTGAAGTACAAACAGTCACCCACATCAATAAGTAAGAGGCACCAGAGGAGTTGGATTATGTAAGTGTGAGTGAAACAGAGAGAGAGAGAGCTTGAGTCTGCCTTAAATAAATAATTTACAGACAAAGGATAGATGTGAGAATTCACACTCAACTCATTAGTTATACAAAAGAATTGTCTTCCTCAAGTATATTGAGAAAAAAACACAATAGAAGATCTAGCATGAGTCACATGGACACAGTGAACAGCACTTTATATGTTACATAGTGATGTTGGTGATAAATATTAACTTTAAGTTCTTTTTTTTTCAAATATATCTGTTTGATAAAGGCAACATAAAAATAAAACTAGGCAATGTAGTGTTCAGCAAACATTACTTACATTACCTAAATAGGAGTAAACTGTGCATTTGCTGGGAACTATTTTCAGTTGAGGATTAATACACATTTGGTGCACTACTTACTGTATATCAGGCTTTGGCTACACAAGTACTAACGGTTAGTAGAATCAGTTCATTGTTTGTTTTGGTCTTTTCAAGTGATTTATTGACGATATGAAAAATTGTTAACTTCATTAACTGGTTTTTGAGATGTCCTTACATCTGGACTTGATAATGCAAGCAAACAATCTTCAGTGGCACCTCCAGGCTGTCTGAAAAGCTCACTGCATCGAGATCTTACTTGTAGTTTCGCTCCCAAAACTTGATGGGCCGTGGATAGGAGGAAATGAAAATGGCACTGCCCAGGAAGGGAGCCAGCGGGGTGTAGAAGATGGTGGTGAGCAGAGTCTGGAGCAGGAGCATGGCTGAGTCTGGACACACATACGGCAGTCAAGAAAAATGAAAAAACAGGTACTGATGCACTCTCACACACATACACACGCAGGTCTTAAGAGAAAGGATACGAGGCACCGCAAACGGCTGAGCAAAGGCATGGAAAGCACTGCCCCAGGCGATCTGCCAGGGAGCGATGTAGACCAGGATGAAATGGAGCTTCAGCAGCAGCTCACGCATCTGGACAGAAACAGAAACAACACACGGTCAGTCTCAAATGAGCACAGTGCAACAGAACAGTAGTCGTACTAAAGGCATGCTGAAAAAAATGAGTCTCGCACAACCTCACAGAACAAAATAAAGCTATTACATTCCTCTGTGATAAATAGATAAATGATAAATAGAAATGAATGCAACACAATATGTCTGTGAGTCTCACGTAAAAACAAAACAAAAGCCAATTTGGTTCAAAATGTACAGAAAAAGACTTTTGGTGTTTGCTTACACAAGTAGTGAAAACAGCAGTGAAACCACCACACCAAAGAGAAAATATGTTTCCACTGCAAAGTCACAGAAGACATTACACAAATGTTCTCACAGGCCGAGTTGTTTTCCCCATGTTGACTGAACTGACCTGTATGTAAATAACTTTAAAGGTCAGGGATGAATTGAGACGTCAATAGTCAAACAGAAATCCGTCTGCTTGTTTACTGGAGTGTGTGTATCTGACTGCTGATATTTTGATTCTTACTTGTATTTCTCTTTCGTTGTCTGTGTCCTGTTGGTCTCTGTGTTTCTGAATCCATCTATTTTAGAGATTTAATCCTTCTATATATATATTATATATTCCCATACACAGCACCTTATCTTATAATATTAGCTTTAATAGCTCATAGTTATATATCTGTTTTCTCACTTTATGGAAGACAATGGACATGATGAAGAAGTCCAGCAGAAAGCTCTCGGAGGCGTGCGGGCAGTCGAAGTGGAAGAAGACGAGTGTGAAGAGCAGGGTGAGGAACTGGAAGCTGGGGTCGCAGAAGGATGAACGCAGAAGTTTGAGCCCAGCGACAGTCGTCAGGAGAACATCGCAGCTGGAGGAGGGACGAACAAACAACAGCGACTTAAGACAATAGATGACAGGTATCGATGGACAGGCTAGATTTATGTGCCCACTCACTGGATTCCCAGCTTCTTGCGGTGACTGAGGGCAAAGCCGTCGTTAGTGAGCGCGCTCAGAACGATGGCCGGGTACACCACGTACTTCTCAAAACACAGGAGCCCCACGTACAGTCGCTCAAACCACATCAGCACAGCGTCCTCTTTAAGACAAGCAAGAATAACAAACATAACAAGATAGATCAGAATGACGGCTTTATACCGCCAGGAGAGATGTAGCTCAGGTGTATCAGCATTACATATGCGCACATCTACTCTCAGCAAATTTTGATTTTGAACATTTCATCGGTTCTGGATCTCAATCCAGATGCAGATTACACAATATTTTCTATTATCCAAAAATAATAATATATGCATAATAATTAATGCAATTTGGTGGAGCACACATGATGCATGTAAACCCTTAGATCTAGTTGATCCATGGCATCCTGACCTCTTGGTTCAAATTGGTGGTACTCCTTGGTCTTGAGGACCGGATGGGAGATCCACAGCCATGGGTGATGCTTCCTCAGCTGGGGGATCAGATAGTGGGTGACAAACCCCACCGTAGCCGCCAGCGCGTACAGCACAATGGTCACAAAGGGCTGGAAACAAGTCAATATATAATGAAAGAAACAAGATGAATGTTATATGAATATTTGAATATATGAGATATTAAGTTGATCTGTGGGGTTTTGATCTTAACGATTACAGTTTAATAAGTCAAAATGAAGCAAAGTAATTGGAAAACAACAAAGAATCTCACCTTGAGAGACAGAAACACAGTACTGGCTGTGATAGCGAAGGTTAGGATGTAGGCGACAGAGCACACAACCACATCCGACAGCAGAATCTCCTTCTGCAAGAGCAAAAGAGGAAGGGAGAGCTGCAGTGACTAGTAATCCACACTGAATTCATTTGTCAGACTCATTTAGGTGTATGATTATTTCTGTCTAATTGTTCTGAGCCTTCAGTCTTTGGAGATCAAAGCGGCTGCAGCTTCAGAACAGTTAAGAGCTTCATAATCCTCATTAACACTGTAAAAGGCGGCAGGAGGATTGTTTTCTCTGATGCTTAATTTCCCATAATCACAGACAATGATCAACAGCAAACGTTGTATTATAATCCATCTTGCAACACTGAGTTTAAGGCACATACAGCACATATGAAATCCAGGATTTACTGTAGGTCACTTTAGGTGACGTGTCAACGTGAGCTGATATGAGCTAATATCTCTCTGGGCTGCTGCAATTCAAAACCATAAAAACTGTCCAATTAATTCTCAGAGGACTAAAATTAATTAACTACGGGTAAAGTGTTTGTTTATGTAGAAATAAATTATCCAAATGGCTGAAAATAACCTGAAACATTACCCATAATCTTCCACTAATGACATTATTGATCAAACAAAGGAGTATTAGCTTTAGTGTATCAGTTTATTTATATATACTTGTTTACCATAGAGTTCTGCAGTTTCTCCGGCAACGGGTCTTTAATGTCGGAGTCTTCCTCCTCCTCTTCCTCACTCTCCACCAAAGCAGGCATCACCTTTGACTTGATCAGTGATCTGTAAATTAAAATGTATAGGTTAGGACATGAGGAATGTGAGTTAGTCTACACATTAACCACATCTCTTTTATATCTAATCTTTCATTCAAAGATTATTAAGGAGATGCAACCGGGGAAAATACACACACACACACTGATACTCACAGCAGTATAGAGGGGTCACTGCTCTGTCGGCTGAGGTGGTAGGAGAAGACCACCAAAAGGCCACAGAAACCAGAGAACAAGGCTGGGGTGTGCTGCTCATCCCACGGCTCCTGTAACCACACATTCACATACACACCGGTGTGAATCATACTATCACATACTTCTCAAAGCTGCTGCTTTTAGTTCTTCACAGCTTCAACAGTTTTTCCCCCCAGCATCATCCTTGTAGTGATTTTTGAAGGATGTGTTTTGCTGCAGTTCGGCTTTGTTCCATTAGTAAAACTCTCTGGCTGCGGGCTATTTATAACTGAACTCCATGTTTTCTTCTAATCCTACAGTCAGGAGGATGACCAATAACACAGACTCAGAGCAAAACTATGTACTTGTTCAACCCTGAAGCCTCTGTTTTGTTTAATTTCAACAGGAGATGAAACTACCTTGAGAGCTCCGAAGCAGAAACCGTACAGCAGAGACAGAGCGACCAAACTGCGTAGGATGCTGTAGATTGCAGAGATGAGACTCGTAGCAGCTGAAATTAAAGTGAAGATGAAGATAGACGCAGCAGTATTAAACAAAGACAAACAAAGCTTTGCTTGTGGTTTTTCAATCACTAAAAAGACATCAAACCAGAAATACAATTCCACATCCATAAATAACAGTATAAAGTTAATGAAATCAAAAGATTAGAAAAAAGATTTACTAACCTGTGCCACCAAAAAAGTGCATGTCAATCTGCTCCAGCACATAGATGGTGAATGTGTTGATTTGGGGGAAAAGACCCACCAGAAAGGTGATAGGGAAGCAATGGGTAAAACCTGTTTACACAAACAAAATATAGAGAATCTATTACTTTCAAACAAAAATAAGTAATAAACGACAACTGGAAAAAAAACAAAGTGGGCATAAAATCATACATAGTTTTTAAGAAAACCAGGCTGCACATGTACCCATGCTTGTGTGTATTTTTTTGAGTGTGTGCCTCTCCTGGTAGATTTCTCCCTACCCACTAGCAGGTCTCGCAAGAAGCCCAGTAAGTCATGGCAGACGATAGTGACGCCGTACATGGTGGAGACGGGCAGGTCCTTCCTCCTCAGCAGCTGCTCCAGAAACCAGATCAGAGCACAGAAGATGCAGAAGTAGGCCGCTCGGCTGTAGGCCACCAGCTGGTTGTGACCCTTGAGACGCACACACACATGAACACACACATTTTAGGATGTTAGATAAAGCAGTAGAGCTTAATCCTTAAAGTTGAATGCCCATACATCTTGTACTTTGATGTGTTTGGGTTTTTTTTTTTTTTGTTGTGTCATCTTTGCTCTGTAATATTTCATCAGTGGTTCAGTACCAAAGCAATATTAAACTCACATGTGTTGGTGAAGCTGCATCTGGTTGAACACTCTGCAAAACAAAACCACACAAGCCAAAATGTAATCACCATTTGCAAATACATGACAACAAATAAAAACAACAACGACATACTACCCAGTTTAACAGAAGAGGAAGTGAGTGGGAGTAAATAGGAACTCAGTCTGAGGTCATATTGTAAGTTGAATCTAAATTAGGTCACCATGGCCCACAATTGAAGCCACATCATTTATTATTAATTGATGAAATTTAATTCAAGTTGGTTTTAGTAGTTAAATACTTTTCTTAAGTACATCAAAGAAGACATTTTTTACAAAAAATATCAATTTCCCTTATGACTTGAGTTCAATTTCAGTTTCAGAAAATAATACCTCAAAGTCACAGTTTGCAGACATGGCTCATAGTTAATAGGTTAGTATCCTTCCTGGATTTGGTATGTTTTTACCTTCAGTAAGGAGTACTGACAGCTGGCGATGACCAGGCAGAACTGGAAGACCCAGAAGTCTTTGAAGCAGCCGTCATTGAGAAGCACAAAACCAAGGAAGGAAACCAGGAAGGCCATGAAGACAGCGACTAGATTCTCCAGGACCTCTTGGTTTCTACACAGACACAGCACAGACAACAGCATACAGCAATGCATTAAGGTGGGTGTTTTTGAATCTGCAAGATGGAGGATGTAAATGAAGTTATGAGTTTCCAGATGTGGGTGTTTGATATTATCTGTTTTGTATTTTTACCTGTCCAATAGGGCAAGCAGGGTGAGCCGGTCATATAAAATGTTGATCCACTTCCCAGGAAACAGTTTGAGTTTGTAATAAATCTTCCTGGTCGGTTTCTCCTGAGTGGAAGTGTCTGATGACTCATCCAAAGAGTCCTCTTCCTGACACACACACGCACATGTACACAAACACACATGAATTCAACTGCAATGATACAGGAAACAACAGGAGTCTGTTTTTTTTATATAGCAACACAACTGAAAAACACAGTAAGAATGATTAAAGGTACACAGAGCAACATCTTATACACAATGTGCAACACAAGCTCACACAAACAAACACGGTGCATTAATGATTCAGCAGAGAGTCTGTGTTGTTTGTGCTTCAACAGGTAGCTACTGTCAGGCCTGCTGATCTACATACAGACATAAAGTAGAATGAATAGCACTGATCATTTGGCTACTGTTTCAAACAGCAGCAGCAACTCATATTTACATCAAAGTTAATCACAACTCTATTACCATCTTCTTATTCGTACAACAACATTTAGCAAATCATATACTGTATGCTAGTGCAATTCAGGACAAAAGAGAAACAGTGAAAGTAGATGGACACCTGAAACATCTCAGGGTGTGTCCTCCGTGGCCGTAGTCGGTGTGCAGGGATGATGCGTCGCTGGAAAGGGCAGTCAGTGTGACCACCCACCAGGCCATCCTGACACTCCGAGTTGGAAGAAGTTGACAGCAGGTCACTGAAGACACACACAAAACAGGCTGATGTTAATATGTGAAATAGGACATGTTGGTGCAGGAAACAGAGATGATGAGGAGGTGCTGGGCAGGTTTGGTATCCAGGAGAGGAACACAGAATGACAGATGGTTGTTGATTTTGCAAAAAGGATGGAAATATGTAGTGGATACTTTTTTTCAGAGGAGGCAGGAACATAGGATGACCTATAAGAATGGAAGTAGGAGGTTTGCAGGACTTTTAGGAAGGAGTTGAGACAGGCTCTGACTGGTCAGGGGATGCTTCCAGACAACTGGACAACTACAGCTAATGTGTTTAGGGAGACAGGTAGGTAGGCTTGGTGTGTCACCTGGAAGGAAAATAGATACTTGTTGGAATGAGGAGGTGCAGGGGTGTATACGGTGAAAGAGGTTAGCGAAGAAGAAGAGGGACACTGAGTGGACTAAAGAGAATAGACAGGAGTGCAGAGAGATGGAGTGTAAGGTGAAAGTGGAGGTGGTAAAGGCTAAACAAGAGGCTTATAATGACTTGTATGCAAGGTTGGACAGTAAGGAGGGAGAGACTGATCTGGTTGGCAAGGCAGAGAGACAGAGATGGGAAGGACGTACAGCAGGTCAGGGTGATTAAGGATAGGGATGGAAGTGTATTGACAGGTGCCAATAGTGTGATGAGAAGATGGAAAGAATACTTTGAAGAGTTGATGAATGAGGAAAATTAGGGAGAACGAAGAGTAAAATAGGTGACTGCTGTGGACCAGGAATTAGCAAAGATTAGTAAGGATGTGAGGAGGGCACTGGAGAGGATGAAGAGTGGCAAGGCACTCGGTCCTGATGATATACCTGTGGAGGTATGGAAGTGTGTAGGAGAGGTGGCAGTAGAGTTTTTGATAGGGTTGTTCAACAGGATCTTAGATAGTGAGAAGATGCCTGATGAATGGAGAAGAAGTGTGATGGCGCCAGTTTTTAAGAACAAGGGAGATGTGCAGAGTTGAGGCAACTACAGAGGAATAAAGCTAATGAGCCATACAATGAAGTTATGGGAAAGAGTAGTTGACGCTAGACTAAGGGCAAAAGTGAGCATTTGTGAACAGCAGTACTACCGATACAGTATTTTCTTTGAGGATGTTGATAGAGAAGTACAGATAAGGTCAGAGAGAGCTGCACTGTGTCTTTGTAAATCTGGAGAAAGCTTATGACATAGTGCTTATGACCAGTGATGTTGTTTGCTCTAGAGACAGTACCACTGAGGAAGACAGGGGGCAGAGCTGGAGGTAGCAGAGATGAAGGTGCTGAGGTTCTCTTTGGAAGTGACCAGGATGGATAGGATCAGGAATGAGTACATCACAGGGACAACACAGGCTTTGGAGATAAAATCTGAGAGGCCAGACTGAGATGGTTCGGACATGTCCAGAGGAGCAATAGTGAATATATTGGTAAAAGGATGCTGAGTCTTGAACTGCCAGGCAGGAGGTCTAGAGGAAGACCAAAGAGATTACATGCAAGGGACTTGAAAGCAGTGGAGGAGAAAGAAAATAAAAGAAAAAAAGAAGTGTTGAAGGTAAAGAAAAATGATGAAGAGAGTGAAAGCAGTACCACATGTTGCCAGTGATGAGCTCAGCTCCTAGTGGCAGGTTGAGGGCTCTCTCTGCATACAGCTTACGAGGCCTGTCTCCTGGTAAAACACAAAACACATAAAACTGGTCAGAAATGTCTATTTTGGACAACCGGCTGTTCAGCAGTGAAATCTTTTATGTGGGATTTGAATTCATTTGTTGATGAAGCATGGTAGAAATACAGATAGTAATCAGAGACTGACCAGCTTCACATTTTGGAGGCTGTCCAGAAAGATGCCATTTAATCCACCAGATTTTTAGCTGTTTCAAAAACAAAGCCATCAGCTGCTGGCACAGCCTCCCACACATACAGTATATTTGTGCAAAAGATCAAAATATTATCTTACTGTCACAGCACAAATTCCCCAAACTGACAGGGGATCAGACTGACTGAGTGTATTAACAGTACCTCATTGTTGAAAACATATAACTTATCACAGCTTGTCTCCAGACAGAAAACATAATTTCCAGGAACTATTTGGAAGATTGTGTAAATACTAATGTGTGGTTCAAGGGTGTAGCTGCTTACTGTGTACAGTGTGAAAGGTATAGGCATCTTCTTTGTTGGTAGCCTCTGGTCTGCAGATGACCTGCAGCATGGAGCTTTCTGACTGAGAGGTTTGAGAAGGTAGAGAATCATAATCCGGATCCTTTTCTCTGTCTGTCTGAGGGCTGGAGACAGAAAACACAATCAGATGGAGATCCTGGATGCTCGAGTCTGTATAAAATGCACTGTAAGTGTACACAGGTCTGCATCTGAGCTGATCTGAATATTTTTACTGAAGCATACGAGTGTATAAGCATGTGTACCTGTCAGGGGAGACTATTGGGATGTGTGTGGGTGGTATGGCTTGTAGAGTGTCAGTAGCCAGACTGGTGGGTGGTTTGGGTCTCTGTGGTTTGTTGTTCAAGTTGGTCTCTGTTATCGTCTCATCTGGTCTGGAACTTGCACTATTTTCTGTAAACAGAACAATTTTTTTTTGTAAAGATCAAATTAACAGAAACATATTTTTTTAATGAAATGAAATATGAAGCCCCAATTGATAGTGTGAGAATTCATATTTGCTACCTTTAAAATGTTACCGTTTGCAATTTAATATTAGACTATGTGTACATGAAAAGGTGATGCTCGTAGTGATAACCTGGCAGATCAGTCACCCAATTCCGCAGTCACTCAATTTAAGAGCATTTTATGGTTTATGGCCTGTAACTTTACTTTTACTAAGTTAGCAACTAGTTAGTGAATGTAGCATAGCATATAGTAAGCTAAACATTTCATTCAGGAGTTGGTGGAAACCAAACAGATTTAAAAAAAGAGTGAATATTGGACTTACATTCCTCAAATGTCCAGTAACATGACTCCAAATGAATGCTAATGCTACATGTGCCTTGTAATGTCTACACAGGTAATTGTTTGCTAGCATGTTAGTCATAAAAACCTTATACGGTGAGTGTCAGTGTTGTGTTACCAGCTTATTCAGCTCGCCCCGAATGTGGTCAAAATGATAGATTAGTGCAGGTTTAAATAGTACCAGAGGAATCAACATTTTAACATTTTAACTATATTAATTAAAAGATGACAAGCCCACCGACTGCCCAACATTAGCATCCTTAGAGCCTAGAGGAGCTAAAAATATCTTAATGATCTGAAGCCAACATTTAAAAATGGAACTGAAATGAATATAACAACATATCAAGACTCGCTGTTTCTACAGTACAGCAATAATCAGCCATCACACAGGGAGCTTTATGTCAACAGAAGCAACAGTGGGGAAAAGCATTTGCAGCTCTTAAACCAGTGCTGACAGCACTCATTCATGCACTTGTATCTAAACAGAGGAGAAACAAACCCTTTTGCTGGCATTCACTCTCCTCTGAAGCTCCTGTTTCCTCGTTGCTCTCTGGACCCTCCTCCTGTGTGCTGGCTCCTGCCCCTCTGGTGCTGAGAGATCCTAACAAGGAGACGAATTCCAAGAAGTTGGATTCGTTGGGAATCTGGCCCTCCTTCGCCTCTAGATCTGATTTGGAACTGGTCATGCTGGTCTAATAGAGAGACAAATGTTTGTATGTATGCATGAACAGACGGATGGAAATTATCAGAGCGAAGACAGAAATAGAAGCAGAGCTGAAGCGCCAACATACTGCGTTATGGGAGCGATCTGAAAGCAGCACAGCATCTTTCCCACTGTCCATGCTCAGCCCGCGGATGTGAGTCCTTCCTCCAGGCCCGTAGCGACCCAAAGCTGGCGGCAGACGTAGGAAACCTTGTGGATCCACGTTAGAATCCAGAGGGTCCGTGTCATCAGGGTGGGAGTGGACGTCGATGCCAGACGAGCTGTTGTCATTGGTTAGCTGTGGGCTTGGCGTGCTGTTATTAGAAAGCTGGAGTCCGAGATGTTCCTGATCTGGATCCGGACACTCCAGTGTGGTTGACTCAGAACTGGTTGTCTCTCTACACAAGTGATACTCTTCACTTTGGCTCGCCGCCTGTTGCTGTTTCGGGGTGGGGTCGTCCTCTGAGCCAGGTGTTTCTTCTCCTTCTTCTACTTCATGCTTCTCCTCCTCCTCCTCAGGGGAGTCAAAGGTGATGACGGGGATTTTGATGTGACATTCTCCTGCATCCTTTTGGGCCTGATGGGACACACACAGACATGTTACACAGACTGTATTCTTTACATGTAACAAAGCCTTTTTTAGGAAACAGCCCTGACGTGAGCTGGTGTACTAACTTCCTCTGCATGACTATCTTCTCAGTTTAGATTGAGCACAGCAGTGTGAGTTAATTTGAAAATACTGTGTCTGGACTTCCACATACGCTTGCAGACTTGAAAGTGCATTCCTGTGAAATTCAGACTGTCAAGTGCTCTACCGTGATTCAAGCGTTTGGCGTATCCATGGCAACAAGTGAGGACTTATTGCCCACTACATTTTAGTTCAACAGTAGAACACAATTTATTACTGCAGGACTTTTTTTCTGGTAGCATTACATATATACAACAGAAATAAAGTAAAGAAAACAGAAAATGCACAGGATGACTAAAAGCCATAATAAAACTACACACTACATTTCATGACATTAGCCCTCCTTGAAAATAGTGTATTTTCAATTGTTTACAAACTCTGTGCAGCCAAATGTCGTTCAAACCCACAGATCACTTCGTTTCACAACGTTTCCAAAGATATGTCTGAGATGTCTTTTGGTAAATGTGTATAAAATGATAAAAAAGTAAACTGAGATGGATAACAAGATGTTAAATGTGATTTATGGAGAGAGCTACTACTGAGGTCCAAGCGGATGCAGAGCGACAGGTATTCACAGCAGCTCGGTCTTACCTGTGCGTTCTCCAGAAGGCTCTGCTTAACGCTCTCCTCCAGCTGAGCAGCAGTCTGAGGGTCGCAGCTCATGGTGATGATGATCTTCACTGTGTCGCTGACGTCCAGGTGAGCGGATACAGGCGTGGGACCAGAGTTGTCTACGAGAACCACTTCAATCTCATCAGAACAATACGCCTCCTCTACTTGCTCAGCCTGATAGACATACAACACAAGAGACCGTCAGTGATGAGAGTGATCCGCATCATCAGTGCATCACTCAACTCTGTAGAAGTCACATTACGTCATATTCAAACCTTGCAAACTACTTATACTTATATAAGACCTACTGGGATGTTGATGAAATCATTCTGGTGGTCCTGGGGGGTCTCCAGTGAGTTACTGTTGGCATCTGAGGGCTCTTTTTGCCCCTCATTCTCCTCCTCGCTCTCATCTTCACTTCCCTTAGAGGGAGGGAGACCTTCATCAGCTGTATCCCTGTCTGCTTTATCATTGCTGTCTTCCTGTTTTTCTATCCTGTCCTGCTCTGAGTCTTTCTCTACTCTTCTTTCCTGTTCAGATTGGTCTTTATCCATCCCTGTCAAAGAGATCTGAACATCTACTCCCTCTTTCACAGCTCCAGTGTCAATTATTTCTGTGTCCATTTTCCTTGTCCCACTAGCAGATCCAGGCTGCGTCTCTTCTCTTTCAGTTTGAGATGGGGGCCTCTGCTGGGCCTGCAGCAGGGGGGCGGTCTGGTTGGGATTAGGGCTGGAGACGTCATCTGGAGAAGGCTCTGGGCTTGGGTGTAGGCCTCCCTCGATGGGCCTCTCCTCTGCAGCACACTCACCCTGGCCTGGAATCAAACCAAATATTAAGTTATGTTGTAGATTTTAAGCGTAACAATAACAAAATCACTTTAATCCTAGCTTCATCCCTTTTAGCTAAATTCAAATTCCTGCCATAGAAATGTCATATTGCTGTACCATATTTGGTTGGAATGACATCATCAGCTATAAACCAAAACATAAATCAAGCTGTATGTGAGTTTGTCACTGACAGATAAATAGTTTCTAGTTGCATTAAAATGAACTCTAGAAGATACCATTATTTTGATACTATTATTTGATACTGCAGCCATCTGATGCAGTGTTTATATCCCCTTTTTTTCAATCAGCTGACTTTGCTCTGACTGTTTCCCAGTGCATTAAGTCATTACTTTGCTGGAAGCAGTCAGCTGGTGTTACTGGTTGGCTAATTGTCCGGCTGCTAGTTCTGTGCTTGTCTGAGCATATTTACAACAATGATGTGTTAGCAGAAAAGGAAGTTATCAAGCTACATTTTCTAAGGAGTCATCCAGTGTATTAGGGAAGAGGAACAGAGTTGGCTTTCAGCAGAGACTGAGTTTCCCCGAAGCACACGTATACAACCTTGATGGGTTTATTTCTCATGACATATGGGGGGATTTTAACACACACCTGTTCTACACACAAGTTCGAACAACACCAGGTACTGTTGGCTCCATTATTTCAAAGTAAAACTACACAAAATCATCAAGGTGTTTCTCCCATAGTCAGTCAGATGGCAGACAGAGATGGATCACCTGGACTCTTTTTTGCCTTTTCTTTACTTTTTCCCTGTTTTTATTATTATTACTGTTTCTATGTATTTTCTCATTCTGAACTACAATTTCCCCGGAGAAAGGATATCACCTGAATCAATACCAGATTGATTTTCATCATTCACTCCTCTATTTCCAATTTTACCATGCACGCTCATTTCTATACAATGTAATATGCCACGATGACTTCTGAAGCATATGTTTTTGTAATAATTCAGCAACTCCCATGATGGCTTCATATCTCTGCTTTCCCCTAAACAAAATGATATCAAATAACTGTTTTAAAGCAGAACATGCACATACATTAGCTTATTCAAAATTAGAGAGAGAACAGCATCACCTTCCACAGTCTTCACCTCATCTGATTTTGAACACTCCTGTATGGAAGACAATTCAGAAACACATTAGTAAAAATTAGGACATAATATGAACGACTGAATTATACGTTCATGTTGGCAGGCGTCACTCACCATCCCAATCAGGCCTGAGTCGGTTTCAGTCTGTTTCACTGTCACCTGGATCACCGGACTGGGACGCTTTAGTGCCAACATCGTCATGGCAACACTGTCGGGGACTGTGCTGCTCTTCCTATTAGACAAAGACAGAGATGGGGGAGAAATTAAATGAAGTGAGACAGACATATGGATGTGTGTAGAAGTTCATACATCAATACTTCAGTCACTTTCTGGGAGAAAATCATCCAACCTCTCATGCTTTGAATGCTACAATACTCCGGTTTGCTGTTTCATCTCTCCACACACACACACACACACACACTTCATACATTATAACAAAAACAAAAAAGAAATATACACAAACAGGGAACAGGAACCAGTGGGTTTTCTTTTATTAGTCGCTTTGCAGATCAAGTGTGTCACAGCAGAGTGGCTGACTGAAGATCACTGACCTCTCCTCATTAGCTCACTCATTCACCAAGTCTTTGAAATGAAGTGGAAAGAGTCTGTATCCCACTTTGAGACACTTGATCACAAAATCATCTAACCATCTAATCTCAAAGAAAGAGAGGAGTGAGACAGAGGGGAAAAAATAAGCACATACAGAGAGAAAGAGGAGACTACTGGTAAAAAACGGTAAACACAAATACTTGTTAACAGTAACATTATTCAAAAAGCACAAATGTACATGTTCATGTTAATAATTAAATTGTAATCGTAAGGGATTTAGCCTGCTGGCCTACATTATCTAATGATTAACCTGGCAGCTGAGCAGAATCACCAGTTTGTCTCTGCGTGCCCCCTCAATACATCCATAAAAGTGAGCCCACATTCCTCAGCTACTTCACATTGATCCACTGACTGTGATTTCAGAATTCAACATGTGACTGTTAGCTCCCACCTGATGCTAGCAGGCAAGCAGGAGTCCGAGGCGTTACTTTTCTTTTCCGGAGCCTTGCTGAGGTCAGAGAGGCTGCTGCGGACCACCGCCTCGCCCTCGTCGAACATCAGGTGCAGTCGATAGTTGGCCAGTTTGATGAAAATGAAGAACGCAGTGATGGAGGTACAGTAGATGCTCAAAGCCATGGTGGTAGGGGGCAGAGCCTGAGGAGAGGAGAGGAGAGGAGAGGAGAGGAGAGGAGAGGAGAGGAGAGGAGAGGAGAGGAGAGGAGAGGAGAGGATAGGAGAGGAGAGGAGAGGAGAGGAGAGGAGAGGAGAGGAGAGGAGAGACAAAGTATCTGCATCATGCTGATACATGAGTCATATGGGTCTACAGAGAGGTTGGATGTAGACAGATATTAATGTCTGCAGGTACAAATTTAAAGTCCAGATCTGTCATCCACTTGCAACTGTACCTATATTTGATTGTCCCTCAACTTTCTACAGTGATTTATTTTGATCTCTGTGTTGTGTGTGACCTTCAGATAAAATGCTAATCATCTTGAAATTTGAAGCACGGCTGCATCTCTCCCAGAAAGAGCTTGTGTTGTTTTTGCATGGGAAGCAGTGGGTGTTTTCAAACAGACTTTGAAAAACTGTCTGGAACAACATCAAAAACAGAGAATGAGGAGAAGAGATGTGCACTCATCTCACATAATTATAATCTGCAAAGAATATTATCTAATCTGGATTAATCTAGATGATGTACCCGTTGTTGGATACGGGTTAAGTCATTTCTATACACATACAATAAGTAGTTACCCTTTCAGTGCATGGCTACTACTCACATCATGTAATGTATTCATTTCAGGAAGTGGATGAGACTTGTGAGTACACCGTTTTATCATTCATGCTTCATCACAGCCCATGTGGTAACTCTTCTTTTCTCTGTTTGTTCATGCTACCATTCTGCTGTATAAAGCAGTGTTTTGCAGCGAGAGAACACAAAGGTCACTGAGGAGGTCCCTAGAAAGAAGAAGGGTTTAATTTGACTGTGTCATTCAGTGAGAAAAAGATCAGGAATGCCTGAATCATCTCGGTTCTGTGCGGTATCTCCATATCCACATCTCAGCTGGATTGGGGACTGTTTAGATATTATTGCTAGGAGTAATGCAGCCTGTGTTGCATCTCAAAGGACATGACATGAAGACAGTTACACGCTTCCTGGCTCACCCACTGCCACATCCAGGAGCAGCCATGCGTTCAGTCACTGCATGCAGGGGAAAAAATACTGCGACAGTGCCTTTTTCTCTAGCCTAGTATTTCCATCAGTAGCAAACAGACAATGAATGATGGTAGATTATAGCAGAGCCACGCTTATCCGTGAAAGGATAAAAGAGCGCATGGAAAAAAAAAAACGTTATCTAAGTATAGTGAGCACCTCACACCCCCTTCGCGGCCTTAAACGCCCAAATTAAAACTCACCAGATGGAGAGACAGGGGCAACATCAGGAGAAATATCCACAGATAAAGGTGGAAGGAGTTGTTGAATTTGTTCTGGTCCGGGTCGTGGTACCAGCCCCCGGTCAGAGATGCCCAAACCCCCTGACGCAGGGTCTGTACAACCTGAGAAACCATCTCTCCTTCTCCCTCCTCCTCCTCTCCGCTCAGGTTGGACGGACGGATGATGCTGCTGCTGCTAGGCTACAATGAAATGATCTCCTTTAAAGCATGCTACTGTCGCTACGCCTCCATGTTGGGCGATATAGCACGTCTTCTGTGCCTTCTCTTTCATGCCTCGTCGTTCATCCTCGGTGCGGTCCTCTCGTCTACCTTCTCCCATCCCAATGTCGATTCGTCCAGTGCTGCTGCCGCGGTCCTCATCTTGTCCTCTTTTCCTTCCTTCTTCCCCCTCTCCTCTAGCCGCCTGTACAGATGCGCAGCTCTGACCGTCTCCCCTCCCTCCCTCCCCCCACTCTCCCTCTCTATCCTTTCACATTATGTTTCTCACCTTCACTGTCATCAAACACAGCCAAGCGGTTTGCAAGCAAAACCAATCATGGCATAGTTTATATATTAGGCAATGTATGTTACATGACTAGATTTTTTTGGTCATCTATTACAGTAAATTGACTATCTTTGAGTTATCAAGTTGCACCAGTGACCAGTAATCAACATTTTCATTCATTAGCACATAAAAGGAATCTGGTGTTGTGGTGCATAACAGTCAAATATATACACAGAATTTACTAGTCTTAAAACATAATTGTTATTATCTAATAATAATAATATTAATAACAATACTAAAATAGGTATTAATGGTAGTATTGGTAGCAGTAGTATTGATATAATTGGTAATTGGTATAAAATTAGACTACTACTTAGACTAAGTGTGTGTGTGTGTGTGTGTGTCATTATAGTCTACTATTTCCATAACGTCCCTGAAGGCGCGCTCTCCTCACACATTCCTCCGGTGGCTCCTCCCTCCTCCCGCTGCTGCTGCTGCCGTCACGTGTGACAGAATCCACCAATCAGAGGCCACCACCGCCAGCCGCTCCAGCAGCCTCTGAGTGATGCAGCCACTGCTGAGTCCGACTCCGTCTGGCGACAACCACGATTGTGGGGAAGGGGGGGTTGTTTTGATTAAATTGGACGGATTCCCTTCATGTTTTTATTCCCGTATTGTCGCGCTATAGTCAAGGATGTTTAAGTTGGTTTTAAGTGTTCAACCGCCGGCAGTTCTTCACAACCCCCGCCGTGAGAGAGTAACTTGGGAATAACCGTTTTTAAAGCTGAGTGGAGAAACTTTTCCAACTACCGTGCTAAGTCAACGGGCTGACTTATGCTAAGCTAACAATTAAAAATTCAGTAAAAAAGTCCAGAAACGAACAAGCCAACTTGAGATTTCGGGACACGGTGGCTATATTAGATTTACTGGCGGATTTCAAGGAGAAACCTGTCCCCACGGATCCTCTCTTTATTCGGCCGGAGTGGACGGTGCAGGTGCACCTCTTGCGGCACCTGCGGAAACTTGGTAACGAGAGCTAACTTTAGCCTGTCGGTGTTAGCATGAAGCAGAAGTAGAGCATATGTTTTGGAGCACATATTCTGCCATAGTTGGTTTTATTTGAGGTTTACAGTGTTGGTTAATTTCCAACGATATATTGTTAGTCAGTCGTCATCCCAAAAAGTGGTGGCATTTTAAGTAAAACACTGTTTCGGCTAATTTCGCTAGCTAGATATTGACCCTCAGACACTTTCACCGGAGTGGCGACGTGGATAACGTTACAGGGCTGTGGACGCTCTTTCCCCCACAGGACTTTGGACACGGTTTGACCCTGTTGTGTGTTGCACAGGGATCCCCTCTCTTTTCTCATCAGCTACGCTTGCAGCTGTGACAGCATGAGGATTTCAAAACGTTGCTTTTTGCCGTTTTAAAGTTTTAATTTTGTTCTATAAGCTCTGCACCCTATGGTGCCGCTACGGCCACCGAGAAATGGATGTCTCGCAGGCCGCTTTCCCAAACGGTGAAGGGCGGCCGGGCGGCGGTGGAACCGGAGAGCATGCCTGGACAGATTCCCCCACAGTGCGGGCGTGGGCTCACTCTGCCCCGCTGTGCCCGACTCGGTCCCTGTGGACGGCCGCGTACGACTACGAGGCCAGCGGCGAAGACGAGCTCAGCCTGCGACGTGGAGACGTGGTGGAGGTCCTGTCCAAGGACGCTGCGATTTCCGGGGACGAGGGATGGTGGACGGGTAAAATCAACCACCGGGTCGGGATTTTCCCGTCCAACTATGTTACCTACCAGCCGGCTATTTACCGTCTCCCCGCTACGAGTGGGTCTGTGGGGGTACGAGAGCGAGTCCCGAGCTCGCCCGTCCAGATCCCCTTTGGTGAACTGGTCCTAGAGGAAATCATAGGCGTGGGTGGATTTGGCAAAGTTTACCGGGGCACATGGAAAGATCAAGAGGTCGCCGTAAAGGCGGCTAGGCAAGACCCAGATGAGGACATAACGGCCACCGCCGGCGGTGTTAAACAAGAAGCGAAACTTTTCTCCATGCTGCAACACCCCAACATTATTAAACTGGAAGGAGTGTGTTTGGAGGAGCCCAACCTGTGCCTGGTCATGGAGTACGCCCGAGGCGGGACCCTAAACCGGGTGTTGACCGGAAGACGCATCCCTCCGCACATCCTGGTCAACTGGGCCGTGCAGATTGCACGCGGGATGCACTACCTACACGAGGAGGCCGTGGTACCCATAATTCATCGTGACCTAAAGTCTAGCAACAGTAAGCAAATATTCAAGTGTGTGTTTATGTGTATTTGAGGAAAATAAATCAATACAATAAGTTAAGAGAGAAAGATAACCTAACTTTAGGAGAAAGTGCCCATGGAGTATCATCCACTTGTTGCACATGTAGCACACCCTCCTTTTAGTTGTAGTTGAATTTTGTTAAGGTCTTCTGTTAGTGTTGTATGTTGTAGCCTCCTCTGAAGCATCCTCAAGTCATTTTAAGCTTCATCCTCCCCCCAAAATCTTGTAACCACATGTGTCTCACACAGTGATGGTTTATCATTGTATTCAAAGGGAACTGGGAAAACATAGCTTTGTCATTACATCTGAAAAACTTACAAGACTCATATTTCACAACATCAGAGTACAGTATTGCCCTTTACTTAGGGTGGATTTAAGGAGGTGTAAAAAGTCTGTGGCAGTATGAAGGGGTGGGGGATACCCTCGAGAGGATGTGAAATAAAGTCAGAGTTTGCTCAGCTGGGCTGCCCCCTCTGTCCCCCCCCCCCCCCCCCCCCCCAATCCTTAAACATACACACACCTTCCCAGCCCCCTCTCTAACCCAAGTCGAAATGTTGTTCAAATAAAGTCAGTGATTTACCAAACACATAACCAGACACACTCAGTCCACACTGTCAGACCATGTGCTTGACCCACCAGAGCTGATACCAGAGGTCATAGGGTAAAAGAAAGTCAGACAGACAAATAGTTTTAGGTATAATATTGGAGGAAAACATTCACTTAGGGCTATGTTGTGATTCAGGCCCCTAATAGGTACTGTGTGGCATGTCTGCATAATTTCATAATGTCTGCAGGCATTAATTAATGTTTTGATAAATAAGACATAGTTTCTGCAGGAAGCTCATTTGAGTTTCTTGGTAAGTTAGCTGAGTCACTAATTGATCTTAATTAAGTGCAGTAGTACTATTTATTCATAGACTGGTAACTGTCAACAGGTCAGCAAACCCTAGTTCACAGACTGAATAATGAAGGAAGAAATTGAAGTCTGAGTCATATACATACTGACACTGGGTAGCCACTTTAACTCGGTGTGTGTTTGTATGTGTGTAATATGACTCCTAACACAGTATTTCTCCCTTTGTGTCCAGAGGCTCTTATTAACCCTGAGCCAAGTGGGTAGCAGCTCTGCTGTAAGACTGTTTATCTCCTGTGAGAATTAAATGTGTGAATGTAGAGACAAAACATGTGAAATGTACACAAACCACTCCCTCCGTGAGCAGTAGATTAAGGCAGTTCTGATTGGATTTGATAGGTCAAACACACATGTGCTTAGTTATCATAAAATGTATCTGCTCCAAACAAGCAGGCATTGTTATAGTTTTGGGATAGTGTAAGCATGACAAACAGTCCACACCTCATCAACCCTCATAATTAATTTTAGAGTCCACTCATGTTCAGAAAATAAAAAAGTATTCCCAAAGATTTACAACCCCTATTAGTAGTTTTTGTAAGACAATTTTAAATAGTGCTTTCCAAATGCACATGCTGCCCCTGCTGCCAGTGTAGAAGATATGTGTGAATCATAGGGCAGATGGAGAGAAAGGATTTAACTGCTGTTTAGACTGTTTGAGCTAATCGGATGTTTGGTGAACATACACAAACAAACTGCCCCTGAACAGGCCTAGTGCTGCTAACACAGGTCAATGTGTTTGTCTGCCTCTTCACTGTGACCTAGAGAGACAACATAAGCCTTAAGTAAAGAGTTGGAAATTAAAACTTTATTCACAATGTCGTTTCACAGCTGCAGGTTTGGGTTTTAATGAAAGTTGGAAACACTTTTGTTTACATGTGTACTGTAAGCTAATGGAGGTAATGTTTCTACTGCAGTAGAGCCCAGTGTTGGGCATAAAGTTACAATAGTACTGTTGCTACTTGCAGGTAGTTGATTGTCCAAGGGTCAGAAGTCTGAACATCTGCAGTCAGTATACAGTCTTATCTAAATAAAGAGTGAATGAAAGAAGCTGTATGTGTTTGCTTTGAACCAGGGCAGTGAGTTCACAAAGGACTCTCTCCTACACACAAACACACAATTGGCCCCCTGTGGTGTGTTGGTTAAAAACACAGTAAAAACCTAGAAGAATGCAGCTTAGAGAAGTTGTTGCATCTGCTGTTCTAGGCCTGATGTCTGTTTGTCTTGGTGTTATGTCAGTCTAAAAGGAGTGAGAATTATTTTCACAGGGGATGAAATGAAAATGGATATATTGCAGCAAGTGGTTGTTAATTAACAATCTGTCATTTAAAAAATATTTACTGAGCAAATGTTTCAGTGTGGCTCTGTCTCCCCTCTGTTTTTCTTTCCTCTAGTATTTTTTCTTTCAGGGTAAACCAGGACATAGACAGGTACAGTACAGTATATACACAAAGGCAGAAAAACGCCTAAACTTCTCCACCTTCTCTCAGTTACTCAGCCTGTCATTTATCAACTCGCAGTGTATACATGCTCCACACAGACAAACATACAACTATTTGATCAATGATTAGCCTGTAAAGTAATATGTTGAAAGTCAGCAAGATTTGTCCAATCTCTTTTGTGTTTTTCAACCTAATCTGTAAAGTCCCAGCCTGCAGGGAGGAATGTTGCTAATGAGGGATAAAAGCTTAACATACGTTTGCACAATGGACTGGTCAAGCAGTGGTTGCTAGGCTACTGTGGCCAGAAGAATGGCTAGGACTCGGAGGGTCTCAAAGCCCTCGTTTTGTTTTGTCCCGTTCATATTTAATCTCCCAGAGAGCAGCGGTACTCTTTTATTGCCACAAACTGAGGGGGTTTCCTTTCTTACTTCGTTATTTTTCTCCTTCCTTACCATCCCTCTCTTGTTCCTTTATCCTCCCAGATTGCTCCTTCTTATTTATTTTTTTGAAGATGTTATAATTTTCAGACCTTGAAGGATAATGCTGGAGTTACTTTTTTTTAACTTTTTAGTATTAAGCAACAAAGTTCCTGAAGAGATCAACACCAACAAAGAAATGTAGTAGCTGTAGCCAGATACGACATATGTCTGTGAAACTACTGAGGTATTGTTTATTAATATTGTTATATTGACATTATTTATCCATTACAATTAATGTGGTAGTGTAGTTTGTTCTAAAATAACCCTACAAACTACACTTGCTATGTTCATTGTAATAAATGAATATGCGTAACAATAGCAATGGCATAACACCAATGTGTGTTTTGTTTCTGAATGACAGCGGAGGTCTATGGATGTATAAGTTATATCAGGCTTTGTCTGTGCAAACAGTACTTGTTTGAAGGATAAATTGTGTTTGTTTTGTTATCCTCTCATTGACCTGTTGTTACTTTCCCATCTAACAACGTTGATTTCAACTTTTCTCACTCAAGCTAGGAGTGGTAGTTTTCAAGGAGCAGTAGATAAGAGCAAGAAATCACACAGAAACTTGGCCCTGAGCCAGCACGCATAACACACATTAACTTTGGAGTTTCACGTCTTGGTGTGAGCAGTAGTATGCCAGGAATGTGTGCTTGAACGCCACTGAAACTGATGGAGTCCTGTTTGGAGCGTGTGCAACAGCATTCTCCCATCAATCTGAAGCTATTGTTAGACTTCATCACGCTTTCTTTGTGATCCCTTACCTCTCTCTGTCTCTCTCTCTCCACATGTCCATCATTCTGTACCCCTACAGAGGCCTGGCTAAAGTTAACTAATTTATATGTCAGTACACAGAAATTAGAACGGATGAAGACAAATAATAAGTGAGGTGAATATTTGTTGAAAACAAAGTTTAGGATGATAATTATTACTCCAGTGAAGGACCCTATTTTGACCCAGTAGTCGCAGCAACCAGCGCAGTGTGCTATGGCATGTGTAGATGACAAGAGCATCCGTTATATCCATCTATATTGTGCAGCATTCTATTAACAGAAGTAGGTTGAAATTCAAATATGAAGTGGACATTTTTTGTCTTTATTTAACAGTGAGAGGGGTGTGTGCAGCCAGAATTGAATTGCAGACGTTGCTATTATGTGGTATGTGTCTTAACCAGAAGGCCACCAGGATGAACACTTGATTTTAAACAACTGTTCTATCACACACAGAATTGGACCTTATTGAGTACTGATCCCATACCAGCGCCATTAGAACTATTGTGCATACATGTTTTTCATCTCATGGTGTTGCTCTTCCCACTGCCAGCATATAAATACTAGGGCTGTCCCTGTCCAAAGATTCTCCTATTTGACGAGTAGTCATTAATTCAAGCCATTAGTTGAGTCATTGTCACACATTTATGATATCCATTTAATTATAGAAATATTAATTCGGGTCAGTTAGTTCCATTAAGTTTAAGTTTCTCAGCAGGAAAGTGCAGAAGCTAACCGATATTTCCAGAGGAAACATGCTTCTGTTATCACAGCGGACTGGGTCACTGACTGAGTGATGAAGTTCAGCCGCCTTTGTCTGACCAATGACTTGGTCATCTTGGCCAGGTGTCACCACGAGTTGCCACTTTCTGTGTCCATCGTTTCAAAGTAAAAGCCCTGTAGGGTTTCGACATTGACAAGCCAAAACTTGGTCGACTAAGACTCTTCTCATTCACTAACAATTGGTCGACCATTAGTGTGCAGCTCTAAAAAGATACCAAACCTGCCTGGTTGTCATATAGATTTGGGTCATCCTACTTCTGTGGGAACAATATTGAAACCCCCTTTTTTGTTACCAAATCATTAAGTGCTCATCACAGGAGAGAAAACAGTTTGACTTTATGTATCTTAAAAGGATCCCTCAAGGAAATCCTTGTTTTCCTTCTCTTTATTATTCCTGTTGTCTTGCTCTACTTCTGGAATAAGTAGAATCTAAGGGTGAAAGTTACCAGAAGCTTTACTAGGTGTTGCAGGGCAACTTTTCTCTGGCTTCCCACAATTACCCCTAGTGACACACAGACAGTTACTGCCTGTCTTTTCTCTGACAAGAGAATGGGCAGAGGGGAGAGAGGAGGAGTGGAGATGCTTTCACTGTGTTTTTTATGACCTCTCCCTGACTGCACCTATTGTTGCAGGGCAGGGTGAAAAAGAAAAGGGCCCACAGCTGAGAAGAACTGCCTTCCGAATCAACCAGTAGCCTCCATAGCCCACTAGCACATTGATAGATGCTAATACTTAGCCGTACACCATGTTTTAATCATCATAGTTATGGTGTAATTCAAACTCAAACAGACATAAGCTAGGAGAGGAAGAGGATAGACAAAGAGCAAGTGGCCCGGAGAGATGTGACCATGATAGATGGATTTAGCCAGCCATTAGCCCTGATCCTTTTCCCATCAACCAGAATGCCTGGGGGCACTCCCATTTCAACTGGGAGAGACAGACCAGTCGGGGAATGTTTAGCAGCCTTGTTTCTGCTTACTACAGGAAGCTCACTTGCTCTCATGCTTAGTCTGTCGGTACAGTTACGAAAATACTGCCATGTCAAGTCAGGAGGCTGCAGTCCGAACTTTTATAGCAACCATGTTGCGTCAGTGCTTTGTTATGCCACTATAAAATGAAAAAAGCTTCAGAATTATGCTGAAAATGCAGAGATTTCATTAAAAAGGAGCGCGGTTTAACACAGCAGTGTTGCTGGAGAGGCAAAAATAGAAACAGGTTTTGTGATTCACTACATTACTCAGTACAGTTTAATTTCTGACTATTGCTCGTTTTAGCTGTTCTTGTTCAATGTAACATGCCTGCCATACTGCAGGTATGGATGTAAATCTCTAATACGGTTAAAGTACTATGCACATGGTATTACGCACTTTTCGTAATCAAAACACAATTTAAGACTAATGTGTACATGAAATGTTTGCTCTTTCAAAACTGGCTTTTTATTTTCAGCTGCTATAGAGTTGCAGGGAGAAAACCTCAGATATTTTTAGTTTATAGATGAAAGACGAAACGGTCATGTTTGCCTAAAAAAAAGTATTTTTTCTTTTTACCTTGAGGGGGATAAAGCAATGGGAAGAAGCGTGGGACCTGCTTTGAAGGCAGCAGCTCTGCTTCTGATCTTTCCACTGTTCCACCATGAAAGATGGGTCTGCCTGGAGACCCACTGTTGGAAAGGGGAATTAAATGGGGGTGGACGGAGGGTGGGGTCTGCCTCGGAGGCATATCCATCTCCAGTTGCGGTTCACTGTTGTCTGCTTCAAAACATTTTCTTTTCAAAAGAGTAAGAAAATATAGACTGAGGAAAAGCAGAAGAAGCACAGAAAACGGCGTACAGTCTAAGTTGTAAGCTTTTCACCCATGTTTTTAGAGCAGCAACTGCAATTTATCATTGAACATTTATGATGATCATTACTTATGGGAAACATCTGATGTGCTTGATTATTTTCATGACTGACGTGACCCAATTGGACATGATTAAAATCATGAGATGCACATGAGATAATTGGGTACAATTTCCAAGTATTGTCACAAGATATTGCTAAATTATTTTTTTTTCCATTTGACATTATTTGAGTGCACTATTTAAACATGAAAGTATTAAGTATTCTCTGGAACGCACAGCTTTTTCCTATAGGCCAAGCTAATATTACAAGGCAAGGCAAAATAACTTGATATGGAGCATCTTGTCAAAAGCCTGCTGAGATTAACCTTTCTTAGAAAACCTTAGAAATGAGAAGAGGGTGAAGAGGTCATGGGATGTGGACAAAGAAGGGTTGGTGGCATGTGTTGGCTGGAGCGGAGCCGAGCTCACAATGTGTGTCCTTCACTTGTTTGTACAGTTTGTTGTCCTGTAGAAGGGCCTTAAAATAATCTTATTTTATAATTATACACTTAAAAACATGTTTATAGGAAGTACATCTTTGTTTCATCAGGTTTCTTTACATTAGAAGTCGCCATTCACCATATAGATTTAATAATAATCACTAATGTCCTGTGTTGTTATATTCAGTTGGGAGGAGGAATCTCTTGAGTAAGCAAGATGTTGGTTGACATGTTACCAATCCAATGTACATAGTCCCCACAATTCAAGAATAGTGTTTATGAACATACTTGTTAGGCCAACAAGATTTTAATGGTCAAATAGTGTTCACTTGACCTTAGTCTGATTAAGCATGTGTTTCTCTGGCAGCAATCCCCCAGAGCATCATCAGGGAAGATGCTGAGCATCTGATGATGTCTAAGACTTATACACTTCAGTCACTGAATGCATAGAATCGGCAGTGTAATAATATATTTGATGATTGTATTACATTTCATACCAATTTGTTTGTATTTTGGTCCCCTAAAATAGCTAGTGTGTTGGCGTTATTAGCTTGTTTGCAGTTTACTGATTTGCAGCATAATGTCAGCAGAGAGTCATGTAGGCAGCAGCTGGCTCTTTTATCAGACATTTCTAGAGGGCTGACACTGAAGTCTCATGGCGCTACAAAGAAGGTATTGGGCATGATATTCTATAGGCCAATCAACACGGACGGGTTTATCCCCAAACCACTGTTCTTCTAGGTTGTGTAACTAACCTACCATAAGTCATTATAAGCGTACCGAGCCTGCTGGGAGGAATCTATGGAATCACTGAGAGAGGACTTGACAACAGGAAGTAGGAGTATATCATTGGTCCAGTGAAACCTGTTTGTAATGGAATTCCTATTGTTGCAGTCTGGGTAGAGGATCCCCTCAGTGCTTCAGGCTAGTAATGGAACCAATACCCATGTTATTAGTGGACACCCATCACAGTCGCACAGCGGTTAAAGTATTGCTCGAAATCATTTCAGACATATTTGATGCATATAAAAATCTTAACCCTCTGCAGTTGTGACTTTTAGCCTCTCTCACTCCACCCATCCCTACAATAGACCCATTTTTATATTCTTAGTGGGGGACAGGGAATCTTTAGGGGAAAATGCCAGGTCAACAGTATCAGTGTCACATAGAAGTGGTACATCATCTAAAAGCTGGGAACCTAAAGATGAATTTAATATGCAGTGTTAAGTATTTCTAGTTTCCAAAAATATGTGTTCATGTGTGTGTAAATGTGATTATCGTAGAGGTCACAATATGTCATTTTTTAGACTGACGTCAAGGTCAAAAAATGGTCTCACTACAATGAAATGAATTTGACGACTGACATCTTCACACATGAATACAGTTGGGCTTGCTAAATGATATTGGCCGAGTACAATAGTTCTGCTTGTGTTGTGTCGTTTCTTTGGCTGCAGGTAAAGATTTTCATCATTGATCCATTTTTTGCTCTATAAATGCCAGAATATGGCTAATTTAGTTCACATTGCTTCTTGATCACTGTAACACATGATGAAGCACTAGGTAAAAAGGAAAGTCTTTGTGTTTGTTTCAGTTTAGTTCATCAGGCCCAAGGCCCTGACCTCATCCCTGACCCCACCCTGAGTAAGTCCAAGGTCAGTGAGTGATAATACAGCATACTTCGTCTGTTGAAACTGTATCTTAAAAATAGCTTTTAAACTGAATAACAATGAATAAACTTTCTCTAGTTTACATTGCAATACTGTAGGTGAAAAGATGGTTTGATTTGTTTTCCAATAGCTCCACTATGTATCTTTTATCATTACATGTGTTTTTCCCATGGGAATATTCTCAGTGTGCAAGTTCCAACAAAACTATGTTGTTGGGGTTTTTTTTTTTTGCTGTTTTTTTTTTTTATCCTTGTGGTTTCCATTAAATCATGAACACATGCTTGCCTCTGTCAAACCACCTAGAGGGACATTTAAACTCTGAAGACTTAGTTTCTCTGTTGTAGGTGACGTTCAGTAGAATCAATTCAGAAAAATATACCAAGAGGATCAGGATACACCGCTTCATGGAAAAGGGTTTTTCCTCTTATCAAAGAGATGCATATTTGGCAGTTGGTGTATGAGAACACGCTTTGACTACTCCCTAGTCGTCACCTAATTATGGATGGCACAGGTTTAAAAGGATTACATACATATTTTCTTCTAGAGCTTCTTCTTCCAGATCTACAAATATATCTAAAAACAAGTACAGACACAATTTTAACACCTCGTAGTAGGCAACACATTTTTGAGAGTGACACAAGATAACTTTATAAGCTTTAAGTTATTTGAATTGCTGAGTTAATCTGTGCAACAGACCTGCAAAGGTTGTTTATTTTTGGACTAAACAAATACCATGTTTTGTTTTCACCCACAAGTCATTTTGTTTTTTTCGACGTGTCATTGGCATAAAGAGTTTGACTTCACACGTCAGCAGGTTGCGGCTTCACTGTCGGAGGGCTCTCAGGCCAGATATAGTGTTACAGGCAGGTTTGGAGGGTTCCTGCTGTCTTTAATGTGTCAAACAGTTTTGGACCTGAGGACAGCTGCTTTATGGTGCTGTCAACCCACTGTTTCTACAGTAATAAATGAGCTGCATACTGCTGTTGGCCCTTTTGAATATCAACTATCACCTCCTCACCTGCGCCGTTGTCTTTTTCTGTTCCCCGCTCTTTGTATCCCCTTCCTCTTTTAGTCTTTTTTCTCCTTTCCCTTTTTATCCCCCCCCGTGTATGACACTTTCATCCCAATCCTGTCTTTCCGCTTTTCCTTTTCTCTCAATCACTCATCAGTTGCTTTTCCTTCTCCCTCTAACTCATCATGATGCATCACATATCTTTATTTTTCATCCCCTTTCTGCTTTTCCAATCTCTTCCATGACCCCACTGTCATTAATCCCTTCCCTGTTCTCTCTCTTTCAGTTTTATTACTTGAAACAATTGAGAATGATGACATCGGGAGGAAGACCTTGAAGATTACAGATTTCGGCCTAGCCAGGGAGTGGCACAAAACAACAAAAATGTCAGCAGCAGGCACCTACTCCTGGATGGCCCCCGAGGTCATCAAGTCATCTCTCTTCTCCAAAGGCAGTGACGTTTGGAGGTATGTCAAATAACACACCGCAAACGGACAGAAGAATAAAATATGTACCCTCTCTCATTTGACCTCATTCTTCATTCCTTTGTTAAACATTCCTCCCTCTCTCCCTTACCCTTTTAAAATGTCCTTTATGTGTGTATTCCTGCAGCTATGGTGTCTTGCTGTGGGAGCTGTTAACAGGGGAGGTGCCGTACCGTGGGATAGATGGCCTGGCTGTTGCTTACGGTGTGGCAGTCAATAAATTAACTCTACCAATCCCTTCAACCTGCCCTGAACCCTTCGCCAAGCTCATGGAAGGTAAATTAACAGAGTAGAGAAAACGTGTCGTATTTAACCTTTAAACTAAACGTATTATATTACTAGATCAAGATCATTACTTGGAGGTAAGTTTGAAATTTAATCTGCCTATGCATTGTAATATGTTTGTCCAGAGTGCTGGGACCAGGACCCCCATGTGCGTCCCTCCTTCTCCTGCATCCTGGAGCAGCTGTCAGCCATCGAGGAGGCTGTGATGGCCACGATGCCCCAGGACTCCTTCCACAGCATGCAGGACGACTGGCGTGTGGAAATCCAGGAGATGTTTGATGAGCTCAGGACCAAAGAGAAGGTAGAGCAGAGTGATGAGACCCTCAGACACACACCTTAAAAACCTAAACGTGCATATATGGAGCCTCTGTCATTACACTCTACACACTGTATGAGGGCTGACATGTGATATGTGTTAAACAACTTTTAAACAGATGCACAGTATGTACCAGACCTTTTATTGTTATCACTTGGGACAGCTTTTACAGACTAAAAGGTTCAATTGGTTACTTTCAGTGAACAAGCTAATCGTGCCTTTAAAAAAACAAGTCATTACTGCTGAGGTGCTTTAGCGAACTTCCCCTTGTTAAGACCTTAATCTGCTTCATCTATAAGTCTCCTGTCACTGGCTTAAAGTGGGGGGTTAATTAATGTTTGGAGGAATAGCAGGATTAGCACACAAAGCTGGGTCAACAAATGTTGAACTGAATGACACATATACTGAAAACCCTACACTAGGTGTATAATCTGTGCCTTATATTTATCTAGTTTACCAATCATGCTAAACCATCTTTTTAAAATACACCTTTGTGATCTGTACCTTCCAATAATCCAAATTCATCACTTAAACACTGAACACTGGATATAATCTGTACTGCCTCACCATATGAAGAAACCTCTATGAAGTCTGTTGGATATGTAAAGCTTTTTTAAGGAATGGGAAGAAAGAAATCCTTTAGCGTGGAGCCTTAGCCAACATTTTACCATCACAGTGTTTTAAGATTACTTGCAGAATTAGCCACTACATCATCGTCATCATCAGATTTCCTGTATGCATGGTGGGTGGGCGAAGGGACTTGACTGTAAAGCTGCTTTATGGAAGTCATCCAGTAAGGATTATTATTATTACTCAGCTGAGAGCAATTAAAGAGAAAAAAGGAGCAAGCCATGGGAGGAGATGAGACTGTGTAACAACAGGCAGTAATCTGTTAGAGAAGTTCAGTTTATTTAATTAATACGTAGCTTGTCTTATACATGTCTGTCACCAAGAGCTTTTCTTTTGGTAAGAAGGGAATTATACAGTGTTTTCTTACCTGTCTGTCTTTCTGCAGAGGAATAGTGTCTGAACCCTAGCATGTAACGTGACTATGTGTAAAGACATTAGGAAAACTTCACATTTGTAGGACAACAATGACAAATAGCATGAAACCTTAAACAAAAACTGTCATGAATGACTTCTATACACCATGCCTGAGAGAGTGACTGCACAACTGATTATGTGAGAGAGATACTTTCTGGATCCATAATGCTCTTTTCATCTAAACAATACCAATATTATCCTATAAAAGATTGGCCGTTAATTAAGGGAAAAGGGGGTCATTGCACTTGCCTGTGTGTATTCATGGTGCTGCCTGTCTGTCAGCTGTAACCTGAAACAAGCTTTACTGGAGCAGAAAATCTTCTGTCACATCGTCTAACAAAATATTGACTGAATATTTCTTCTCCTGCTTGTTAGGAGTTCAGTTCTAGACTTGACAAACTGATGCATATCATCTTCCAGCGAATATCTGTCAGTGTGTCAGTGCACCCAACAGAGACATATGTATGTTAATGTCAACTTCCTTCAGGAGCTACGTTCCAGGGAAGAGGAGCTGACACGGGCCGCCCTCCAGCAGAAGTCTCAGGAGGAGCTGTTGAAGCGCCGGGAGCAGCAGCTGGCAGAGCGGGAGATCAACGTGCTGGAGAGAGAGCTCAACATCCTCATTTTCCAGCTCAACAAAGATAAACCCAACGTGAAAAAGAGGAAAGGCAAATTTAAACGTTCCCGCCTTAAACTCAAGGATGGAAACCGCATCAGCCTGCCCTCAGGTGAGCGAACAGGCCGATGAGATGTAGTTACTTGGCTTGATGTTTATTGGTGGTTGGAAGAGCTAAATTGTTTCTGTGTCCATCCTCAATGTTAATTATGCATGGACCTGACGTGGTAGTAAACATTACTTATGTTACCTTTGGTTAAAAATAAAACCAGAATACATCAGGGTTGCAATTTGACTATTAAATCATCATAGCATCATTGTCTGCTGTCTGGCAATCATATATATATATATACATTTTATTAAGGGTCTGTCATCTCATTAACTGTAACTGCTCTGAGATTGTTATATCTGTATTGCATCTGTCATTTTGCAGACTTCCAGCATAAGATCACAGTGCAGGCGTCGCCCTCCATGGACAAGAGGCGCAGCCTTCATAGCACCAGCTCCTCTCCTCCCAGCAGTCCCACACTCATCCCTCGACTACGAGCCATTCAGCGTGAGACTTTTTTTTGTTCTTATTAAAGTTTCCCTTTGCGTGAATTCTGACTGTCTCCTCCACCTCTGCATTAAGGTTTTTGTGTACTGGGTCAGGTATATTTCTTGGCCTTGATTAAGTCAAATCTACAAATAGAAGGATTCCAAAAAAAACCACACATCAACTCACTGGGAATTTGGGTAAATAGGACAGCATCATTCACAGTGACAAAGGCCATGTAAACAAAAGCTGCACATCCACAAGCAGTCATCCAGTTGTTTGAACGGTTTGAGTTAGTCACGCATCAGCGCTCCTGCGGAACAAATAACTGGAGCAAATTCCTCTTGAGCATTTATGATAGATCGTGACATTTTGATAGAGGACACAGATGTTTGCACAGATTACCTGTATTTATAATAATAGGCCTGCAGTAAGATCATTGATACGAGGGACAGGAGCAAAGACGTAATCAGCAGAAGCCTGTTATAAAATCAGGGATTATGCATTACAATATAGATTGAAAGCATCCTGAAAATATAGTGTTTCAGAAATATTGTAATTACCAGCGGATTTTAAGCAATCAAAAGATTTTTGACTTTGAAACATGAAATGATTTTCTTAAATATTCACAAACCAGGAGCCTATAAACTACAGTACTTGTTACATATTGATCATGTTCGGTAGAGGTAACATGTATGTTTCCCTTCTCAGTGACGTCCCGTATGCAGAGGGACAGTTTGTATATTTACCAACAGGACGTTGATCTGACCAGCGAGCTCACAGCCTATTCTGGGCTCACGAGGAAAGGCAAGCTATTGGCTACTCCCATGCAGCACCGGTGTGGTCCTGACTAACAGCACCGAGCGCTGCATGTGAAGTTTGGCTAACTTTGATGATTAAAGGGTTTTTCGCCTAACAGCTTCCGATCAGAGGGGATTGTGTGTGCAGAATGGCAAAATTTCCCTGATGTGTGGATCAAAACAAAACTGTGGTGTTTGCTGCTGGGTTTAATTGTTTCACAGGGTGCCCACTTAACCTGAAAATCTAACAAGAAGGGGACCAGCTTGCCGTTTAAATTTAAACATGACTTGTTTTTCGTATTTTTGTTGTTAATGACCTTTAATGTGGTTGGTGGCCCTAGTCTGTTGCTTTGATGTATTTGGTGGATCGTGGCCTCTCTCTCACACTTCGTTACAATTTCACAGAGAATAACTTAAACATATAAAAAGCTTTTATAACAACAGCTTTGGGGAGTTTGGTTTCTGCTTTCTTTTTGAATTTACATTTGCAGAAATCTGTAAAAATATTTTCTAGTTTGAAAAGGTAACATTTTTTTTTCTTTGAAACATCTGTAAGCTAAATCAGTGACTGAAGTAATTTAAATGCTTTGAAGTGTAGAAGGATTTAAAGTCCCTCAACTTTTACTACTGGGATTTTATGGATGGCATGATACCTTTTTAATAATCCTACACCAGATTTCCTTGTCAGGCTATATTTTCTCGTACAGCAGCAGCTGACAGAAGTTGTTATTAAATGTTGTGGTCACTGCGTTTACAGTTACCCAAGATGAAAGCAACCGTACATGGGGCCGCAGCACCCTCTTCAGGCCAGAGGAGTTTGATGATGTGAAAAAGGGAATCAAGAAGAAAGGAAGAACCTGGGGCCCCAGTTCAGTACAGAGCAAAGAAAGGCCCACTGCTGCTGAGAGGTAGAGAATACACACACACACACACGCACATAAAAAAGCAGGCTAAAAAAAATTCAATCTCGCTATCCGGGAAGAGGCTGACCAACATTTGATTCCTGTTCCTAAACAAGGCAACCACAACCTTATGTTTAAGTGATGATATCTTTTGACTCATCTCTATGTTCTATACAGTTGTAATTCCATTCACATTGTTTTACCTGTACGTCTACATTGTTTTCAGAGTGCGTCCTCTCTCAGACGGCAGCAACCCCTGGTCCACCAGTCTGGTTAAGTCCCAGAAGTCGGTCCCTCTCGCTGCCCTGTTTGCTGAACAAGGTGAGCAGAGAATCTATTGTTACGCTGTACTTTTTAATTAGAATTTTCTTATTATTGTATGCTGGGATTTTGCTGATCACTTTATGTTGACATGCAGTCAGAAGTAGGTAACGCAGTGTTGACATGACAATGTTGTCTTGCTGAACAGGTTTTAAATGTCTTTAATTTGTCTTTCAGTTTTGTTAAACAAACATGATGACACGTTGGTTTCAGGTGACGGGTACTAACGAGTGATGCTTGTAGAGGAAAAGTTAATTGTGTGGTGAATGGTCAGTTATTTGTTTATAATGTATAATTTCCTGCTCTGTGTTTCCAGCGGGGGCCAGTAAAGATGAGGCATTCTCCCAGGAATGCCCGGACAGCAGCTCCAAACCAAAGCAGCTCAAGTTTCCCAACCAGGTGTACATTGATCTACCTCTGTGGAGGGACGAGCAGCAGCCTCAGAGCACTGGTGGGCATAGTGGGCCGGGAGATGCTGGAGTCGGGGTAGCAGGTCAGGGTGGCCCTGCAGAGAGCTCAGAGGACCCCTACACTACCACATCCACCTCGTCCACTTCCACCACCCCACAGCTCACCCCCACCAACAGCCTGAAGCGGACGTCCGCTCGCCGCAAGACCGACTCCGTGCTGTACGGCTGCGGCTCGTTGCTGGCTTCAGTCGTGCTCGGCTATGACATCAGGGAGGCGCTTAAAAACTCAGCCCCCGCTGAAGACTGCGAGCCCCAGCGAGAGGAGAAAGAGAAGAAGAAGAAGGAGGGCCTGTTTCAGCGGGCAACCAGATTCCGCCGCAGCACCTCACCGCCAGGCGGTCGCTCGCGCAAAGACGAGGCGTCAACAAACCACACCTCCACCCAACCCATCAATCTCATCTCCATGTCAGCCATCATGGAATGTAACTCCACAAAGTGTCTCTTACAGTCTGAGGCCGAGGTGTCACAGTCAAGCCCCGGGAACATTGAGCTTGTGGTTGTCAATCATCACACAGAGCCATCTAGGACCTGCCCAGCAGCATCCACAGAAGGCCAGAGTAGCAGGACTGCAGCTAAAGCACAGACCCCAGTACAAACCCAAAGCCAGGCAGCAGAGCAGAGCAACCATGTTACAGGGGCACGTCTACGCAGAAAGAAATATACCACCAACCACAATAGTGAGTAACGCAAAAGCGGGTGACGGGAAGCAGCATTTGCAGACGGTTCAGAATATATTAACGCTCTAAATATTCATCTCCTCTGTTTCTAGCCAATGGCCCACCCGCTCTGCCTCCTCCAACCACACAGAAGAGGCAGGAGAAAGAGAAGGACAGAGTGTCAGAGAAGCCCTCCGGTGGAGACGCCTTCTCCAGACCACGGCCGGTATCATTCCGGGCCAAACCTCATGCCTGGGCCCTGCTGCGAGGACGCAACAAGAGCTACTCGCTGGGCCACTACTCTGGAGAGAAGGCGGCACAGAACCTCAGCATGGTGCTATCCTCAGAGGTGGGGGTGGGCTGCTCCCTGCTGGACATGGACACAGAGGGTCAGAAACGAGACTGCACTGTGCCGCTCTGCCGCATTCAGAGTTCTCCGGCGCGGGCCTCCGTCTTCGAGCTGGAGAAAGAGTTCCTCTCTTAGGAGCGTTGAGAAGGGATCCTGCTGTGGTCATAGCTCATCCCACAATACAATCTAGAGTGTTCCAGAACATACAAACAGACTTTTTTGGCCTATAACTCCTGGAGGGTTTAGAACCAGGCTGCCTTTTTCCATTTTTTAAAAGGTTCTATAACATAGAACACTGCTTTGTCTTAGTTCTAGAACATAGTGATGTCAGTGTTCTAGAACGTACATCTGTATCACAGGCATTCTAGAATGTTCACCCTCATCACACCTGAGACATATATACACACAGACACCACCACGTTGGCTGCCTCGGCCCATCGCTGCGATACATCAACACGTCCGCCATATTGGTCTGGGCAACTGGCCTGTAAACGTATAAGAGCCTCTAATAACGAAATGTACATCGCACGACTCACGCATTCTACCAGTCCAGTCAGCGATGATGCTGTACAGTGTCTGTGTGTGTATATATCCATGTTCCACACTGCCTTGTCTCGTTCTAGAATGAGAGGTTGTCTCCCCACGGTTCTGAAACCTGAGCAGAACATTCCACTGATCCTTCGGTGCTCCACTGCCACCTTCAATAGCTCACCCCCCCCCCCCCCCCCCCCCCCCCCCGTCACCCTCTTCCTCTCTCATTCTGTCGGTGCAGCTAAACGTTGACCGCTGCTGCAGCTTTCGCAACACAATACCCTCACCTTTTTATTTATATATATATTTTTATAGGTAATTTAATATGAAGAGACTTGACCTTACCTTAGCAACCAGCAGGACATACATTCCATGTCAGTTTCAAAGTCACGCTTTTAGATTTTTTGACTTGAGAATCATGCATGCATGTACCCTTAAAATGTTGAACAAAAAAATCTTTATGCCTTGTTTGTAAATATTTCTTATTATCCATTTTCAGCCTAATGCTGACAGTTGTTTTGTATTGCGTATATGCTGTTTTTATGACTGCGATGCTGCAGTACACTTCGTTTTCTAGGGACAGGTTACATACTGGATCGTAGCAGGGACGCAAACGTGTTTCCTCCCAGAATGCCCTGAAGATATTAGAGCCTCGTGTAGAAAATCCCTGGAAGTCCTACAAAGCAGATGTGGAATCTTTTCACTTCAAAGTTGGATAAAATCTTTGCTAATGTGGATTTTTCTAAGAGTATTTATAGAAAACTTTTTGGTTAATATTTTCCGTACTCCGCACACTGCAGCAGGTTGGGACACACTTCAACCCTGAATGTTCATGTCAGGAAGACCTGCCTCAAATTAATTAATTTATAATCTTACCCTTAATGACTGGCTGGAAAGTAATGACACAGCACAATTTTAAATATTTTCATGAAGGATTACTACGCAGCCCAGGAGTGTTCACACAGGAAAACTTGTATTAGGACACAAATTGAGTGCACCACTGACAATAATATAGTTCTTTTGCTTTCAAGTCCTAAAGACGGCTGTCATTCCCTCATTTTTTTTCATTCATGTCTTTTTTTGGTATTGTCTCGTGCAGACACATTTATAATGCTCAAGTTGGCCCACTTGTATTTTTGTATTGTTTTATTTCTGTTTGTACACTTCTTTTCAATGTAACATTGAGTAAATGTTCTCCCCATGTAGCCAGATTTCAATCACACACAAGCTGGAGACATTTGTAGTCAGGATTTGGCTAAAGACAAGACAAAGATAACCGTTTATTAAAACCTTAAACTCAGGATTAACAAAGGGCTCGTTAATCAGATTTGTTGTTGGTATGGATGTGTGAACATGTATTAATGTGGTGTACTTTGATCCCTGGTCACTCCTGATTCCCCGTCTCTAAAACTTAAACTAGTTTAAACCTTCACTGTGGGACTTTTGTCTCCCCCTTCTGGCAGTGAGAGTTGACACGCTTACTTCATAGACTCTACCAGTAGCCTACTCTGTTACTGCAAAAATGACTCATTTCAGCATCAGAATTTGCTCAATTCGATAATATTTGGAAAGTCTAGAAGAGCCATATGATTATTGTTTTATCCACATTCAAGTTAGCAGAGGGCTAGCCGGAAGTTGGCTCTCTTGGCCTGCAGACGTATCTGAAATACGAAATGTTGACAGATAATTATGATTCCCCATCTTGTGTCACGTTCTTACTTCAGGGTGTTCTTAAGAAGCTCAGTTGAAGTGTGTCCTGTTTCTGAAGGACATAACAATGGCACATTTAAAATCTAAATTCCCAAATGGTGTAAATATAATTTACGAATGTGTATATGACTGTGGCATCTTATGATGATTTAGAATATGAAGTATCCCATGTTCTGCTTTTTTTTTCCAACACTGTAGCGGCCTTACTAATCCCAGTTGTTAAAGGTGCAGTTTACAAGCCAAGATTCTTCCAGTTTTTCATATATTTAAGGGTATATGTAAATACCATAATGTTTGTCTCCAGTCGCACAGTTACACAGTATGTTGACTTGTGGTTAACAAAAACGTACAGTTTAATAAGGTTAAATAAATATTCCACTGCTTTTGACAAACTGCAGCAACATTTGTGATACATGTTACCGACGTGGTGCATTCAGTCATCTATGTAACTAAATTCAACACAATCCTGCACTAAGGCCTCTGTCTTCAGGACCAAAACCACTAATCTAAACATGACCAGCTGCTAGTGTCGAGTTTTTACAAATAAAAGTATGAAAAGTTGAGAAACATCCTCAGATGTGCAGTACAGCACTTTTGCTGAAAGACCCATCAGCTTCTCAAATTAACAAGACTTCCTTTTAACAGCAACACTTCCTTTAAATCACACTGAACACTTCTGCCACGCTGAATGTGACATTTAGCTTTGAGTACATCAGTGTCAGTGAATGGTTTTTTGTTATCAGTACAGTATTGATTATTTCATGCCTGATTGATCAAAAGTATCAAGTTTATCAACATTTTGAATAAAGTCTAAATCAAGACTAGTGTTGCCTTCTTGTTTTTTATGTTTCCAGGTTTATTTTGAGTGGATCCCACTTATGTTGTCCTGGATTACTCCGCACCTGAAAATAGTCCCCAACAAAGAGACTATTTGCTCCTGTTTGAGTAATGCTTGCTAAAAACTACAATGCCCAGCTTATTTGGGGCTGATTTAAGTCTTCAGTAATGAGTTTGTGTTTCATCAAACTGCAGCGTCACTCTCATACACTGTTTACACTTTGTGGCATCATCGCATCTTTTTTCGGACACATGTATGGAGAGCTTTTGGAGAATTAAAACGTCACGTAGCTGCACCTTCACTTCACCATAAGGATGCTTATTACATTTGATTTGTTGACAAGAAAAATATAGAATAAAAACACCAAACTTATACTTTAAAATTTCATGTTTTAAGCAACTGATGAGACACAACTAACCGATGTAAAAGTGTGGCTTTTATTTATGTGAACAAAAACATTTGGCACCGCATGGAAAGCTTCTGAGATATTTTTGACAGTTTTAAGAAAGCTCTTTGCTCAACGTTAAGATGACATTCATTGATCCTCGTGGGTGGATCAGACACAGTGTGGCTGTACTGCATATTGTGTGTAGTGTTACCTTATGCAAACTACATTTTATCGTGTGCGTATGACACAAAAAGTGTTGCAAACTAAATCTGCAAAACATCATTCGCTGGTCACACTTTGTCTGTGAAGCTGAATAGTGAGTCCTAACCTAGTTAACATATGCTAAAAAAAGATTAGCTGTAATGATATCACTGTTTTAACTATTAGTAGACGAGCCCATATTAGCTACTAGTTGGATATGTTACTGTTTCAGTATGTGTTGTTTACATCAGTCTAGGGACGTGTTCTTGTTGGTGCCATTTAACCTTATTTAACCTTTACTATCAGTTCACAGTATGCAAAATAACACAGCTTCTTTAAAAGTATGACCAGGAGTGCAGACATTCATATTAATGGCTCTATTTCACTGCTTGTAGTGTGTGTAAAGTAAGTTTACAGTTGAGCTGTGCGTAAAGAAAACAACAAAACCAACCAAGAAAAAAAAGAAAAGAAAAAACGTTTGCCTACACAAATCAAGCATGTCAGACCCTTACTGCTTTCAATAATAAAGTGCATCACGTGTTGTTGGCGTGGACGTTTTGTGGCTGCAGCCGTCGAGGTAGCGATGGGTAATTAAAGCTGAACTGATGGACACAAATCCTCTCATCTGGTCCTTCTGGTGAAGTTGTCTAAAGAAAAGACACAATGAATGAAGTGTCCGCTGATCACTACACATCCACCACACATATCCAAAAATAGTGAGCAGGGTGGGGTGAGCAGAGGTAATTATATTCAGTCATTGTGTAGAAACTCTCCTGTTTGGATTTCTCCTCCAGGAGTTTCATTTTCCCCTCCCTCTTTCTGTCTCACTGCCTCAGGTGTTATTGTTATGTGACAGCTGATACTCGACGTCTCATTTTGTAATCTCTTGTTACAACAGAGAGGTCACCTTTACTGTCCAGCACAAAACACAAAACAGAAACTTGTTACACATGTTAAACATGCTCTCTACTAATTCTGCATTTAATCGACACCGTTGTGCTCTTCACTTTTTCTGATGTTTCATAGCTACAGGAAACATATTTCGGCCCCTCGTCATTACCGGGTGTAGAAAAGGTGTAGATTGGAGTGTGTATATTCGTACCTGTGCTATCAGAGTGTGGTGACACATTTCTTAGAGTTACGAGCGCTGCTCTTGGCCTGGAGTGGGATAACGGTTTGGGCTTGGAGGCAGTACTTCGTCTTGTGGTTCAGATTGTTCAGCATCAGCTTCTTGAGGCAACAGTCTATGTCAAACACCACCTGAAGGGGAAATATGTAAATCATGAGTTCAAATCCTCCTGGACACCAAAAGGATGAATTTTTTTTGCCAGTTATTTCCCTAAATTAAAATCGTTTTTTACATGTGTAAATTTCCCTGGCAGCAGTGAGGCTTTGAGTTGGACTATTTTTTACTTATTTTTACAGCAACACATATGAAAGAACCCTTAGAAGAAATATGTTGTGCAATCTGATGGCAAACTGACCCTTAGACAACAAAAAAACAGGATTATGTGTCAAAAAATATCTTGTTTTTCTTTCTTCATGTTGTCCTTCTTCTTTTTTTTTTTTTTACTGTTCTTGTTTTTGTTGCTGTTCTGGTTCTTCTTCTTGCTCCTGCTCTTCCTCTTTGCCTCCTCTTCTTCTTCCCCTTCTATTTCGTAACAGTATTTGAGGTAGTTTAAATGTAACTTGTCTTGAGTGCCCGTTTATGTGAATGAAAGGTCTACATTACTGTGACGGCAATTTTTTAAACGCTGGAACAGTTAGTCAATGGTCGATCAATAGAAAACAGAATTAATCGTTTAAGTCAATCAAGCATGAACACAGAACATTTTCTGATTGTTGATCATCGTGATTATTTGCTGTTCTGTTTTAAATCATTGGACTTCAACCGAATATGTTTGGGTGTAGGACTCTTGATCAGACGTAATGAGACATTTTAAAGACTAAATGCATAATCAATTAATTAAAACATTGAAGATATATCAACTATGAAAATAATCATTATTGACATCCCCAAGTCCATCATTTCCTAGTGAAGGTTTCTGGAGAGAACTGGAGTCATTTGGCACTCGCCGCAGGGAAATATAGATGTTGAAAAAAAAAGCTCAACTGAAACCCAGCAGGAAATTGTCCTGCTGTGTGTAAATTGTCAGTAAAAATGCAATTGAAATTCCAAACTATACGATAAAATATTGTATACGCTCGAGTGTAAATTATATTACCAAATAGTAATACACACTGTAGTACTTTCCAGGAACTCTCATGGGAATTATTAGGTAGTTATGAACTTGTAAAATAGGAGCAAACCAAACATATTGATCAGGAGATGGAGTCGTGTACCTCTTCTCCACTGCTGTGTATGAGGTAGATCTTGTATTGTAGATTGCTGTGCAACTTCTTGACGAGCATCCGGGGCGGCTTCACGCGGACCATAATCCCTTTCTCTGTGACGTTCAGCTTTAGCACAGGCGGGCTGATTTGGGCTGCAGAGAACATTGTTTAGTTTAGTGGATTTGCGAAATAATGGAGCACAAAATGAAAGTCGTGACAGAGATAATATAGAAAGACAAAGATAGGAACTCTGCGATTGTTTTCTTGTTTTGGTAGGAAGTTGAACTTTAAAGTTTGTATAGCAGCGTGAGAAAAATCATGTGACATTGTTCTGTAAGAAAATAATCCCAACCTGTACTTCAGTTTTAACAAGCTACTTTTTTTTTTAAATAGATCTTTTACACACAAATCCTGTCTTTGTTTTTCCAAGTCAAATACAGAGTGAAATGCTTTAGACTTTTCCATTCCTGCTACGTCTAAATAAAGAAGTAGCTTTAGAACAGTGTCGTTTTCGTCTTGTGTAGTCTGTCTCGTAGACAACGAGAAGATGATGCAGGCGAGGAAGAATTGTGTAAATACTCACTGTCCCAGCGTGGGCTGAATCTGGGCGAGAGTGCCCAGGCTGATTTGCTGGAGGGCAGAGAGGAGTGCACTCTGGCGTAGTACCACTCTCTGATGTCAGAGGTCACGCTGCTGAGGTCACACTGGTGCTTCTGGATCCCCTTGCAGCCGTCTACATCCAGCCACTGAGGCTCGCCATAACTGAGGAGGAGACGCAGTGTAGTTTAATCTAAAGTCAAGTCAATTTTATTTTTATAGGCAGATATTGCAAATAACAAATTTGACCTCTGGGGGATTTACAATCTGTACAGCAATATAACATCTTCTATCTTTCACAGGGAAAAGAAGAAACGCCTCAGGCTTTTAAATGAGATATGATTTACCACAGGAGAGAGATTAAAGTAAAAGAAACTGGCAGATTAGATCCATTTGTTAATGAAAAAGATCTTAGGAATCAATAATAGCCTTAATGACCGGCTTCGTGAATATTTTTTTTAACAATAACAAGGTGTAAACAAGAAAGTTTTGTAATGAAAAGCTTTCTTCTTTAGTTTCCTTATGGTTCTTGTTTGGGTCTCTGACCGCTTGTTGAATGTAGATCGACGTGTGTGTGTGTGTGTGTGTAAGTGTACGCGTGTGTTCATGTCTCACATCTTCCACTGGACGTAGTACTGCAGTGAGGTGGTGTTGGTGGGCGGGGTCCACTGCAGAATGTTTTTATAGTCCACAGAGTGAAACCTCACCTGGGCGGGAGGAGCGAGCTTTACTGGAACTGAAAAGGTTATTGATTACTTATTGGTTTGAGACCAGAACTTAAATGTTTAAAAAAAAGTTGCATTTGTAATGTTATTTATATCACAGACCAAAGTGATTTCAAATGAGTCAAATCCAGTAAATATTTTTAAATGTTGCAATCTTTTTAATCTTTTTAAAGATATCCACTTGACTGACACAGACTGCGTGGACACACTGTGAATTTTTTGTCCCCATCACTTACACTGAAAGTGCATTTGAAGGGGATCTTTTAACAGCCAGTATAATCAACCTGTTTGTGTTCACATGGGCGCCTGACTGCTGTGTTAAGACATGACAAACTTGTGAACCCAACTGTAAACAGTAAGTAGTCTAACGGGAATGTACAGTATATGCAATCCAATAAACAGCATTATCACAATACAACAGCACCATCTATATGTTGAGTTGGCTGTGTTTTAGTTAGCCTCTGGGATTTCAGCAGATGTTGCCCGTGAAAGGTGTTTTTTTTTTTTTTTAGAGAGTAAAAATTGGTGTCAACAAAATCAGCCACATCAGTGATGTCTTAAAATAATTGGTAACATTTTACTTAAAGTCCCCCTATTTATCATTTATAACCAGTAAATAAACTGTTAATAGATTATAACGCGCCAACATGTAACTGTGTTTATTTATTAATATATGTATGTATATAATATATATGTATGTGTTTATTAATGTCATCTCCCGTAGAGGCTGGTGTATTAACAGATAACGAATGACAATAAAAACACAGTTGTAATAATATGAAATATGTCTACATAGGATAAGTTATAATTGCTGACAAATACTGTACATTCATAAACATTTAGATATATCCTTGTATAAGCTTATAACTACATTATAGTGCCTTATAAACCATTTATGAAATGTTCATATACTCCTTATAAATGCTAAGTAGAGGGGACAGAAATGACTATTAGTACAAAACTCTTAGAATGACATAATAATGACAACCAATCACGAGCGTGTACAATCTATTGTTTATAAGGAGCCAATAAAGTGGAACTTCTTGCTTTTGTTACAGCATCCGTAAATCAGCGACTTTTCAAAACATCAACAGTAGACTGAATTTGGGGATTTAGAGAACAACTTTTAAACAACACTAACCCACATAAATAGAAATACCTTGTGCTGTGACACAGACACGCAGGTTCCCCAGCAGCACAGCGCAGAGCAGCAGACGGGTCATTGCCATGATGATGTTGGTGGACGACCGGCAGACACAACACACACAACGAACCTCACTGGACTAACGCTGGCAGCAGCACTGCCGCCTTTAACGTGCATTCAACTTCCCCTTTTAGATTCCACTCCATGATGCATGGACCATTTATGGCATTTCTGACACAATGACACAGCAGCAATCTTACATGACTTTGACAGTCAGTGTATTTTTCCTTACATTTCTGTGCCATTTACACATGACAGGTTTCATTAGAGAAGACTGACAGATAACGTTGTGTATCAACCTTATCTGTACTAGTACATTGTTGTCTGGCTCACATACATCCACTGACTGAGCTTGAATAATTTTTCCTGTGAGACACAAAGAGAGCAGACAGGTGTTACACTGTAGGCATATCCCATAATGACACAAATTCACATATAAGTTAGAATAATGTGAAAGTGACACTATATATTGAAAAACTTAAGAAGAACTTAAACCTATTCTCTCATAAAACCAACTTCATTTTAACAAACCAAGCCACGTTAAATGCTTTTAAAGCTTCATCAGTTTTTTTTTGTTTTTTTTTATTTCAGAAAACAGAACCATGTTTGAGGATTGAAGAGTTGTGTTTTTCCTGGCAGCATCTTGCTTTAGGTTTACACCGTTTACAGGTCAGTCTTACTGGAACGAGTAATAACTATCTAAATGTGCAAACATTTTACCAGAAACACTACAGTGTTACATAATCAATAGTGTGTGAAAGATAAAGGAGGGGTGATACTTCTTTTTGCATACTTCATGTTGCCACTGTGTTAATTATTAATTGTATTGTTGCAATTTATTGGGCTTATATACATTTACAGTTTTATGTCTGTTTTCAACAATGTTTACACACGTTTCCATTCTCATCCATCATATTGATTCAGTGTATTTGCAACACTTTACATCCTGTACAGACTGAGGTGATGTTCGGCTACTCTGTCAGTGACTCAAAACCAGGGGTTTAGGAGTAGGCTCAACTAATGTAAAAAACAACAACAACAATAATTGATTACAATTTGATTAAAAACTATATATTGGGTGCTGCAATTGGAAGTTTGTAAAAACAAGCAAAGAAGTCTGTGGAGTCAGATAGAAAGTCAAGGTATAAATGGCTGAAATAGTTTGCTAAACGTAGCATGTATAAATGGTGAAGTGGTTAGTCGCTAATGTTAATTAGCCTAAGTAGTTAGTTAGAAGTAATGAATACATGTTAAGCTTAAAGTAGTTTAAAAAAAAGTTGAAATAGATGGCATCATAAACTAAGCTAAAGTAGTGATAACTAACTGAAATAGTTAAATGCTACCGTTTATGTAATTAAGACATTTTGAACATGAGAAGGTGTTGATGACCAAACGGATTGAGAACCACTGCTGCACATTCAGAGCAATTAGTGAAGAGTCACATGTAATAGTGAAGTCTATTATCAACTCTTACTGGAAACGTAAAGTCTCACACACCACAAAGAGGAAGGAAACAATGTACACTAAACAAAATAAATCACCCCTCTCAAATGACTAATATGAGAGGAAGGAACATTACTTAAATGTCATGAAAGATCATGACACGCGTTTCTTCCTTTACATGGCAACTACGTGCTACAATCTGATAGTAATTTAAATTGTATACAGTCCCACAGCAATAACTCGATACCTTAACTACACCGAAATACCAACTTCCCTTCCTAAATCGGTATCATTTCACATCCAGTCGTTACTTGAACACAACATAGGATGCAAATCATATTCGAGTCACAGGATGTTCAGTTTTAAAAAAAAGATCACATGATATTTCTACTCTACAGAAAAGGGAATAATCTTTGATAATAACCTGTACTGAACTGATGTGCTAAAAATATAAAAACAATTATAGAGCTGAGACGTGTTGATAGTTCACTTTAGCCACACTGTAGTCATAAATTCAGAACTAAGAGCATGAAAATGCACCTGGATTCTGAAATATATCACATACGAGATCAAACGTGCATATATTTTACATTTTATTTTTTGCACAATAAAAAGTTACATTCAACACTGAAGCAAACTAGGAAAAATATAGATTCAACACAAAAATATAGATCAGAGATAAGGCTCAGCTACATCACAAGCTACTAGTGCAAATAGGATAGGAAGATCAACTGCATTGAAAAGGTATAGAAAACGCAATTTCGTAGCTCGTATCTTGTGTTAATTGCTTGGTTATGTCTTGAAAATAAAAATAAAAAATCCTGACCTACATTTCTCTTTAGTCAACTTGGTGGTATCACATAAAACCTCTATTAACCATTAGCTCATGTAACTGTCTAATGTAAATGTAAAATAGTAACGTAAAACTTTATTTACATTTACACAGTATGTGTTTGATTGTTTGTCCTCTGCAGCTCAGCATCACACATGCTTTTTGAGCATTACAATCAAATGTAAACGATTTTAATCAAATCTTGTAAATAACCACATATACCCACATATTTATATTCACTCAGAATGTGTCACAGTGCGTTAAAGGCGCCAACTTCTGTTGCACTGTGACTTGCACTACCACAGTTATCATGAACTGAAGCATCTGAATCAAAATTGAAAACAGACAAATAAGCGACGTGAATTATTCATATGACAGACTACTCCACAGTGAATACAGTATTTTGACCACTAAGCTCAGTAACAGGTGAAAACTGTAATGCTTTTGCGTTTATACAACATGCGTGTTATGAGACAGATGTTTAAGTTATTATAAGTAAATGTCGGGGTTATACATTACAGGAGATGAAGCACGTCAGTCCCTTTGAATAAATCACAGCATTGAATCCTTGCATGTCTGTTCAAGAGTTTCCACACAACTCAGGTATTACCCAGTGAACTTGCTAGTTATTTCTACTAACCTCTACATCACTAACACTTTACATTAATTTAATTAATGTTTTTTTTTTCTGCACAAGTCAACAGAAAGAGAAATGTCTTAACACCATTAATATAAAGTGCAGCTGTCAAAACATTATGTAGATTCCATGATGCCATTAACAATTGCTCATTTTCATCAATCACATCTAGAAATCAACTTGGCATTAACATGTAATGAAGTCTGACAAAAGAAAAAATAGCAAAAGCACGTATATATATAATAGGAAAAATAGCACGTATACATACGTACATACACACATATATATATATATATATATATATATATATATATATATATATATATATATAGTGGTGGCATAGATTATTTTTTTTAAAATCTAGATTAATTTCAAGATTTCAGTGAGATGGCTCGTTCAGAATGCGAAATACCTAAGTACTGACCAAAAGTAAGTCTTTGAGATGGTTTCTTAAGCCAGGGGATGCATTAGAACAGGAGCCAAATTGCATCAGTTTGAAAAATGCATCACTGACTGAGGGATGCTTTGCGTTCAGGTGGTGTGTGTGTGTGTGTGTGTATATATATATAATAATTTATTGCTGCACTTCTCAAGACATCTCCTTTTTATCTGTCCTCGATTGACACACTATTAATGATCTATTCTACTGTAACAACTGTAAGGCTGTAGTTTCAGCAGCTCTGTAGGCATTTATCTCACAATAGACACTTGTGGCTTGTGTGACTTTTGACATATTATTGTCAAAACAAAGAAATATATCATTTGATATTAAGGTGCACTAACAGGGAAGACCTGACAAAAAAAAAAAAAAAAAAAATCATCACAAATTGAACCACCTGATTTTGACCTGAGTTTTCATTTTACATGCCAGGTAATGAAAGGGAACCTCATTTGAGAGATTGCCAGTTCTATTTTCATTCATAGTAGCCTTCAGCATGTTCACCTGGTGCCAACTCAACAAAAACGTGACGTTTCTCATAACTAGAGTGCATTTCCTCGCATTTCTCAGTTTCATCAAACTTGTTCCCTTCCGTGTACTCATCCTTATGTTGCCCTACCTCTACAATGTCACACAGTCCTTCACTCTCGGTCGACGTCACCATGAGCAGTTGGCGATCAGATGTAGAAGAGCTAGTAAGTGATTCTTTTTCTTCTTCATTTTCTAGCATTTGAGTTGAGGGTGAGGTCTCCTCCAATTCTGGCACAGCAACTGGCTCTCGAACAATCCCTATAATCCCCTGCTTCACCTGCTGTGAAATTGCCTTTAAGACACAAAAAGAAATTGTTAGGTATAGGTTAGTGCTGAAATTTAAGAACCTGTTTTTTCCAATGGGTATAAATTCTTTCAACACATTAATTTAAATTAAATACTTTAATTTAAATGAGATGCATGCAAAAATTAAAATGTGTTGTAGAACGAACAAACAACAAACCATAGAGGCTGGTAAAGTTGTTGAGGATCTGGTCAGTTTTCGGATCACCATGAAGATGATGACAGAAAATGTAGCAAAGACCAACAGGCTCACCAAAATATACACATGGGTGTTATCTAGACAAGACAGAAACATCGCAATATAAATTAAATACATTTACAGAGCCACAGAAACACAGAGTTTCTAAAACCAAAACATTTCACATAAATTTTACTCACCAACTACGTTTCGCAGGGCGCAGTACTCTTGTGTCCCTTGAACACGGACTTTTTGCATCTCTCCTGTGATCTTCAGACAGTATCTGTCCTGTGCAGCATCCACTGGAAGGGTGTCCTCACACAGGCTCTCCTCGCATCTGCTTGCATGGGGCGCATCCTGTGTCTGTCAGTGTTATAATGTAATAACTAGATGTGAAGACAAGCCTACAGCTCATTTTAACTGCAGTCATTGGTTTATCAATGTCACAAGAAACCATACAAGTTGTAGATGTGAAACTGTGCAGTCTGACCTGGTTGATGATCGCCACCTCATATTCAAATAAAGGCAGCTCTTCACGGATCGATTTGGCATGTTTTTTCTTTTTCTGACCTTCTTTATTCACACCACACGTAAACATCTTTGGTCGGGACAGCCAGGGATGAGTGAATTGTAACTTGACTTTTCCATCTGCTTCAGCAGTGACATTTACAGGTGGGAGGTCCAGAGAACCTGGAGAACAACATGAACATTTATTATTTATTGGGGAGGTGCCGACTGCGTATGAGCAGAAGTCAACCGCGGGAGAAATTTGCAGGAGTTTGGCAAGCAGAGAGAGATACGGAGAAAGTAGCAAGTTTTTGAGCAGTTCAGAGACTTTGTGGATGAGTAGGGGGCAGTGAAATAGATAGGTGAAGATAGGGAGAGATATTTAGATTTTAGCTTTAGTTTGTATTGTAGGTTATTTTTTTTATTTTGGAGGAGTAGGAGACACCTGTCTTGGTTGTATATTTTTTTGTGTATCTCAATTTCACCTGTTGTATTTGACATTTGTATTATTTGGAGCTCTGGTAAGTCAAAGCACTGATGTAGCTCACCTAAACACATATAGCCACACCTGCTCTTATTTGTAAACAATTGTATATTGTTATTTTTTTCCCCAATTTTACCTTTGTATGTTTACCTTAAACTTCAGTTTCATGAGTAAAACTCGAAAGAGGAGGGGCGGAGTTGTCATAATGTTTAATGTTTCCCTCAAATGCAAACAGATGTTACATGGACAATTTAATTCATGTGAATATATTGCTCTTCAGTTAAATTCCTCCTCCCGGGCAGTTATTCTTAATATCTACAGGCTACCTGTATATTGTGTAATTTTTTGATGACTTTTTTTTAACTGCTGTTTATAATCTGCATTGATTTTGACTGTTGTTGGTGATGATTTTAACATTCATGTGGACAACACTCGTGACAGTAGCTATAAAGAGCTGTGTTGTGTCCTTGAAAATTATGGATTAATTCAACAAGAGACGGAACCAACACATATCAAAGGTCACACTTTGGATCATCTCTAAAGGTTTAAACATGCTTATGCTTAAGGTGACTGATGTTGGTCTCCCTTATGAACCATCCAGATTTCTTAGATCAGGGGTCGGCAACCCGCAACACCACTACTCACATTTCTGTGATGCTTGAGAGTTCTGGTAATAGCTGAAATCGATTTCTGCAGAATCGGATTCATTATGACCAATCACAGCCGTCACACTAAGAAAGTAGTCATCGCTTGGATCGGAGAGAAATGACACATCAGCTTGTAGAGTTGGTGGCTCCACCCACAGCGGAGAAGAACTGATGAGACAAGAGACTCTTTATTAAGACATGATGATGATGGTTATGTAATTCATGTTGATTTATGTAATTCAGACAAGCAGAGATCATTTGAAAAAATCTCATTTTAAAAACAGGCACACAAGACACATAAGATATTTGGCTGGTAACATAAATAAAGAAAAACACCAACCCACCACATGTTTTTTCCACTATATGAGTCGAATGTTACTTGGAATCTGAGCCCCGGCTGAGGTTGTTTGTAGGTCCATTTCAATGTGTTGTTCCAATTGCCGCAGTGCAGGACCACGTCGGTCGGCGGCGGCACTGTGGAAAGAGAAACACCCATGTGACACTGCAGATATTTTAAAGGCATTAAACATTTGAAATTTAAATTTTCATTAAAAATACTAAGTGCAGGAAAATGCACCAATTTCTGTAAAATCTGTGTTTGAAAGAGATAGTAGAACAGCAACTTCACACCCTGAACTTGGAACTTCATTTTATCTTTTCTGGCACTGACTTAAAAAGAGTTTATTTATTAAAAAAAAAAAAAGCATCCAGTTCATGTTTGCACAAGCCTGATATTTTCCCTCTGTTACAGGGTTACATAAGCATTGCACAATCAACACACACCAGCTATTCCTCTTCCTGCTTTGAGTTTTCCCATTTTTGTTATTTTTAAAAATCATATCAAATAATGTCCACACTCCATTAAACCAATATAAATAAATAACCCTATAGTAGGATTTGGAGCTTTTTTATTATCATTTTGTTGTGGTCTACTGAAGCAATGCCATCACATTTACACTTTTATCGTTTTCAGGTTCCTTTAGTCCTCAATGATAGTAAACTGAATATCTTTGAGGTTATGGACTGATGGTCCGAAAGTAACATTGAAGACGTCAACTTGGGCTGAGAAATAGTGATCAAATTTCACCATTTTCTAACATTTTAAAGACCAAACAACTAATTAATTTATCAAGAAAATAATCGGCAGATGATCATGAAATTAATGTCATGTTAGCTGCAGCCCGACTGAACACATCTTTACAGACACTTGTGAGAACAGCAACAACAAAAAAAAACCCCCACAACAAGTACATTTCAGTTTCACTTCCTCTGAACTAACATGCACATGATAACATACACCCACATATTCAGCAGAAAGGATACACAACACACCCAGGTGTGAGAAGAGAAAGAGAAATCACAGATGGAAACATACAGACTGTAAAAGAAGTGATAACCACAACAGTAACGCTGGTTGCTGAGGGCTGTCACCACAAGGCATGCACGCGTGTGCGCACACACACACACACACAAACACACACACACACACACACACACAAGCACAAAGCACAAACACAAGCACAAACACAAGAACTATGTTTCTTGTGCACGCAGTGAACTAAAGGACCAGCCACAAGAAGGGTGAACATATCTGTGACAACAAAGCAAAGTTTTCTCAGAGAAACAGGAAGAGAGATGCAATCAGACTTAAAAAGGAGGTCATTGGTGATGGACGTGCGGAACATCACGAAGCGGTTTCAACATTAACTAATACATGTACGCAGTATGGGCCCAGAGAAACATGCAAAGGTGGCTCATTAAATCATTGACTCTGACTTGCTTGTCAGTGTCAAATATTATTCAGGAGTTGTCCTCATACTACAATAGGACTGCACCGCAGCAGGGAGACATTTGGAAAGCTCTTTATAAAAAGAAGCTCATTTGAAGGAAAATACCTTTACCTTTATTGTGGAAATTAAAAGCAGTATGTGTCAACAGATCAAATTTTCATTTTACTGGAACGAGGGCTGGGCAATATATTGGAATAATTCAATAAATTAAACTTTTGTGTGTAAAAATCGAGTTATTACAATATGCACTAAAGGTTGATGCAATGTACACCATAGCTGCTACTTTAGCTGTGTTTCAAAGCTGCATTTGGCAAGTAAAGAAACAAAAAAACTGAATTTTTGTTCAGTATTTGTTTGTTCAGTGTTACCACCACCAAAATACTAATAAAAAAATCCAGAAAAGCAGAAAATCATCACTACTGGAAGCTGAAATAAGGATATAAGTTTATATAGTTTTGCTTGAAAGTTGACTTTAAAGCCTATGCATTCATATTCTCTGCACACTTCACTTATATAGTCCAAGGTATTTTTTCACCTTTCTAATTGCTTTACTTATTTAGTTTTTTGCGTATTTCATTCAAAGAGTAGTTAAGCTGTTGTTGTTTTTTTTTTTACTTCTCTGTGCTGCTGTGACATGTGATTTCCCCTTTGGGGATCTAAAACCTAAGTAGTCAGCATTATACTCTTAATGCAGTCTGGGTGCATTCACACCAATACTTCCACATCACTGCAAGTTCATTTCAGTGCCATGTGTCTAGTAGCAATTCCCACAGGCTGCACGGTTCCCATGTTTCCCCCCTTTGTCCATCATTACTGCATCATTACTGTCATGACTGTAATTACAGGGCTGGAGGAACCATCAGATCAGAGATGGTCCTTTTCTTCAGTACACTGCACTTACTGATAGATACTCATGTTGATGCATGAGTCTGTTAAAAATTAACATTGCACATCCTCAAAAAGTCTTGTGTAAGATAAGAAAATACAAAGAGGAAATAACAAAAAAAAAGAAGGAACAAGAAGCCATTGTCTCAACCTATAACCTTCATTTATCTGTGTCTATCTCATGTTTTACTTTACATTTTACTGTTGACTCAGACATGCGTGTATGTAACGTTAGCCAGAAAACATTGTCCCTATACTGATTTTACGTCCTCACGCAAACTCACAAAGACACTAGCTACAAAGCTAACGCTAACTAGCCGTTAACGTGTTTTCCAGGAGGCCAGCAGACTCTCATTTCACCTATTCGTACAAAACTAGGGATATAAAAAGCAGACATTCAGGCTGAATTGCCATTTCGTACACGTTTTTGACATATTTTATTCCCTCGGTGACTTAAAGAGGCGGTAAGTCCAGCCGACGAGGTACAATCTGCGCTGTTACCCGTCGGATTCAAGTTTGTAACGTTAGTTAAGAGTAAAATGTCGTTAATTTCTTACCCTTGGTCGCTGCTGTAAGCTGTATGGAAAGGACCAAAACACACACAGCACAGACGGACTTCATACTTCTGTTATTACCAGACTTTCTGAGACAGTGTGCCGAAGATAAGCGATGGGGAACTGTGAGGCGTTTTACTTTGGCACCACCCTTAAGAACCGCAGGACATTACACTACTTTTACGTACATTTACGCTTTGGATCATTTACTATTTTTTTCATTTGATAAATAAAGCTATAAATGTGCACTGCACCTGCTCAGTAAAGAGACAAATCTACATAAAACATGTTATATTATTTGTGTGTAGCCTTATGTTAGTTTATGCTTGAAATGAATATGTAAATAAAATATGTAAATAATAAAATGTGTAAATAATAAAAGCATGAAAGAAGAAACATTAGAATATCTAATCTATTATTTCCCACGAAGCAACAAAAAAGTGGTATACCACACACGCCGTTTTTTTGACATTTGTTAATGACACAGCTGCTCTAATTTTTATTTTTATTTTTTTTATTCAAACCAGTTTTTCTCCAAACGCAGATTTTTCCGACAGCACTTGAAGGCAACACACGTTGGACGGGAAATTACCAGTTTTCCCAAAAAAAAAAAAAAAAAACCCAAACAAAAATGGAATGCCTCCTTTTCCTGTCAGGAAGGTGATTCGTTCTTAGTAAATAATAATCAACAAATTAACATGATATTAATATGGAATGATGGGAAGAATACATTATTATAGAAAATAAGACTTTCACATACACCTCAGGATATGATACAATATGCCAATATAGGCTACTTTTGGCTGTGTTATGAGCATGAGCATACCTGTATATTGTATATTTGTGAGACAACCCTCAGTCAAATACATAATAGGCTTTAAATAGAACAACATGTACAGGCCTATTTAATTAAGAAGTAGGCTATTGGTGCATCTCACCAAGCACTTTATTCGGAATACCTGTGCAATCTAATACAGTCACTTACACTCTCAGTCTCAGTCTGCTCTTGATCTTGTTAGGCAGTACTTGATGTAAATTGCAGCTTTCTCTCGGACACTTCCCCCAACCTGACGTCAGCTGGATGTGTGATTTTTCCTGGCTATCCCAGCCTCTCTGACGCACTCACATATCAGCTCTTCAGCAGCAACTGAGGTGAGTTACACGCCAGAGCACCAGGCAGCTCATTGTATGTGATTAGCACTGATGACCATTTGTTTACTTTTATTAACTATAAATGTAGTCTGTGAAAGGAACACAAAACCCACCCTGGTTGCAATATCTCATATTTTATATATCGCTTGTGCATTCCTGTGTCTGTGTTACATAACAGAAACATTCTCATATCTTGCTCAGACAGAAAACTTTAAAATGCAAATGCTGGATTGCTAGATTATCTCTTTTCATCTGACTGTGAAGCTCAAGTGCTGCCTTTAATTCTGACCCACAAAACTGAATCTGTAGCCTAATATTTAAACTTTGAATCACTTCAGTTTTTTAGAGCTAAACCAGACATGTGGCCATTGTCTCACTCACATTCATAGTCTGAAAGTCAGAAAGAGGGGATATCTTACAGGATTGTCCTGTCCTGTGGGACTCAGACTCTCATTGTTACTTTCAACACAAACAGGGGAGGAGTGAACAGTGTTGGGGCTTGCAGAAAAAGCAAACCCTGGCCCTCTTCTGTCTGCTGTTATTCAGCGTGTTTTAATGGTAGTCAACATCCCCTATTGGCATAACTGTTGGCATAACAACTAACTCACCATCATTTTTACTGCTGGTGTTGGTGGTGAAGCTGTATGGTTTGTTTCAATAGAAACCACCTAGGAGCAGTTAAATATTTTTATAAACACATAGCTTCATATTGGATTACTTTCAGTGCTACTCGGCTACATTTGCTTCATTTCTGTCCTCTTGCAGCATCTTCTGCAGTGTCAAGAAAAAATATGTTCTGTAAGGTTGAGTTGTCCTTGTTAAATGCATTAGGGAGGGAGGCTTGACTGACATTGACTGAGGTGTAGATGAATAGTTATGCTGGACACTGTCATTTGTTAGCAAATGTTGCTCAGCAGGGGTTAAGCATGTTTTTGTTGGGGACTATTTTCACATGTGGATTTGATTTCCAGGTAAGACATTTATTAAAACCAGAATTCTATAGTTGTCAACAGGAGTTAAGTAGTAGAAGTGAAACACTGCTTTAAAGGACGGGTTCACAATTTTTCAAATGAATATTAAAATAGTTTTTTCTTGCTGTAATCAGTCATATTCACACTGGCCGTTAGAAGATCCCTTCATAGTGCACTTATAATGTAAGTGATGGGGCCTGTGCAAAAATGAAAAACGACGTTTCAGCCATCCAAATGATTCAAATCAACAAGACATTCACGACATTACAGTCTTTTTAGTGCTAGAGTCCCTCTTTTTGTTACTGTACTTCCACCACAGCTCAACAGGAAAACACAAAGAGGGAATATGAAGTTAAAAAGTGAACATCTTTTAAGCATAGCTGAGCTTGTGCAAAACACTGAACTCCAAATGTTCAGACCAGCTCACTGGCATCTATGTGGGCGTGTGAATGGGTGGATGGCAGGCCATCTAGTTAATCTAGAATTTCCTTATAAAGTATTTTTTTTCTTCTTTGAGGTAGTTTTATCAAGCAAACAAAATAAAACAAAATACATAACCCTAAAAGGCCTCTCACTGACCCGCCAGTGGGTCAGCAACAACAAACTCATACAGTACAGCCAAGCTTTGTTCAAACCCACAAAACTTTATTTTAAATTCTAGCAGAGATCCCAAAGTTTCCAAAGATACCACATATGCCAGGCTGTAATTTCTATAACAAGATGATTGAAAATGATGGATTGGTGCAGCCATAAATAACATGGAGGTCTGAATATTTCACTCAGTATAAACATCATCAGGCTTCCTTGAAGAGAATATAATGATATAATGCCAGACAATGCGGATTATGTTTTTTTCAACTTCAAGGGAAAACAAAAAATATAAAACAAGATGTTAAATATACTGAATGTGATAATTAAATACCCAAAGGAGTAATTCTTATCAAGAATTTCTCTTTGTTTGATTTCATTCAAGGCCAAATGAAGAATGTCGAAGCTTTCCTCAAGGCGGATAAGTCATTGTTTCTGGCCTCATATTATTGCCAAACCAAGAAATCTACCCAGACCTTTGTAAAAGAGTCAAGATTTCAAAATGGTGTTTTCCCTGGAATCGTGACGCAATCGCTACAGTTATAATTCTCTAAGTGCATGTTTGTGTAAATGTGAAATTTAATGCAGGCTGCAGTGCCAAACAATGTTTTCCTAACTGTAGCACAGGAAGAACACACCCATCGTACACAGAGAAACTATGTATGTGTATATATAAGTGTATGTATGACAAACTAGTGATCCAACCGTCACTATCCTCACATCTCAAGCAAACTTTATTTTCCATCATCAAGTTAATTATATGATGTGATTATGTACAACAACCCACGTTGCCACCGTTCCCCTGGGGTTGGTCAAAAGTTGTTTTTTCAGGAAACAAGCCATGTTTTATCAATAATCTTTTTTATGTTTATTATAATAATGTATTAAATGACACCCTGTAATGTCAGAGGTGGATGAACCTACAGAAAATTATTATCCAACTTTGTGGCTCCTCCTAGAGGCTATTGGTGACACTGATTACACTTCTGCATTGGCTTCATAGTTGCCGCTTGTTTTCAGGCTATTGTTTGGCTGTCTGGCCCACCCCTTCACCTTTTTGGTTTCACTGTCATTGTGCTATTTTTTGCAACAGAAAACACCTCAGGCTTACATTCAACAGGTGGCCAGAAACACGACTCCAAATAAATGATAATGCTCCATAACTGCTGGATGTGTAATACAATATTGTTTCAACTGTATTGTTATTTTTTCAGGGATTTAGTCAGAATCCAAAATTGCTGGGCAAAATACAAAATTCTGCCTGATGATGGCGCTACATACAAAGTTAAGGAATCACCAAAGATATTACTGGGTGCAGTGCACAATATCCAAAGGATAGGCCCATGAAAAGTGCACCCCTGGCAAATAAGTCTATGTATGCCAGAACTGCGATTTGGATGATGAATCTGACTAGTGAGGAAATTCATTTGTCAGGTTTTGTTTGCATATTTACGAATGAATCTTCCAGTTGTTGTTGGAATTATGGCCACATTTCGGGACTGATTTAAGTTTCATAATGAACCAAAGCTTTCTTTTTTGTAGTTCAATTCAATCTGGAATTATGAGTATAAGTAAGGTAATACAGGTATTTGAGGCTGAGAGCCATACATAACAACAGTTCCTAAAAGACTTCAATCCAGTGCATATTACATAATAACAATATTTTGTGTGAAAGTTTGTTCAATGGCCATGTTCAATTACTTTTTCAAGCTCAATAATAATCATTTTCTGTGCCTGACTTCAATGTTTACTTACTTGCTTTTCTATCCCATGAATGCATGGGATAGAAAACTGTTCTCTTTTTTTTCCAGGCTCAGGTACGTGAACACCTTTCCCCCACACACAACATGCTGCCTGAGCCTCTCCTCCAGCAGTGATGCCTGCCTTCAGCCCCCCTGCTCCTCTGTTGTGTGTCCTGCTGTGTGTGTCGGTGACTCTGCAGCGCTCTGACCTGCGCCTTGCCTATGTGACCCACAACAGCTTCTTCTACTACTCCTGCAGCCAGAATCCGCAGCCCTGCAGCATCTCATCACTAACAGACTACAGATGCAAGGACATCCTGCACCGCCCCCATTCACACCCGTCTCCTGTTTTCCAGGTAAGGCGTTTAATTGTTTGGTACACGTCACCATCGAACACGGCACGTCTGCTTAACAACTCCGAGGTGAGGCACCTCACCCTGATCCACTGTGGTCCTGGGGGACCCAGACAGACAGCATCACAAGGATCAGTTCCCCAGGAGGGACATTTTGCTGTGCAACACCTGGAGCGGCTAACGGTGGTAAACCTTCCGCAGAAGCCGGCTCCAGATGCAAAATGGGCAAAAAACACAGACTCAAACATTGACCTAGAGAGAGATAATGGTGCTCACTTAGACACAAACAGATATAACAGAGACAGAGACACAAACCTGGACCTGATTGCAGACATAAACAGAAATTCAGAAGCCCCAACTTTGGTTTGGTCCTCACGCCAGATCCAAGACGTCTTGCTGGGCAGGGAGCTCGGAGCAGCATATCACGAACAGGCCAGACTGGGAATCATCCACAGCTCTGTTCTGGAGTGGGAAGCAGCAGCAGTCAAAGTCTACACAGTCCAGACACACATAGACAGCGATGGATTCCTGCCCTTCCCTGACCTCCACCTGCCCAAGTTACCAGAGACATCTGTCATATATGTCAGCTTTGTGTACTAACACAAAGAGAACAACAAGATGATCCAGGATGCCTGATTTTGGTTGGTGAATGAGCCCTTCATCCTTTTAAAATGGGATGTGAAGTGGTCATTAGCTTATAGATTATGTTGCCTTTAAATTTAAGTTGCTATGTTTATTTCTACAAGCTTACATTTGGGAGGAAAAATGTTTGAGGACATTTTGAGAACTCCGGGCATCATTGATATTTGCACAAATTCAGATTTGATTATATAGTTTAGTTTTAAGTTTCGCAGCAGGCCGTACTGCACTACAGCACAACACTGTGAAAAACAGAAAAATAATCTGCTCCAAAAGATCTAAGTCTAAGATCTGAGGAAATGTTAAAACCCTCCAAATAAAATGAAAAACTGTGTTCAAACAAAGTGGAATTTACTTCAATCCACTGCTAACCGGCTTTTATTCTTATTCTCGTCTGATCCATGAAGTGTTTTCCAACAAAAGCTCTCATGTGGTTACTGAATCCGCACTGAATGCAGGGTTTAATACAGTCATGTTTGGGTTCAATAGTTAAACTACTTTCTCCACTGGGATCAATTTAAGTCATTATTGTTAGCATTTTTGATAGAGCAAATAGTTTTCCAAATAAAAGTCAAATGCATGTTTACCTCCAAAAGTGAACCACAAGATGGCAGCAGAGGCACATGAGTCAAAGACAGAGACGTGAAGTGAAGCGCTGATAACATGAGGAGAAAATAAGTTTTAGCTGCAACCCTTAAAGTATCCAGTGATGTGATATATCTCAGCACTTTAAAAACATATGAGGAAATTATTTCTTTTAGAACAGGGATAGTTTATTAATAATAATAAGGTATGAAGTAATATTCATTTTTGATGACCAGTGTTATTGCTTGTATTTTGTATTACTCATCACTCATGGCTTGTGAATTTAACATTGTGATATGTGTGTTTAACATTGTAGCCTAAACCTCGTTCATGTATAATGTATAATATGAAGAATAAAGGCTGAGCATGAGTCTATAAGAGGGGCAAACCTGCCATTTAAAGGTTCAGTCTGAATCATTTTATTTAACTGCTTTTACTGATATGTGTTTGACATTATTGGCCATTATGAGCTACAGCTGCATTTGTCAGCTAAAACCTCGTGTGTCTATGGTTACATTTGTCAATTTGATAATGACTGCAGTCCCACCTAAAGACGCCTGTGTGTGTGTGTGTGTATGTGTGTGTGTACGCGCGCTGACACCTGCTAGAGAGCTGCTTATTTGCATGATAAACGTGCAGCCCATCTTGTTAACCGCCCTGTGAATACAAACTGATGCCGCCTGTTGATCCCGCACCTGAGAGGTCAGCACTCACCCGGCACACACCGGAGGCAATTACCGGAGAAGTCACCGGGCTGCTGCTCTCTTTATGGAAATCAACCCTGGTGTGTGTATAAAGGTTGAACCATGACCTCCACTTGGGATAATGTAAAGACAAAGTACTTCTAGTAAAAAACAAAAAAAACCAAATCAATTACATGTTCAGTGTGATACTCGTGATGTATAGACTACTCTGAATGCGCACTGTAAATATTTATGTCAGTCTAACTCGGTGGACAGGCCGGAACTAAACGGGATTGATTTTAGGTGGGCTCTCCCTCCTCTGCACCCTCCAAGTGAGTCTTTAACCACGCTGTCGCCGTCTCCTCACCGGCAGTTTAGCAGTAAAACATTTTTATAATCAGACGTTATTGTTCGCAGCCTCCTTGTGGGAGATGCGCCCATGTTCATTTTTTAAAAGGGCAAATCAGCCATAATTCAGTTTATAAACTGCAGTGCGCAGGGGAGAAATGCCTGGATGAATATTCATTAGAGCCCGCCCGAACTGCCACGCTCGGTGATTCATTAGGCATATGTAAATATCACTCACTTTAATTGCCCCTAAACTGACTCAACATAATGTTGTCATTAGCAAATTATTACTTATTTGTGATACTAATGGTACGGTATGGCGCGCAGTGCTGGAGCCTCATATATGATTGCAATTACAGCTCTTTTTATTCACGGAGTGAGTCTGATGGATCTGCAGTCAGTGTGTGTGTGTGTGTGTGTGTGTGTGTGTGTGTGTCAACAATTAATTTCACTGGCACATTAAACACTGACACACAGCACATCACGCACACAAACTGGACTGGTTTTTATGGAAACTTAAAATATGGTAGGTTAGTCTATAAAGGCCTAAAAAAGAGTTGAAATAATCGTTTTCCTCAAACTTGTTTTACTATATATATATAAGCTAATTTAACAGTTTCCTTCATAGTAGAAAATTTAAGCCACAGCACAAAATACAACAATGAGTGACTAATTTTATGTAATTATAGTAAGAAATAAACTAATGATTTCAAAGGTGGGATTTGTGTATAGAGAAAGACAATCAAAATGTTTTTCTTACAAAAGAATTGTGCAAGAAGTTACAGATTTATAACAATTATTTAAAATACAGCTGTCTGAATCTTAAATTATTATAAATCTTTTTAAAAGTGCAGTTCAGTTAAAATTAACTGGACTCAGCTCTACATAAAAAAACCCCCCTTTGAATAAGAATTTAATCACACAGTCAACATGCAGAGTATTATGTGATAGTATGATATCTATTTAATGTATAATGGATGTTTTATCCAAACTAGTTACCAACTTACTGCCCCTATGTTTAACTGAATTTTAGGATATATTTGGACAAAATAAAATCAAAATCAGCAAACAAAAGCAGGATTTTTTTCTCATATTGCAAACAACATACTTGGTCTTCATATTCAAATACATACAGTATTTAAATTTCTGGCTGAATGTGAATAGACTACCAAAGAAAAGTTCACCAAGAGTTTGTCATAAATTTACCCTAAAAAGTGGTTAATTTCATGCAGCAGTATGTTTAGAAAAGAGGCAGGGATTAATGATACTATTAATGACGTAGGAAGCATTTTGTTTATTTAAACAAAAAGAAACTTTAGCTTCAGAAATTAAAGCATCAGATTTCTGACATGTTCCTAAATGTTCTGTGACTCATACTGAAACCAGAGGCTGTCACATTTTTAAAATAAATTACTGCTGTATTAAAAAAAAAACCAAAAAAAACCAACATCCTCCCTGCCTGCCACAGTCTGCACAACACGACTCGGCTTGGAGTTGTTTTATAGAGGCAGCAGCAGTTTGAAACAACAACCATGACAAAACAGGTCCACAAAACAGAGGGAGAGGGAGAGTCGAATAAGTATGTGTGTGTCTGTATGTGTGCGTGTGTGTGTGTGCATCTGTGAGAGTGTGAGGGAGCTAATAAAGTAATGTGATGGATGATCTTCCTTCTCCCAGAGGGACCAGCACCATGTAAATTGGCCCACACAATGCATTATGGATAAGGCAGTTGAGATTATAGCTTGTTAATGTGTCCCTCCCTCGTCCGCCCCCCTCTCCTCCCCTCCCACCCCCCACCCCCTCTTCTCACATCTCTCACTCCCTCCATCCTTCTGCTTCGGCTCAGGCAGTGACATGGTCACCTCATTGTCAGGGCGCGTGGGTCTTTAGGTGCAGATGGAGAGGGAGAGGGGTGTGCAGCAGAGATCTGCCAGCATTTACTGGAGGAAGTTTGTTTATCAGTGTGTGTGTGTATTAGTCACAATATGGGGACTAATATCAAACCATCATTTTCTGAGGACTCTCCTTACACTTGGGGACAAAAGTCCTCAGGTCCTCACATGGTAAAACAAATAAATGTTAGGGTTAAGACTTGGATTAGTTTGGGATTAGGCATGCAGTTTTTAGCGAATAAATGGAAGTCAACGCAATGTCCTTCTAAGTGACAGAAACAAGTTGTTATGTGTGTGAGACAGTGAGCCAACCACCAGGCAGCCAGCAGAGACAGTTCGTCGGCAGGGGCCAGGGCTGTGGACATATGTCTCCTCCCTCCCTCCTCCCCCCCAAAGCCCCCCTCAGCCCTCCTAAGAGGATGCCAACCCCCTGCAACCTCCTCCGTCCCCCTTTAACTCCCCCAGACTCCCCCTCCTCCCTCCACCTTGCAGACCTGTCAGGCCATCTGTTGAAGCAGAAGCAGAGGAGCTGCGACTGTAGCACGGCTATGTTGTTAGCCTGGCTGTCCCTAACTAGCAGGGGTCTTATATATGTGTGTATGTGTGTGTGTGTGTGTGTGTGTGTGTGTGTGTGTGTGTGTGTGTGGAGATGGGGCAGTTGGTTGGTTTCAGGGTGTGTAAGGGGAATCTCACGGTAGATGGTCCCCAGCATGTTTGTCCAACAAGAACAGGAGGACAGAGGACTTGTTTGGTTGGGTACAACTGATATTAGTTAACAGTATTTAGATATCGATGTGCTACTGATGTGACTGAGTCAGTTTTCAACATTACTTTTTATGTCAGACATTTCAAAAATTTTACTGAAACAGTAAACACAGTCTACCTCACTTGATGACTTTTTTTGTTTATTTCCTACTTATGGTACTTGAATTTATTATTAAGAGCTGGATAATTTTGCAGTTTTACAGATGTTTCTTCTGTGACCTGCTATTTGGACACAGTGTCCACTGCGCCAGAAGTGACCCACAGTGCAGCACTAGTGGCTCATTTTGCTTCTTAAATAAATTCCCAAATGATGATATCATTAAAGTGACTGGCTTCAGAGTATGTTAGAAAAAGGAAAATCACAAGCTTATATATGAAACCTGCGAGACAAATAACTAGTGGAAACTGGTTTTGTGAAAAAACTGTAAATTTAGTGAATCAAAAAGGCTTTTGTTCAGCAGCTGAGTCTCAAATGTCAGACATTGATCCTCTTGTCCACGCCAACAGTGATGTCTAAAAAAAAAAAAAAAAAAAAAAGTCTTGCAGCTGCATTATCATGTGATAAAATAAAAAAAAAATTTTCACTGAGATGAATTATGTTCCTCAAGTAAATTTTAAGTCAAGACTTTCATCATTTAGAAGTAAATGGTCAGCAGGGATTGAAACATATTGCAATCTGTATTCAATAAAGCAGCCGTATGGTCCTTTAAACAGTCAAGAGTCCAGGAGGCAGCAGGAAAAGGAAATGACTGTATAGTCCCACAGAGAGCTCAACACCTGCAGACACTCAGCTCATCAAAACAGCTGCTGTGTCATCTTCCTCTCCTTTTGGAAAATAACAAGTAGATGTGCTCTTTGGACCTGGATGGTCCTTGTTTACTCTGTGTGACTTCTCTTATCTAGGACACAGAAACCTGACAGATCTGATAGTTCTTAGCACACATTGGATGCATTGAACAATGTAATCAAACAATGTAATCATACTCGTTATACATCTGTTCCTCATCCACAAAATACACAAGATTATACAAGAGCCAAAAACACAAAATATATCAAATCACCATTTGTCTTTAGAAAGTAGATATATGTATAATGTAGTGTGCTTCATCCCTCATATCATATCATTCCCTGCTTCCCTGAGCCTGCCAAAAGATGGAAATATGCAAAGATGAATACTAAAACCCTTGCACGCTACAAGATAAGTGTAGAGTTGCAACAATTATTTTCATTACTGATTAATCCATGAATCATTTTCCATTTTTAAATGTCAGATAATAATAAAAACTGTCCATCACAAGTTCCCAAAACCCCAGTTGAACTCTTTAAACTGCTTGTTTTCTTGGACAAACTTTCCGAAACCCCAAAGATTGTTCTTTTAAATGAAACAAAAGCAGTAGATTTTAAAAGTATTTTTTTAAAATTAATTATCAGAAATGTTGATGATTATGTCTGTAATGACCCATCTAATTCACCTCAGACCAGCAGATTCTCCACAATCTTGACAATCAGTTGTTAAAGGTTATAATGGGGGTTTAAATCATGTAGTGTGTTCCCAGCTTGGTACGTTTTATTCAGGCAATCTAGACTAAGCCAAGCAAGCTTAGTGAAGTCTGGTGTGTGTGTATGTGTGTGTGTGTGTGTGTGTGTGTGTATCTTTGGCTGGACCCTCCGGGGCTGTGTGTGTGGGTGGTGGCATGGACCCATTAGAACGGGTCATCTCTCTCTCATGGAGAGTTTTCACGGCTGTGGAGCGGATTAGGAGCAGGGAGAGAGGAGGAGAGAGGGAGGAGAGATTATGGGCAGGCTGGAAGGAGGAAGGAGAGAATCACAAAAAAAAAAAAAGCATTAGCATCTACACTTCAGCATTTGTCTGTGGTATGTAGCTGACACTCATCCGGAGTGACCGGAGTTTACAGTGAGTACAAATGAAAGAACAAGTGAACACTGGCGTGGCAGCATCATCACAAGTGGCCTTTTAACAAAGAAGAGAGGAGAGGTGGTCTGAAGAGAAAAGAGGCGGGAGACTGTTGGGTTAAAGAGAGACTATCCCAACACATTTATAATTACATATTCATGCAATTACACAACACTTAGTGTCCGTCCGAATGTTTGAAATGGTTTGTGAGTAAAAGCTTGGCCATTGTTTTTAGATGTTAAATCAGATTTTATGTATTGATTTAAGGCACCAAACCAAAGAAATGCTCCAAACTAAAATGTAATGGTCAGATACGCACAGCCAGCTTTGAGCCAAAGAGATATTTATGCAAGTTGATGTGAATCAAAGCTCAACTATTCTTCAGGCCATCCTCTCATGACAAGCCATCTCTGCTATTTGTTAAATATGTCTTAAAACATAGAGGGTTTTAGCCTCTACTGTAATCTTACATCCGTAATACCTGAGTACGTTGTAGCTGTTGTGATTATATAAAGCCAATATTAGATTATACAGCTTTAAGCTCTATACGAGTGTGTCACATGAGAAAACATCTGTCAGAATGTCACATCATACAGTTGCAGTAAAACAAATTAGTGACCAAAGTGAACATCTCAAAGTGTCATCATGTCCCATCTCATATTCATAATGTATGGCTGCCATGACAGTCACAGAAGCTTTAACAGGGATATATGACTTTCTTTATGGAGTGTTTACTTCACGTCTTAGTGGGTTTCTGAATGGAGCCTGAAGGTGATTACCAAACATTAAACCAGACAAAGTTTCAACGTTTACAATTAGAGTTTGAACTATGGTCTTAACTGCTATCGCTCTCAATCACACACAAACACACACAAATACACAAGTAGTACCAGCCGCCAGTTGGTCTTAAAGAGGCGAATTCCTCTGCAACATTTTCTCAACCTCGTAAAGCGTCTGCTGTTAAAGTGATGTTTTTTCACTCCGTCTGCTCTCCCTGACATTTCCGGATAACGCTGGCGTTAGGTTTGATTTGAGGGAATTTGCACACCATATGCTGCTGTGTCAAACACCTACATTTAAGCTGGCTATAGCTCTGTATTCCCTAATAGCAGCATCATTGGAGCTTGTTTATCTAATGCGCCTGTTAATGTTATTTATTGGGAGTCTACCCGCCATCCAGTTCCTCCATGCATGCAAAGGAGACAGACATAAGATATGCAAATGCTAACGTCGGCCCAACTTCAGGGCAGTAAAACAGAGCATTTGCATTTGATGTAGCACATAATAAACTGGTTATTAGCATTTTAAATGCGTCAAACAAACTTGAAAAATGTGGCCTGTGCTGGTGTGATTTTTATTATTGCTGCATGCAGTCAAAACACATGCCCATGTGCCTTCATACACGTACAGAAAAGTGTGCGCGAGCAGACACATAAATATAAAACTGCTGTACACAGGAGCAAACAAGGCAAGGAGTCACAGGATGGATGATGTGTTTGATGAAGTTGTTTCTTCACTCTTGTGCCATAAACTTAATCTTAGAGCATTAAAATATGCAGATGATTGATCATTTAAGCAATGATTCATTCCTTCCAGCTCCAGAAAAGATGGTCTGGTTTCAGTTTTGACAAGAAATGATACTGCTGTTACCGCTCCACAAGGTCTGCTGCTAATTGAGTGTTGACCTTTGAAACTGCTCAAGCACGAGGTCAACTGCATTAATACTGATTCTAGAAAGTGAGACAGTTGTTTGGATGGTACCATGGAAAAGCATTATATATATATATATATAGAGAGAGAGAGGAATATGTTTTTATTAAAGCATACAATGTCATCATCACACCACTTATGCATTGGATAAAAGACTCCTCTCCTCTCCTCTCCTCTCCTCTTCTCTTCTCTTCTCTTCTCTTCTCTTCTCTCCTCTCCTCTTCTCTTCTCTTCTCTTCTCTTCTCTTCTCTCCTCTCCTCTCCTCTCCTCTTCTCTTCTCTTCTCTTCTCTTCTCTTCTCTTCTCTTCTCTTCTCTTCTCTTCTCTTCTCTTCTCTTCTCTTCTCTTGTGTTTCATTGCCCTTGTTACCTAGAAACTCTCCAACTGAGCAAGAACGTAAGAAAGAGCGAGCTCAGAGCGCAGGAGGAGTGCTGTCTGAATTGGTTTTTCATTAGCAGTTAATGATGTGATAATCTCTCTAACAGTAACCAGGCATTACACCCTGATGTACTCCTCTAAATGGAGACGAGTGTGTGTGTGTGTGTGTGTGTGTGTGTGTGTGTGCGCGCGTGTGTGTGTGTGTGCGTGTGTATGTTTTCATGTGTGTGTCTTTAGTCGCACATTCATTATTTGAGTGTACACGCATGCTTACAGAGTGTGTGTGTTGGTTTTTGATGTCACGACTAATCTGTAATGAATCAAATGATCTTTTTTCAGCGAGATTGAGATGGATACTCGCACCACACACACACACACACACACACACACACAAACACACTCACATGCATGTGCACAAGCCAGACCTCACTCCCTCATACCAGCGTAAATCTTACATGTTAATCTCTCTCCTTCCCTCTGCTCCTCTCTCTCCCCTTCTCTCAAATACACAAACATGCTCGCTTTCATTTTACGCTTGCAGAGACCCCTGCTTCATTTTCTGGTCATGTGCACCCATTGCAAGGGGGCGAAGCAGACACAAAGTGACACAGGGAGCAGAATGGGGAGGAGAGGAGGCGAGGCTGGGGCTACAGCCTGAAAGGAGGCGATTTGAGGTGTCTGATTGTCCTGCAATGAAAGGGACAGTTAAAAGGACCTTGTTGCAAAAGCTGGTGGGCTGGACTGGAGGCTGGTTAAGGGGTGTATGTGTATGTGCATGTGTGTGTGTGTGAGACAAATGAGGAGGAGGAGGAGGAGGATGACTGATGACCGAGGATGAAGGTTATACTTCAAGGATCCACTTCATGAATTAAGTGAATTTTTAAGAGGAAAAAACGGAGATTTTTTCTTTGACTCACATGTGTAAAATCTGACCCTGAATAAGGATTAAAGAGCTTTCAACGTGGCAAAGCGAAGACTCAAAACTCAATCGTGACTTTTCACTCTTCAGTAAATACATCTTTTCCCAAAAAAAAAATCAAGACATGCACAACACGGGCACTTGTGCATTGTGACAGAAAACTTTATTGCTTCTGTCTGATAAAACTCATTATCAACATGCTCCAGAAAGCTTTCAGATGCCAAATTTGTATTAAAGCTCGTTCAGACAGAAAGAAACAAGAACATGAAGGTGTGTTTTTTTCATTAGTTAAATGCTTACTTTTGCTTGTTTTTGCCTAATTAACACCAAAGTCTCCAAGAACAAAACAGCCCCACAAATATTAATTAGGACCTCAGTATTCATGTTGGTGGAGATGGTTGTGAGGTCTGTAATTAACGAGCTTTTAATCATTTGATCGTCTCCTTAATTAAAGCCTTGCTATAATTTGAAGGTTTGTTTACTTTTCACAAAGCAGGAATGAGAAAGATAAAAATCGTATTGATATTTTCTCAATTTAACCCAGAAAGAAAAGGAAGTTTTTTTTAAAAAGTTTAAAACTTTTAAAAGGTTCCCAACATCTCTGAGAGGTGGAGTATATATATATTTTTTTAAATGTTTTCAAATGTTAAGCTTTGATTTAGAAAATAAATCTCAGCACTGCTTTTGATGGAGGCTGGAGGGATTTCTTGGCGTCACTCTGAGATCTCAAAACTCTTGTTGCTGTCTTCGAAGCTTCAACCTTTGTGAAATCTGTTTTTGTGAAACTTGAAACTGAGGTTTGATGGTGCCTTTGGTGGGCAAAATGAAACGAAGAAATGAAATCAACAGTTGCACTTAGATTAGATCTAATATACTACAGGACTCAGTATTTAGTAGAATAGTGTGAAATTTATTTTAACAAGAACAAGAAACAGAAAAAAGAGAAAAAAAAACTAAAAAATTCCGACTGGACAGTCTGGTGAGGAAAATGTCTTAAATGTCTTATATTATTTGAATTTTTAACATATTTTTAACACCTTCACCTTCCCAGTGGAAAAAAACATAAACCCGCTCTGCATAATTTCATCTTTCAAAAGTGTTACTTTTGGAAAAAATATCATCCTTTTTAGCATTGTATCGGCAATATCATTATTTCTGCCTGTGAACTTTGCTGTCCTGAAGAACCTTTCTCATGAATTGAATAAGTGGAAAACGGTGTATGAACATAAAACTGAAATAACTGACCAACTCTTATTGGTCAATAATGTTCAAATACAGTACAATAATGTAGCAAATAGTAAGTGAATGAAAAAAACCAAACACTGGTAGATATTCTAAAAAGTGAAAAGTGAGTAAAAATATTACTATTGTTACTCATTAATATTTGCAATGTTTAATATTTAATATATTTCTCTCATCACCAAAGCATTAACAAACTAATATATAATTGATAATTACAGTTAGAAACTACAGTAATCATCTCAGTAATAATTTAATCCTAAAATGTCACTAAAACACTCATTTGTTTCATTGCACAACATATAAAAAAATTGTCCTGTGGTCTTTCAAACTGGTGAAATTGTTAAGATGTTTGCACCTTGTGTATGTTGATGTACAGTAATGGGAGCACAGCAGAGCGTCAAATAAAGAGCACATGTACCAATCAAGCTTTCACTTCTTTTCAAGATGATATTGCTCCACTTATGTGGAAAGAAGAGCTTCCTTTTCCTTGTTTTGTGCAATAAAGCAAGTTGTCTCGAGACCCTGTCAGTAGGTCAAAAAAAGATTAACAGGACTGCAAAGCAAAGAAATTATTTATACTATGCCAAACTATAGTTTTTTTTTTCAAACATCCTTCTAATCTTTACTTTTTCTCACGTGAATGATCATTTTTATGTCATTAGAAATGTAAGAGTGATTCAAATAAAACAAATACTAAAACAGTTGATGGGTCAACCGACAAGTAGACGTTGCTTCGGTTCAAGAGGATCTTTATTGGTCTAAATTTGTACTACTAAAGCTGTCACTGCACAAACAGAATTTTTACAATGTTGGACATTTGGATTGCATTAGGATATAATGGAGCATATTTTAAACTAAAGACTACTAAGCATTTTAAAATATTGAACCGCAGCTGTTAATTCAGCAGGTGCCAGGTGTGTTTCAGACAGATGTGTTGTATATAAAGAAAACAATCAAGACAAAAGATTGCACAAAATAACTCATATAATTCAATTCCTTTATGGGGTAACTCAAACTTTTTGTTTGCGTCGACCTTGACCTCGAGTCTCCCTCCAAGTGTGTATTGTCTCCCTGCTCCTTTTCAGCTCAGAGATGTTCAACTGACACAGTTTGTGTTGCAGTGATAGTGAGACTGCCGACTACGGTCTTCTCATACTCCTGCAGGGATGCCTCCGTTCACTGTTTACTGCACAGAACTTATTAGAGGGGCCTCATGGTTTGGCCCACCCAGAGAAGAGAAACGGAGGATGATGGTTGTTTCAGAAGAACATAAGTTAAACACTCTACACACACATACAGCTAACTAACTGTCCTTTTGCTGCCCAGAAAACTGATGTATGAGAAAACAAATAAAAAAAGAAAGGAGTGTAAGAGAAGAAGCAGAGATGGGGTTGGAGAGAGGAAGTAGAGAGTGTGAGAGGAGGACAGAGGGGAAAGAGATAAAAAAAAAAAGATAGAGGAATAAAAGAAAAGCGAGGAGCTTATGCAGTGAAAAGAGCACATTAGGGGCAACCTGCTGTGACAGTAGTGTGAGGAACGGTGAATAACTGCCTCCGTTTAGACCAGCGTCATAGTGGTGTGATGCTATGGGCCTTAAAATGGACACACGCATACTTAAAAAGCACCAAAATACTTAAATAAAGCATAACAAAACATAAATATAGCATGTGGACCTACATAAATTGACACCTGACACACACACACACACACACACACACCTCATCCAGCCCTCTCTCAGCTCTCCTCTGTCCCTCTCATTCACACATTTTTCCACATTGGCCGGATTAGGAACACTTTCTCTTGGGTGTGCGAGGCTCCCCACACACAAAGAAACACTTGGGGACAGGATTAGTAGGCTTACAGCGGATTCACATATGTCCAGTTCAAGCAATTGGTATTCAAAGCTTTACACTTTCAAATGCCACCAAGAGAGAGCAAAGCCGACCAGCGCTTTTCTTTGCATTGGCAGCACCTTTATGAGAAGGGTTCTTTTGCTGGGCCAACAATGAGGCCGTGAATACACATTTTTACTGTTCTACGAGGGGGATCTTCTTGGGCGAAAGGATAGAGCACTGAGTAGAATCTGAGACGGACTTTATTATCGGGGTTTGAAGTGCTGGGTGGCGCGCTGAGCAGACAGACAGGCGGATGGATGGATGGATGGACGGAGAGACAGACAGATGGATGTATGGAGGGATGGTGAGGTGGTGGTCAGAGAGAAGAGTGCTTCAGTTACTTCCACATGTTATTGTTGGTGGCCTGTTCATCCACTCCACCTCCACAAAACAGATCTGAAGGAGACTCTTCAGAGTGGAGAGAGAGCTCTCAGCAGCTCAATATATCCAATACTGACTCAATTTAACATATTGTCCTGTGTTCTTAATACAGGACAAACTTAATCAGTTTGCTTGATTCAACAATAAATGGTGATTTTTTCCTCTGTGTTCATTTTTTTAGTTTCATTTTTAAAACATAGTATGTGACTGGTTTTAATTGTTCTTGACTATTTCCTTTGTTTAAATAGATGCATGTATGTATAAATTCTTTATTTGACATTCTTACATTGTTTTTGTTTGTGTTTGCTACAAACTGACCCTCGAGGCACAAATAAAGCATTTTGAATTACTGAAGTGATTATTTAAAAAATATACTTTAAGCAATGTGTGTTGTGTCATCTATTTAAAAAAATGTTCAGATTAATAATAATCAAAACAGAGAAATAGAGTTTGTGTTCATAAAAAAATAAAACGTGGCTGTTTGAAATTATATTCATATTTTAAAAGATATTAAATGAATTGTCATTTACTAACATATCATACAAATGAGAAGTTTTATGAAAGTCCAGACATGAGGTGTGTATAAACACTGACGCCCACACGCTGCCATATGGCCAGCAGAGTGCCCAGTGCATGTTACCTCTGTCCCAGCGGAGGCCCTGCACCCTGCAGCTGCAGGAGCCGCTCAATGGGAAAGCAATGTCCCTTCCCATTCCTCCTCATTCCCTCAGGCAACCACCGGCCGAACCGCAGAGACTCTGGTTTAAATGTGTTGACTGTCCGATGAAGAAGCAACACTGTTTGTCCAAGGTGAACACACCAATTGTGTGGATGATTTTTTAAATAGATGATCTCTTCCTTTTTTTTGCCTGCACGATCAAAACGTGAAAAAAAGAAACATTTGGGTTTGTGTGTAAAATGTACATTATACAATTCACAAAAAAAGATATTAGCAGTTATATAGAATAGAACAACAAACTGCAGGAAGCTCTCAAAACAACCTCTAAAACATGCGTACATTTCATGAAAATCAAACAATTTTAAAAACTGACCATTTTGTCCCAGGAAGAACAACTTTCTGATCCAAGAAAAGAGGAGAGGAGAGGAGAGAAGAGAAGAGAAGAGAAGAGAAGAGAAGAGAAGAGAAGAGAAGAGAAGAGAAGAGAAGAGAAGAAGAAGCGCGCTGTGCCCCCCAACAGTGTCCTGACAATGGCAGTGAATGGTTACGCACCGCGGTCACCGGGACAGTCAAAGCACACCGCCCCCTTTCAAACGGGCACGTCATCCTCCTAACTAGGCGTTATGAATAGGAAAGCCGCTTTTGTCTGGCCGCATGTATAAATACCCACTATCAGTGTCCTCCTCACCGCAGAGATACAGAGACACACGGAGAGACAGACAAAGCAAGAGGCAGAGTGCTCACTGATGTAATAAGAAGGACAGAAACGTGGAACAGGAGGGACACAGACAACATCAGGTGTCCGAGTGACTAAAAGGACTCCAGGAAGAAAGAAAGAGACGCGGAGTGTGTGTGTGTAAGTGTGTGTGTGTGTGAGAGAGAGAGAGAGGGGGGAGAGAGAGGAAGCCAGCAGCGACCTCCTACACAACAACCTCGGAAGAGATCCCATAAAATGAATTCAGACTCCAGCCCGAGCAGTAGAGCCTCCTCCCCGGACATGGACGGCTTGTTTCTCCGAGAACATCTCCCTCATCACCACCACCACCTCCACCACATCGGCTCCTCAGTGTCTTCATCCACGCAGAGCGGCGAGCGCCAGAAGATACCCGAGCACCTGCGGTCCGGAGACGGCAAGTCAGTAGGAAGCAGCAGCAGCAGCAACAAGTACAAACTGAAGAAACAAGTCACCGAGGACGAAATGTTCCAGCTCCGCCTCAAGATTAACGGCAGGGAGAGGAAGCGCATGCATGACCTCAACCTGGCTATGGACGGGCTGCGCGAGGTGATGCCCTACGCGCACGGGCCCTCGGTGCGGAAGTTGTCCAAGATCGCTACGCTGCTTCTGGCCAGGAACTACATCCTGATGCTCACCAGCTCCTTGGACGAGATGAAGCGGCTGGTGGGGGAGATTTACGGAGGACAGCACTCCGCTTTCCACTGCGGCACCGTGGGTCACCCCGCAGGTGCCGGTGCACACTCCGGGGGCCCCGCAGCTGCAGCAGCCGCCGCCGCCGCCGCCGCTGCCGCCGCTGCCGCGCACCAGATGCACCCTCTCCTCGGGAACGCGCTGTCTTCCTCCACGTCCTCCACCCTGTCCAGTGGGCTGCCGGGACTCCCGTCTATCCGGGCGCCCCACTCCCTGATGAAGGGTTCACCGGCTGCTCCCCCGGCCCTGCAGCTGGCCCCCGGCTTCCAGCACTGGGCCGGACTGCCGTGTCCCTGCACCATCTGCCAGGTGCCTCCTCCACACATCCCCATCACCTCCACCGGCCTCACGAGACTCACAGGGGAGGGCAAGGACGGGATGAAATGATGCCCGTGTGTGCCTGACAGACACGCAGAGACTGAGAAATGTCATGATGTTTGTAAATAGAGATTTCAGGGCATGAGGGTGGATTTGGCCTCATTGCATGCTGTTGTTTTGTCTGTTTTCTTGTTTGGCGTATGAGAAGAAAAAAAAAACCCACCGTGTTATTTTCCTCCTTGTAACAAGGACTTATAAAGACTGATGATTTGCCAGTTGAAGGTAAAAGAAAAAAGTTCTGTCATGCAACACGATGTCGAGTTTTACTGTCACACCAAGATGTGAAAAGATGAAGGAGGCTGCATGAATATTTAGTTTCATTTTACAGGATTTTTTTTTGTTTTTGTATCAGGCGTCATTTTTGTGAAAACGAAGAATGCTCTATGTGCCTTGTACCAAGGATTTTAAACTCGATTCTATATGAAAAATAATGACATTTGTGTCTTTTGGCTAAAATGATTCTGCCACTTTGTTTTAAAAATCTAAGTTTTTAGATGTAATTCTTAATTTGTGGCTCATTGTATGTCCATGTGTGCTCTGATTTCCATGTTTTATTTGTCTTCTTCTGTTTTTGCATGAAGGTATAATGATGACATCACAGCATGATTGTTTTTTGCTGAACTGAATTTGTTATGCCCAGAGACCCTGTGTCTTTATTTTTGTACATTGTTGATGATTGATGAAATATTTATTATCGCCCAGAATCCCTGGAAGGAATTTCAATAAAACTGAAATTATGGATCACATTAACTGTCTTCTTCTCTTTTTAAATAGTGACTTGGAACCTTAAAAAGTACAAACTTTATTTAAATGTATCACGTCAACTATGGTACACTCCCTGACGTTTAGTTTAGGCCAAATCATATTTATTATTATTATGGATGCACATTTTCGCCCCACCTTGAATGAAATATAGGCCTCCAAACTTGGTTTATTTTCATATGAAGGTAGGCCTTTATCTGCTAACATTTAATCCTTAATTTTAGTCAAAACATATTTAACCCTTCTGTTTTATTATTATTATTTTAAAGCATTTTTTTTGCACATTTCCTTAAAATAAAACAAGGTCTTAGCTCAAAAACTGCAATGATGTGTTTACTTTTACAGATTGAAATATTGCAATTGGTCATTTAGTATTTGGTATAAATCCAAACCAAAGTAAATGAACAAAATGTAATTAAACAGAATAGAGTCGATTTAAACAAGAAATGAAAATGTTTAATCTTAGTCCACAACACTTAATAATGCAGTTTTACTAACAAAATGAATTTTCTACGTACATTTGATATTTAAAAAAACCCACTGTTTTCTTTATCAATTACATTAAATATTTACAAGCCACTTTACCACTTTAAAATAATAATAATAATTACATCTGGATGCATATATTTTTATTTTTCTTCTGTCTCATGTTTGCACCTACAGGCCTCAGTGACATCTAATGATGAGACACGGTGAAACAAGATTTATTTAACATTATTTAACACTTAACAAAAAAATGTTAAGAGAAGAGAAAAAATGAGGATGAAATGAAGGGCTGGGCTGCGGACTAATGGAGCCCAGTTGAATTGTTGCAGAAAGTGATCCGCCTTGGGGAGCACGGAGCAGTTTGTCCGCCGGGTCCCATGGGTGCTCCTCCGTCTCATCTCTGCAGCGACAGAATGTATGTTTGTGCAGATTACAAGTTAATTGTTCATGGGGGACCAAGAGGAGAAAATCACATCACAGAAAGGCGTCGGGATTACAGGCTACTAAATGCAGAAGATTATACATTCAGACCCCCCTACTCGGCCTCGCAGCATGCAAATGAGTGCGTGGATTAAAAAAAAAAAAAAAAACGAATAAAGAAAAGAAAGACAGAAAAAGAAAAGGAGAATAAGCTCTTTTGTAACTTATTTGGAGGGAAGAAAACGCAAGTTCTGTGATTAAGTTGAGAAAGAGTGAAAGAGTTCATTTTAAACTTCTTTTTTTTTTTTGTCTTTAGGAATGAGTATAGCCTGTCTGTCCCTCACAGGCTGCCAGATGGGATGTAAATAGTTGGGTAGCTGCAATGGCCTTTAAACCGCACAACACTGAGGAGGATGTTGTCAAGGGAAGCTGGCGGTTTGCGAGTTAATAGTCATGAGTTGGGGTAATTACTTAAGGTTTATTATGCTCTGCTTTCAAAGGAAATGGACTCTTCAATGGCCCGAGAAATACTTCTTAATTCTGGCTAATTAGGAGCAGAGTAAAGCAGAGACAACTGCTGCTGCTGCTGCCATCAAGCACTGTTCAGTTCATGGACGGGGAGAGTTTGTAAGTGAGCCACAAAATAATGTACAAAGCCAAAATAATGCAAGGACAAATGCAAATGATGGCAGCTGCATGTTTTAAGGGATGAATGTAAATCAATCTTCTCTTGTTTTGTTCCTTTTAGGAGTGTACATCTCATCTTGTGTACATCTCTTATATATATATATATATATATATATATATATATATATATATATATATATATATATACATACATACATATATATAATTTAAAGTTGCTTTCACTGTAATCGGTTAGAAGAAAAAAAATATATACACTGATAAACACTGACTGAATGTTTTCTGTCACTGTGTGTCATAATGGCGGAGCTTAATTATCCTCATTAGACTCTTAGATTTTTATTTAATAGTTTTTATCTATAGTTTACCTCATCATGTGAATCCCACTGAGATTCAAATTCTCTTTTTCATGACAGCAAAGACAGAAAGTTGTAGACAGAAGAATAATAATGATGTAGTATAAGAACATGTAAAAAGAGAACATACAGAAAGAGAAAGAGAAGCAGAGAGGCGAGAAAACAGCCATACAATGCAGAAAATATCTTTGTTTTTCCACCAGTATTTCAGCACATTTTTATTCTACTAATGGAAACCAGACAGAAGAGAGATGTGAAGAAAAACAGTTCAGTTTTAAAAAAGCCAAAATTTCAAAGCATAAATGGGAGATAAATTAGGAGATGTCATGTGTGAAAAAGTGATTAATAGAGGCCAAATAAATAAGACTGATGGACATATAAGAGATCAAATGTCTCCAGTGAATGAACTCGTGGTCATCAGCTTCTCTTTTCACAAGACTTGACAAATGACTGGTCCTTTACAGAGCACACACCTGTTACTGTGAGCCACTTGAGGTTTATCACTTAGAGCTTTGTTCATCCTCACACACACACACACACACACACACACGCACAGAGCGCTGTCAGCCTCCTCCCAGTGGCCCTGTGACCAAGCTGCTTTTTCCAAAACATAATCTGAAATCTGTAAAGTTGTTTGAGTTAAAAAATACACAGACAGATGCTTGCCAGCTCCATCATAGATACCAGCTTCACAAAAGATGCAGCTTTAAGGCTTTTTAGTCAAACAATAGGGACATTTAAAGCTTTTAAAAGTCCAGAGTTTGTGCAAACATCTCATTTGGCAATCACAGACATTCAGTCTGAAGAGTTGTGCCTCTAATCATCTCTGCATGGAAGTACATGTGTGTGAAGTGAAGTGGTCTACTGGTTTGTTTACTTGCTCGGTCAGTGAGCTGCTGTGGGGTTAGCGCCTGAGGGCAGCAATTGAAAATAAATTTCCGTTGAATAAGGGGCAGTGGCCGCATCAGCCGAGCTGCTGCTGCTAGAACAAAAGCAGTTGAGGGGATAACTTATTGACCGGGCTGACAGCCTGAACGAGGCTGATTATAACCGCCTGGTCATCCTCTGTGTGTGTGTGTGTCATAGTCAGTGAAGCAGGTGCAGAGGCCATTCCCTCTCTGTGTCTACGGCTCTCTGCCCTCAGGGAAACCTTCAGGCTCTCCTCTGCCCTGCTGTCCTCAGCTGATTCCACAGACTAATGTTTAACACATACTGCCAAAACAGAAAGCATATTTCCATCATAAGAGCGCTTTGCCATCGCCATTAGCGACGGAGCTCATTTGCATGTTAATTGTGCAGTTAGAGAGGTGATGTTGACACTTCCCTTTTGTCCATGCAGGGTTGCAGGAAGTGAGAGGATGGGGCTGCAGAATGACGTCTGGGTGGGTTATTGTTCCTGGCTGCAGTTGGATCATCTGCTAATACGGGACATTCACACAGAACAGGAAAGTCAGATAAGGCTCTCATCTGTAAAAATGTTAATGTTAAACTAGTTTAAACTTTAGTCATTTGACAGGCATAAAGATGTCAGCTGTGAAAAACAACTACATACATTTAGTCAAGTAGGCTACTGCACTATATTTCAGAATTGATTATACTCATTACTGAATCAAATAATAATATCTGATTCATTTTTAACTGTATATTAAGCAGTCAACATCCAAATATATCCATTAACTCCACTCCTGACCATCTGTAACATTAAAATGCTGCTTATATGTTAATGCATTAATAATAATTATATATATATATATATATATATATATATATATATATATATATATATATATATAGTAATACAATTAGGGTTAAAACCACTCGTTTTCTAATGGTTTTTCTGGGTCTGGGTTTTTCATAAAAATATTATATATATACATAATGACAATATAATATTATTAATTGCAGCCCTAATTATAATATTAATATATTATAATATAAAACAACATAACACTCTGAAAGGGGTCATTGTGCACTTTTGCAGTTGACACTTGACTATGTATTTTGAATACAGGATTATAACAGTATTTTTATATTGCAGCAGTGTGTCATTTCAGTAAATAAGGATCATGTGAGCATGATGTCCTCATTGTCAATATTATTAATTATGGGCCTATAAAATGAAGAAAATATAACACACAGACAACCTCCCTGACAAAACCCGACATGCTGTGTTTATACACATGCTAAAAATATGCACAAGACACACTCATACACACACACACACTTTGATTTGTTTTGGTGTGAGTTTTGTGTGATAAACACAGATTCAACCAGACAGAAAATGTGTGTGTGTGTGTGTGTGTGTGTGTGTGTGTGTCAGCAGTAATATCCTCCTACAGTGACTGACAGATGGCGTTCAGTGTTTGGCCGTAAATGTGCTCTCTGAGTGTTTGTCTGTGTGCCAGTCGCCTGTAGTTTGGAGACTCCCCATGAGAGTCTAACTGTCCTGACACTGCTCAAAACCAACTGTCCTTGATTGTCAACCATGGATGAACCGCAGTGTGTGTGTGTGTGTGTGTGTGTGTGTGTGAATGTATGTGTGATTGGGTGTGTATGCGTTGGCCTTCTGGAAAGAGCGGAGCAGGCCAGGGGCGCAGATGTTAATGGGAGAAATATATTTATCTAAATCTCTAGCCACCACATGCTTCAAATCTGCCTGGAGGAATGAGTCTCTCTGGAAGATGACACAGTGAAAACAAAGCAGGAGAACCTTTTTTATAAATATAATATAGAACGTGTGTGTGTGTGTGTGTGTGTGTGTGTGTGTGTGCCAGCTCTGGGCCTGGCAGAGTGCTGGGTGACAGTCCCCTCTCAGCAGGGAGAGTCAGGCGACAAAGTGAAACATGATCGTGAGGAGAGTGAGCCACGACTGAAGCCAAGAACAGACAACAGAAATAGAGAGATCAGACCACCTCTTTATGAAGAAAAATCAAATAATCGTGTTTGATAATGTCCCTTCAGTGGAAGTAAAATGAAAACAGGGGACAAAAAAAAGTTTTATAAATGAAGGGAATGTGGCTTCGGAGGCAACATGATGTCCGTCTGTGTTTGATACAGTAAATGTTTTTAGTGATGATGGCTGTCTAGTGTATCCTACCTCTGCTTGGGCCGGTCGTTGTGTATGTCCTCAGAAATTAACACAACATGTCCGCAAGATGCAATACGATCATGAACAGTAGGAGCAGGATGGGAACGTGACAGCGTCAGGGGTCAGTAGGCACGTCAGCATTAGCTTGAAGAACTAATTTGGCTTGTTTTCTTTTTTACGTGAAGGACGCTGTCACCCTGAATGCCCCGCTGACAGTTCAATAAAGTGTTGCTTGTTGCCACACATATAAATAATAATATTTGCTAATAGTAAAGGTAATAAAGCTCTCATCACTGAAACTTGAGCTGAAACAAGTTTGGCAAACCCTGCTTTAAAGGAAAAGGTCAGCCTTTTATTGGTGAGAGTTAGATGAGAAGAGCAAGTGAAGATTGTGCCCTAAATATGAAACTACAGTCAGGACACGGTTAGCTTAGCATAGCATAAAGACAAGAAGCTATCTTGGCTAGCAGTTTCCCCGTTTCCAGTATTCATGCTAAGCTAAGTTAACCAACTCCCAGCTCGAGATGGATGGATGGATAGATAGATCATCCACTCATCCAGTCCCACTCTTTTTTCTTTTTTTTTTTAGCTTTTCTTTCATCTGTCACTGAAGTCAGAAAGGGGGATTAAAACAGGCCTTTGGGACTTGCGCTAACATCTCTGTTGGCAGCAGAGTAAAAACAGACAGCACATGCTCCACCTCCAGGTACATGGCTTGGTATCAGCCCACATTCATCTTCAACAAAGAAACTCAATCACCTCTCAGGTTTCTCAGAGGACAGAAACCTTTTCATTTCGTTTCCTCAGGTCTGTCTCTGAGTGTGTGAGCTGGCAGTGCTGTTAACCCAGGCGTTAGCCCGCTACCTAACCCGCTCTGTGAGCTGGCAGTGATGTTAAAGCAGACATTAGCCTCGTCCCTCTGGCCTGGATTCAGCTGGCACATTCGGACCTCGTTGATGGCACTGCCAGGCGGACTCCGTCACAGTTGGTGATTTTGATCAATATCAACGTTAACAACACCCAGACAGCTTGTTAGAGAACAAACAAACATGTAAATAATGCATCAACACGTTCTGACGTTTGGATGAGGTGGTTATCGTTGGAGAGGGCAAAGAGAGAAACACATTCATTTGACCTCAGAAATCAGTGTGTGTGTGTGTGTGTGTGTTGCTATCGTGTGTATGTGTGTAACGTATATTTCCATAATGTTTGGATAAAAATAGTGGAGCAGATGTCACCTTACAAATCTCAACATGTAGTGCAGACCTGCGCATAGAGCAAGCTGATTGCTGTATTCAGCTGCTGTCATTAAGTGGGTCAGAAACGGACTACATACAAGTATAAAAAAACATACACACAAACTCCAGCGCAACACACATGCACAATCGCTGATGTGCCTAGAGAACCACAATTCCACCTTTAGTTTTTACCACAACATTAACCAGATTAATCACAGGTCAATATGTTTCTGGTTTCCTTTCAGGGATCTTACAAACATGCTGTTGGGGGCTGATATTATTATTTCTCTCTGCTGCATAGTATATCTGAACATTTGAATAATCTCCATAAGCAAGTTGGCCTGCTGCAGGACAGTCAGACAGTGAGTTCAACCATAGAACAGCAACTATGGAGCAGGAAAGCCATCAGTGCTACTCTAAGCAAAGCAAAAGCCCAGATTTAGGTTTAGCAAAGCACAAACATCACTAAGTTTAAATGACTTTACCATGTTGCTTTTAAGACAGCCAACCAGCTCCCCGCCAGCCTGTCCGCACCAGCTCTGCTTTGGCGAGGCTCAGTGGTGTGAACGCAGCACTGGTGAGCAGAGGGAAACACACAGGGAAAGCACAGCTCTAATTATAAACAGGCATTATCACGGGTGTGAAACCAGAAGTGACAGCAGCAGTGGGCAGCCAGACACACACACACACACACACCCGCGTGTGTCTGTATGGGCCAGAGTCATCATATGGACAAATCACAACTGCTCTGGCTCAGTAATGTCTGGCAGATGTTAACGCTTTGTACTTAATGACTCCCACGAGACCTCACCCAATCAGACAGGACACAGTGATATGCCGGGGGATGTGTGTCTACCGTGTAATATATGTGTGTGTGTGTTTGTGTCAATGCGTGCATGTGTGTCCGTGTGTGTGTGTGTTTGCGTAGGTAGTGGTGTGATTATCAATGTCTTCAAATTCATACATATCGTTAAATCTTGTTGAACATCTGTAATATTTGAATCTTATGTGTCTCAGTTTAATCGGAGGTTTTAGATAAACCATTTAAAATGTGTGTGTGTGTGTGTGTGTGTGTGTGTTAGAGAAAGAGAGAGAGAGACAGGAACCCTTCTGCTACCAGAGAGTCATTTCATGCTTGACTACTGCATATTTCAAAGAATAACTAGATTTTTATTGCACATCACAGCAAAATTCTGTAAAACAAAACAATCAAAACAAACAAGGCAGGACACAAACACATTTACAAATCTACTATATGATGATGAGAGCAATGACAAGCTTGGTTAAATGCCAATTCATTTTATGTTTCTTGCAGCTAACTTTTGAGTTGGCTTTACATCTCCTCAAACCAGCCTGCAGTTTTATTATTATAACTATTATTTCTTTTTCGGCATTTTGTTTGTTTTTTATTTGCTTTTATTGGCATCCCTAAGGGTGATGCAGATGATTAATGTAAAGAGACTTTTGGTTGTTTCTCCATTTACGGTTATGGATTTTAATTTTTCATTTCTAAATGATGATGACAAGGAGAATAATGACAAGAGTAATGGTTGTTGCTCTGATTATTGTTGTTATATTGCTGTTGTTGTCAGGTTACTGTTTTTTTGTTTGTTTTTGATTTAAGATATTTGCCTTTGTTGGATAACTGGAACTGAACTGAGGATGTTGCAGTTATGTATACATGCACATACATGTACATTTGGCTAAAAGGGCGCTCTGTTAATATTCATACCACTAATATGTTCAACTGCAAAAATCTGGCAACTCCTGAATATAATTAATTTGTTTTTATGGAAACAATAAAGAATAAAATCACATTTATTTGCTTTATGACATATACATATATATAAGCCATAATGTTAACTGCGTCAAACCATCCATTACTTTAGTAAAAATCAATAAAATCAGTATCATAAATCGATAACCAGTCAGTTCTGGTCTTGTAGAATTTGGAAGCAACTAAAATGTCGGTTGGTAATTTGTTTATTATGTTATATTTTTTTTAAAGATAAACTTTTGCATATGCATTAAGTTTGCATTAAGTTTTGAAGAATGTATACATTCATTTACAGTATACAGTCAGTTTGAAGATATGATAAAACATCAGTAAACACACAGTCCTGCTCCATAAAACAAGGTGAAAGTAGCTTTGTTCAGCAATCTTCCTCTCTAGTATACAATGTCATAAAAGCAGCAGTGCTCTGATTAACTATATTGAAAATGTCAGCAGCAGCAGATGCTGTGCTAATAGCCACTGGATGCTGCACTGGAATCTAGCAGCTGCTAACCATGACACTAACTACCACCAGGGAGAAACGCCAAGCTATCCACAACCCTGTTGCAGTCGAGTAGCAGTACACAATACTTCATCACAGATTTCCTGGGCAGCGCAATACATATGCCCCAGTTTATACTTGCTGAGCAAAATGGCTCAATATGGTTTTTTTTAAGCAGAAACCAAAAATAAAGTCAGTTTTAAAAGGTGCAAACACGAGTCAAAGAGAGAAAATTAAAACACAAACCTGGTTTGCACCAGAAGCAGCACGCTAAAATACCTGACCACCACTCAGAAAATTCCCAGTGGTAACTTGTAACTACTCCAAACCATGTAACAGGACAGAGAGGCCACAGAGAGGAAAAGTTGCCCTCAGAAAAAACTTGAGCACTGTCACTTTCTGATGTTCCACCGGGTGCTGTCACTCACCCACACCCCACCCCCCTGTTCATCCCCACCTTTCTCCGTCTGTCCATCAAACAGGAAGAGCGCCTTTTCCCCCCTCCATCTGTTATCATCTCCCCTTTTCCATGAGTGCTGGGGGGTCGGCGGGGGCCGTCCACAGGCTGGTCATCCCGTTAGAGGCCTATTAACAGTCCCTGGGCTCTCTGCTGGGGCCTACTGGAGAGAAATCCATATCAATACCTGTCTGTTATGCCTCCCACAGCTAGACACAGCCAGGCTGCCTGCCTGGCACAGATAACACTGCATGGGCCTCCTGTCAAGACAGAGAGAGGATGGAGTTTCAATGCGAGTGTGGCACTAGAGTGCGGACCTCCTGTCAGTCCTGCTGTTGCACTGACGGACCTAAATAGACAAAGCAGAGAAAAAGACACACTTCCTAGTCCTGTTGGTGTCTTTAATACCATCAGTTGGTCACATCTGGCCTGCAGAGTTTACAGCATGCTGCTTCCTCCAACAAGCTGAGAGAAAGTAGACTACAGAGGTGAGGAGAAAGTGTGAATATGCAGTGATTCACAATAAAAGTTTGTGTTTAATTTCATTGCTTTTCACAGTCTTCACTGTCACTCTATTTATTTACCCCTCTACTTTACTTGGCGTTGCTGTCAATGTGATGAAAAATGTTTCAGAGTCATTAAACTTCTAACTTTGTTGATGCATGCTATGCTTGTATGATAGGTTGGAGGCAGCAACATCAGAATGATGTCGGAGCAAAAAAGACCACAGATGCCCCGAGTTTACTGTGAGTTTGTTTACTTCTGTTTGAGTAATATTTGCTATAAACTACAGCACCCAGCTGTTTGAGGAAATTATTATAAGTTTGGTTGGTTTTGGTCTTTTCATGGGATTTATTGACTATAACAAATCGTTGAGAAAATCCTATCTTGGCTTGACTTAGAAGATGAACTTCAACTTTCAGTTTCTACAACTGGACAAATTCCATCTGCTGATGAATATCATGTGATAGGATCAAAAGCTTCAGAACAGCTACTAAATAGAGGTGAGATGGTGTATTAATGAGCACACTTTTGCACCCTTGTTTATAGTGAGTGCTTCAACTTGTACTGTAACTCACACAAAACTTTACAATCACATAATCAACATTTTAACCCATTTATATTGTTTACATATGCATGTGTGCAGATCTATTCTTCTATTTTCTAAATAACATAAAATTAATTAAAAATCATTTGAGCTTTTCTAGTATGTGTTAATTTAAATGTACTTTATCAAAGAGTACTTTTGATATGACATAAAAATTACTACCAATCATATACCTCCAAACATAGCTATCGGACCAATCAGAGCCCTTCTTCCTTCTAATTCGTCATATGAGTAGGAAGTTTAAAACAAACATGTCATGTGCATCCATCTGTCTTGATGTTAGCAGAGAATAGAGGTCTGTTTCCTCATTAGCAGCTTATTAACAGCCCCGGCCCAGCAGAGAGCACTCTCCCTGGAGGACAGGGGCCCGGGGGGAGGGCATTCGAATGGCAGAGAGTGCTTTGTCTCTGGGTCTGGCCTCCCAGACCGGCCCCCTGTCCGGGTCTGCCCAGGGGACGCTGTGTTATGCATGGAGAGGATAAGGAGAGCCAGAGGAGAGGGATGGAGAGAGGAGGAGAAGGAAGGATGGAGAGGGAGAGTTGACTGGAGGTCATCCATCAAACCTGCTGTCAATTTTCCCACCTCCTGGGGAGACACAGAGAGAGGGAAAGAGGGACATTTTAAGGATTTTATAAAAGTTCTCATGTCGTTTTCCCTCGCCACCCATTAGCTGTGACGTTTAAGAGAAAATGAAGAGCTGCTATTTCTCCCCAGATTTGAATAACACATCTGTTCAGTGTGTGTTTGTGCCAACACAGACATGTGTTGACCTCACACTGGAGCTGGACCTCGTAGGTCTCATGATATTTGTTGGGTTTGCACTGGCGATCACTGTTGATCACACCCATGTAGAACCCATCTGTCCAGAGTGCGATATGTTCTGCACATGTAGGAACACTGGTGAATACATCCAGGAGCACACGTACACACAAACATGCTTGCACACGTTTAGGAACACACACAGTCAGCTTCTCAAGCCAAAACGCCATATTCCATCTAGTTCTTCACCATCTAATTATACAGTCGTCCTCGTATTTACAGTACCGTAGAAGTGAAAGGCAGATGACACAAGCTGGCAGTTCCTCACAATGCTTTACCAGCTCTGCAAGGCAGCTGGTTAGCAGAGGGCTTGAGTAGGAGGAGGGAAACTGGCAACAGCTGTTGGAACGAAAGCGAGTAGTTAAACACGAGTCCTCCAGAGGCGTGATGTTTGAAATGATCACCTGAAGCTTTATATTTCTGCACAATGAGGAAAATAAGATAACAATAAGAGTCAAGGGAGTAAAAGATGGCACAAAATATGTTTTTTAATTGTTTGTGTAATACTGAGGAAATAAGGTGAACGGTTAATAAGAATGTAGTTTGAGGTTAGCAACTTCACTTTGTTCCAGCTCTCCATCTCTGCTACTCTTCCACCCCCCCTCCCCCCTCCCCCCGCTTTCCTGCAAGCCACCTTTTCCCAGCCTGCTTTGCGGCCCTGGAGGCGCCAGCCGCACCCTGTCCTGTGCAGTCTCCTGCGGTCCCGCTGAAGACCGTGAAATCAGCATGATTAATAATTATAATTATTGGCAAACGTGCCAGCTGCTCTGTGGCAATGGGCACCTCTGATTTATGGTTCTGTAAACGCAAACAGTCATTGTCCATATTCAGAGAAGAAAGGAGGGAAGGCAGGAGGGGAGACGGAGGCAGACGGGGAGTTTGGATGCCTGCCCTCAAAATATGATTTTATCTTCGGAAGTCAGCAGCCCTGTCCTGCAGGCATTGTCCTCTGTCCCTCCCTCCTTGCTTCCAACCATTCGTCTCTTGTTCTGCCCATACTCCTCACCTAGTCTGTGCTCCATGGAGCATTGCTTTTTGATCTCAGTGGGCTTCAAAGGAGTCTGGGGCCACAGGGTTTCAAGCATTGTGCATGCAGACTGCCGGCTTCATGGACAGCCTATCGTTAGCATTGTATTCATTTATTTTATTGTAATCATAACCCTGAGTGTTTAGGTGTGTAAGTCCAGAAAGCTGTGGGTAGACAATTAATGATTCAGAAGGGAAGTAGAACTAGCTATCTGTTTAAGACGAATCATCAATTATCTGAGGATGATTAGATGTTTCAGATTCAATAAAAAACTGGAATACAACCAAGAGTCTGTCACAAAGTAAACAACACTGATGTGGAGTGTGCACGTCTTATTTGTGTGTGTGTGTTTACACGTGTGCACTCCGAATGATGGAGCTGCACAGTCTGTTCATCGGGCTCAGGGGGTCCGCTGATGTGTCTATCATTGACAGAACGAGACTATGGATTACCTCGCTCATTAATCACCATCAACGTGGCAGCTTGCGCACCCTCGCTCACATTGGACTCGTGTATCACAAACACGCACTGATGCAAGCTCACACAAACGCATACACGTGCACATAAATCTCTCCACACACAGACAGAGTAGTTTTGACAGCTACTGGCCACCAACCTGTCCGCAGCCTAATCTCATTAGGATCCTTCTGGCATCTGGGCCTGTTCTGCTGAGGGATGGTCTATGATGGAGTGAAGAAGACAAGGCGTTCAAGCGTATAATAGATGTCTAAATCATTTGGCTGCAGACGGCGGGTCCTCTTGCTCTTTCGTTTGATGCTCTGGAAGTATGCAAGCATAGAAGTATCCGAAACACATACAAGACATGAAAACAGATACTTTGCATCTGTGTAATTCAGCAAAGTTTATTCCTAGTTGGTTAAACAATGCAGCAACCACCCTGCAACAATAGTGAATTATGTGTAACAATGACTCTGCTGCTGGTGGTGGCACAGTGACACTCATCACACCTGTCTGCCACTCTCCAGTCTGCTGCAGGCCTGTCCTGTCCTGTCTGGTCCTGGAGTGCAGTGTTGTACATGTCAGTGTTGTGCAGATGGGCTCCATCTCCCTCAGGTACCTGGGCTAAATACCTGTCATTAATCACCACATAAAGCCTCCCCAGCGGGAGATGCCCCAGGTTAGACCGCATCAAGAAATAAATTGGCTGAAAAATGGCTCTGGACGAAAGCTCTGTCCCTGGAGAGGAGGAGGAGGAGGAGGAGGAGAGGAGGAGGAGAGGAGAGGAGAGGAGAGGAGAGGAGAGGAGAGGAGAGGAGAGGAGAGGAGAGGAGAGGAGAGGAGAGGAGAGGAGAGGAGAGGAGAGGAGAGGAGAGGAGAGGAGAGGAGAGGAGAGGAGAGGAGAGGAGAGGAGAGGAGAGGAGAGGAGAGGAGAGGAGAGGAGAGGAGAGGAGAGGAGAGGAGAGGAGAGGAGAGGAGAGGAGAGGAGAGGAGACCAAGTGATCTGTCAGCTCGCTAAGCGACATCATCATTCACTTGGCCTCCATCGTGTTCCTGCGGTGCTGACAATCTCGGCTGTTTGCTTTCAGATTTGTACATATTCATCTTCTTTATTTGCCAAAGTGGCTGAGCTTTAACATTTCAAGAGTGGGAGCCTTCAGGTCCACCAGGTTTTGAATAAACACTCTTTGCTTATTCAACTTTCTTAACGTTTTGTGTGACATGGGCATCTTTTGATAACATAACAACTGTGTTATGTTGTAGCTTCAGATACCTAAACATTCACCCAAAAATAATCCATATGAATCTTCCGGTGACCCACCTTCAGGTCCTGACCCAATCCTGCAACAACATTGCTTTAGGGCTCACACTGATTTAGGGGCCAATAACAACTCAAACGCTAAATTGGGACACTGCCCTCTGTTTTATGGGGTCCCATCAGCAGAAGAAAGACCTGTCTTCTTTCAGCAGTTAATCAATCAATCAAAATGTGTCCATACAACATATTTCATCTGTGAGGAAACGATAAAATGTGTAAAGAAACGTTACAATCAAGAATATAAAGAAACGGTGATGTGACAAAAATCACAGAAATAAAGTGGATAAAAGAACAGATAATGTCAAAGACGTGTTGTAGTCCATGTATCCCAGACCTGTCCACCTCAGAGCAGCTTGTCTGTGGCTGTCCAGTCCTATGATTAATGACCAGAGGGATTCCCCTGGTCAGCCACTGAACCTCTGCTCTATTGACACTGCATGGTCCACCTTTCACAAGTGATATTCTGCAGCACCTCAGGGCCTCACTCAGCCTTCAGTGGTTCGGCTGCACTGTACACATCTTCTCGGACATCCCCAAAATTAAATATGTGATTCCGCTACACTGTTTCCTTTGATTTATGTCTAGATTAACTAATAGTACTTTGTTGCAAAAACACATTATAGTCCTACTTTCATCTGTCTGAAATAATATCTCTCTGTTTAAAGCTCCAAGCCATGATGAATGCATGGTTTCTAGCGCTTGGTTGGGCGATGCTTTTGTCCAACCAAAATTCTCATTGGATTGACAATGGCGCACCCCAGTTGCTACGTTCAGGGCTTCCTATGCCTGAAAGTTCAGCTAGAATATACTGCTGGTTGTTTGCAGGGGTATTTAACTCACACTCCAACATTATAGATGGCAGTAACGCATCTTAACGCTGGCTGCCACCTGCCATTAAATCTTAAAAAAGAAGAAGAAGAAGATTAAGGAAGACAGGCCTTGTCAGGCTTCAAGGTGACGGTGAATTTAGTGTTGCCATAAAAAGTTTGCCGACAATCAATATCACCCACTGGCAACGTAGTGTGGTACCACTTTAGCTCAGAGGGCTAACTTGGCTTGTTTACTATATTATGTGATATTACATCTCTTTTTTTCTCTTTTTTTCCCCATCGACCAATCGATTGGTTGAATTCTTTGGTTTGTAGCACTAATGGTTTCATTACTATTAAAGATTAAATACCACTAATATATAAGTTGAGTTCATGTTACTGTATGAGAGTTATACTTTTCTATCATTTGTGGCAGTTTTTTGTTTCTGATTAAAATGCTTATGTTTGTTTTTAAATATTGGTGCTGTGAGAAAAGAGTTTTATCTTGATTGTAGATGCATTTTTAATTTGAGTGGGAAACTTGGATTAAAAAAAAAACTGTTTTGCCATTATTCTGTGATTTATTTTTAATTTTTTTTTATATGAAATTAAACTCAGAATTAAAACTTGTATTTTCTGTAAAATGGACATTTTCATAAACGTATTTGTTTATTTGTCTCAGTTAACATTCCGTTTCTGAGTGTTGAGCAAAACTGGCATTTAACTGATCATTAATACACAATATAAATGGCATAGTGGTGTAGCAACAATCGGTGCACAGCTTTGATGAACCTAAATTAATTCACTAACCCCTGAAATTGCTGGGATGACTTGGCAATATGTTTAAAACTCTCACAATGAAATTCCACCATAACTCAGTGCTGACTTTGAGTCGGCTTTTACCTCAACATCTCTTCACATCACATCTTAACACAAGTCACACTTAAAAGGCATAGCAGAGGACCACAGACCATTATGTATTTTAAAAAGAGGGGCATGGTGAGCAGCCAGGTTAAGCTCCTCTATTCTTCTTATTCTTCCCTCACCAGAGCGGTCGGTGTCAGTAGGAGATGGCGGGACAATGGAGGTGATCTCTCTGATCTCAGTGGTTCTATTGTGGCTCGTCATATTATTAATGTTCATCTCTGAGAAAAGCCACGGCCTCTGCCTCTCTGCTTCTGCATCGCTCTGTCATTTTCTCTCTGCTGGACTCTCTCTCTTCTCTCTGTTTGTACTTTATCTCCATGCAGCTCTGCACATCTCCATGATGTGTCTTAAACACATGCATACACAAGAAAACTTTAATCCATTGTCCCAGATTCATTATAAGCTTGGTCAGCAACCACATTCACGGGTTAAAGTAATAACTAGTTGCAAATCTCCAAAGCTCAGATCTTTGGGTCACTGCACCCGGTAATAGTATCTTAGCATTTCTTTATCAGGCTGTTCTCTGACACATTCCTGAACATGCATTTACTTCAAACCTACATTCCCACTCACTCACAAGGTCTTTGTACTCCTTCAAACACTTTGAAGGTGTGGTGCCCACTCTCCTTTCAAAACACACAAACGAGCGAAGCCCCAGTGTCTGTCGTTCATTTATCAGAGGTGCTGTGGGCTGCTCATGCCTTGCTGTGCCGTCCTTGGGGTCAGACTTCCTTCACAGTGGACTCAGAGTAATTATTAACCTACTGGGATTGTCCGACAGTCCTCTGGTCATCTGGGACCGCTGAGTGTCAATCTGCAAAGGTCATGATAGGGCAACGCAGTGATGAAGAAGTAGTAGAGAGTAAAAATAGATAGTGAGAAAATTACAAATTACACAGCTTTCGTATCATGAGCTTTGGATCATGGGAGGTTTTTTTTCCTGTTTCTGGGAAACTACTGCTTAGATTCTCTTGTTCAGTAGGAACATGGCTCGACAGGCTCCGAGCTCTGAGCAACACATTATTGGTTTTGGTCTTTTTATAGGATTTATTGAAAATAACAAAAATATCCTTTAGCTATGTAGCAATTTTTAACATAAGGTGAATATAATTTGTAATGTACATTTTTTAGATAATCATGTGAAGACATTTTTCAAGCAAAGTACAAGAATACAATTTTAAAGATGACATCTTGGGTTTTAGGATTTTTTTTTTTACAATTTACTAAACAAACAGATAAACAGCTAATTGAGAAATTATTATGTAGATTACTTGATAATCGTGATAAAAGCAACTTAATAAACCAAGAACCAGAAATATGTTTTTTGTTCCTAATGTAATAAATTAATAGGTCATTGTTTCCTTTATGACATACATATATTCAGGTTTAGTTCACCAAAAGATGTTAAAATATTACTTTTAGGTTTTCGTCATCTTAGCCTAACTAAACATAACTATGGATTTTTGCAAAATCAATGCGACAGCTTCTGCTTCCCCCCCAGACACTCAGCTAGACCCCCTGTGTCTGATATAACCTGGGAAAAACTGCTTTTTCTATCATGGGAAGAGCAGGGTGTGGACATTCTCTACATAAAACTCACCACCTCAAACTGAAGGTAATTTATACCGCTGCTGTGGCATTGTGGCCTACAGAGCCTTTGTGAAGCAGCGCACAACACATCTTCTAAAGATGTTTGGGTTTTGTGGGGAATAAATTGTGCGGTTGGTCTGCTGTCCAGCTCTATATCATATTCGGCTGGCTTGTCGGTGCCACTGAGGTGGTGAATGGGCCGCCAGAGGCCCAGCCACTGGCGGGTGGTCTGACACAGAAAGGTTAAATATGGTTCAGCCACGGACGCTCTCAAAGGGCCTCGCTGTTAAAAAAATAAGTTATGTGAGCTGTATGTCTTCACGCAGTCAGGAAATTGACAATACTGGCTCAGTGAGGCACAAGGTTGTCCCAGGACTGAACTTCATGGTTGACCATCCAAATGAAAAAAAGAGTCACAACATCACTTGTTTCCGGTGGATTTATTGACGGCTCATCAAAGCCCCGGCTAGACGAGAGGTGTAAAATTAACACAATGACCATGTGAATATAATGGTTATATTCATCCTTTGTACTCCTTTGTACTCTGAACTATGAGGATAAACTTGAACTCTTTAGTGACACGAAAAATGGAAGTAAACAAAAATAAAGCAGGAAATTAATGGTTGAAATCTTAATGTAGTGCATGCATTACCTCCCAGGTGAAGGTCGGAGGCAAGTTACTTATCTTCTCATTGAACAAAATGCTCATTGTGGGCCACTGTGAAGAAATTCCTCCAGTTGCCTGGAATACCCACATTATTAAAATATGTTTAATGAGTAAACAAACCTTTGTGCATGGTCTCAGACTTGTAATGATGTGTATCAGTTGAGTCCTTCTAATTTGCTTTGGGATTAGTCTTCATGTTTTTGGAAATCTCCACAACGTGATCGACGGCTTCATCTGTTAAATCTTTTCCCGGGAAACCATAAACCGTCACAACGTCCCCTCTGAGGTTGTGTCAATTTCAGATGTTGATGTTGATTTCGGTGTACAAAACATATAAAAAATAACAAAAGTAAATGAAATCCACAGGTTTAAAGCTCAGTTAAACATTACACACATGACAGCCTGCTCCAAAACACACAGATTTGTAGTAATTAAAATTTTGTGCATCAGTAACTTTGTGCTTCTTGCTTAATTTCGCATCTTGCTTTCTATATTTTGTGGTTTAGTTTAATCACTTGAACCCGTTGGTTCACCTGTTGGTGACAATGAATCCCGTTAAAAGACTTGTCTCCTCAATACTTCCTGATTTACTACCTGTCTGTGGCACTCAGCATTGAGCCCACTGGTTCCTACTGGAGATGTATAAATCAATAAAAACAAAAAAAGACATCATTTAGTTTTAGTTTTGTTTTAAGCTTTTTACTCCAACAAGAGTAAAAAGTGCATTTGTTGAGGGCTATTTTAAATTGCAGGTTAATACACATTTGAGTGTTTATGCAGTGCATGTGTTAGCAGTGTACAGTACATGAGATTGCTTACCTTGCATCTTACTGCCACCTGTAGACAAATTGTAGTTTGTTTAGAAATGACTCCAAAGACTAATAACAGCATTCATGTTTCCAGTGTCCAGAGAGTAGTTACGTGTATGGCAGATGCCACTGACACACAGAACTACTCTCTAGAGACTGAAAACAGCTCTTTCTAAAACTACAGCAACCATATTTGTTGTGAAGGAACATGTCAACCAGTGCAATGGTGTGGCTCCTTGAAAATGGGTTTGTTTACCTCTGACATGGCAAGTAAAACTTTGTAACAAGGAAACTTTGGTCCAACCGGGCAGGAGTCGGGAGTGGAAAGAGTTTGTGTGTGTGAGTGTGTGTCTGTGTGTGTGTGTGAGATTTGGGGCGGTTGCAGAGAACAGGATGGGAAGGAGCTTCAAAGCCCAGGGAAGAGGTCCCTGGCCCCCCACTGCAGCCTTGTTCACATGAGAATCAATCTGGTGCCAGTGTTTGATGTGAACCGCAGATAAAAGAAACGAAACAAAGAATGACAGCGGGGAGATATAGAAAGATGGGGCACAAACAGACGGGGAGATTAATGGGACAGGCAGATAAAAATGCAGAGGTATGAGAGTTGCCAAAGGGTCATATTTACAATAACAGACAGGGGTGTGTTATCTGAACAAGATGGGTCGAGCAGGTGTACAGATATTGTAAGAAAAGTTCTCCTCTACTACAGGGAAAATAATGTGAAATAATGTCAAGCCCAGAGGAGAGACTGGCAGTTCTCCTGAGTGAAGAGTGAATGCATCTGCCTGCCACCACCTGGGACTCACAATCACTATAAGATCCAAAGAATGAAGGATTCGGTATTAAATTGTATACAGTTGTATCGTATTATATTGTATTGCAATTGCAATTAATTGTTACATATGTGAATCTGCTTTTGTAAATTGCTTTGGCAACAACATGTTTTTGTCCATGCCAATAAAGATATTGGAATTTTAATTTCAGTCAGACAGACACAATCCATCAGTCAGTCAAAACAAAGTTCAAAGCCACTGTGGTGTGGAGACCAGTGCAGTGTCTCCTCACACAATGCAAACTGCATCATTATCATCATTACATTCATCACTATTATCATGAAAAATGAAAAATCATATTGCGTTTGGAGCAAAGCCTTCTTTTGATAAAGGATTCGCTATTCGAGAATGTGGAGGTAACATCTCTCTGTGTCTCGATACTTTCTGTTCTGAATCTTCATAAAAAAACACTCCAACACTACGTACTGTGTCAAAGGTAGAAGTTGTAAAATTAGCATAAGAGCATGACGATAAATCAGAAACCCCCTCTTTTACAGCCGAGGCCCACATGGCCGGAGCTGAGAACTCCCCTCTTGCTTGTCCATCAGCCGGTCGTCATGCTCCTAATGGAACAGTGTAGGAATGTTGTTTTATTTGTACTAAGTTGAACAGAAAAGTCAGAGCTCTGTTATCACGGGCTGGATGGGACAATGAGAGGCGGAGAGAGCAGCTTTTGGGTCTTTTCTTGTTTTTATTTCAGTCGAAACAGGCTCAGACATTGTTGTTCTTTCTGCTAATTAAGCTGTTAGAGAGAGGGGCTGGTCTGACAGGGCCCTGCTTGGCGGGGAGGCGAAGAGTCAATGGGCCGAAGCTGAACAGGAGACATTTATGGGCTGCCTTAAGCCATTGTTTACCCCCACCAAGGATCTTTTCAGGCCGGCCGCCTCTGTCTCGGTGACCTGTACAATGAGAAGAATGCCACTCCGAGAACCCCGAGCCGGCCACAAAGAGCAGCCCTGCAGAATGAGGATTTCACGGCACTGGGCCGAATCCGGACGCTGCCAAGATTCCACAGATAGCCCTCGCTTCTTCTGATCGTCGGACACTCTGTGCCACTGTGTGTGTGTGTGTTTATCCTGCAAAGAAATATTATGGATACAGATGTTCACTGAAACTAAAGACAGTTCTCCTGTAAAATAAACATTCCTACTGAACTAAGAAGTGTGGAATTATATTATAATATTAATATATTTAAAAAAGCATGAATTTCCCATTAATATGCTCAAAAACATGAATCGGGGCTTTAATGAACTTTCTTCTGCGTGGTCTCTCTAATTTTGTCCAGCAGCAGTTGTTTGAGCCACCTGTTCCTGTTTACAGAAGCTGTCGTCCAACCTTGCAGATTAAACAGGTGAGATTAAGGCAAAGCTCTGGGCATCTTGCAGAACAGGCTACAAAAACTCCTTCTGTGAATATGTAAGTGAGTGTGTCTACATGCTCTGGTCCATTTGATGGTCATCCAAGCGTCTCTGTGTGTTTACTTGGACAGTGTGTTCGGCGGGCGAGGCAGATCCTTACTCTCTCGCCACGTTGCACAGCTCTGGCACTGGCCTGAAGATGAATTTGTGATCTGCTTAGTTGTTGCAGAAAACTTTCTTTTTTTTTTTCAAATTGTGTTTTTTTTAGTGACTTAAAACAAACCATTTCTGTGTCAACACCACCTGCTTATGTCTTATCAGCGTGCCAGTTTCTGCTCCTTTAGCAACTGCCATGTGTTGTCATAATGTAACTCCATTTACCACAAAGTGTCGAACGGCACTTTCAGACGAGCCAGCGCCTCACACAACAAAGCGGCCCAATTATAGAGCCATTTATGTGTTTGTCAGGGGCTTCAAATGGGCACTGGTTTCTCGGGGTAGCCATATTGGCGAGGTCAGGCGCAGCATCTGAAAAGGCAGCTTTATTACAGAACAACCCATCCCTCTCTTAGATGAACACCCAAGAAGAAGAAAAAAAAAGACAAAAAAAAAAAAGAGGAAGAAATAAAAAATGACAACTTTGTTCTTTATAACAGTTTGGCTGAGCCTGCCTGTCTGGCTGCTCTGCGGAGCGCAGCAGCATGTGTTTCAGGGATTGTTCTGGAAGGGGGAGTGCAGAAACAGCAGGGAGCAGAAGACAAACAGGCAATTCGTGACTCATTAAACACGGCGACGGTGGCCAGCACAGTGGAGGGGTGTGAGGACCCGCGTTCCAACCGGGCGATAAACCCCCCCTGTACCAGCTGGAGCAGGCATCTGTCAGCCGCACGCCGCACCACGCCATGCCACCGATTATCAGCAACAAGCCATATCTGAGTGGCCGGCCACTGCCACTTTCAAACACCTTACACTTACATAACAGCCCTGATTGGCTCACATGGGACCCCCAGGTCTACTGACAGGCTTAACATTGGAAAGTTTTTTTGCAGGCTGAGATGTGGCGGGAGGCAAAGCAAGTCCTGTCACTCTCTCTCTCTGCTATATCAGAGGTCAACACATGTCATTTTGTTATGAGCAGCAGGTTGGCAGTTTGGTTTGGAAGGCCGTCTGCTGACAGTGGCCCATAACAAAGAAAATGAACGACATCGTAGGCAGAATAACAACCTGCTCCCAGGGCAAGAGCAAAAATTAAAATAAATGCATACATATGGACCTGCATGTGATGTGAACTCCTTAGTGACTGTGAAAATGTGGGTGTAAATTAGTTTTAAAAGGTTAAAAAGGTTTAAAATGTATTAGAGATTATCTTTAATAATTGCTAATTTATTGCTTCTTGCTGTTACCACAAGATAGATAGATGTGTAGATATACAATTTTGGCCCAAATGTGAACATATTTATTCAGTGAAGAGGTTCAAAAATTTGAATTCCTTCAAACTGGTGTGATAGGTGGTAAACTGGAGACTCCAGTGTCTTTTACAACTATTTATTCCTCCATCTGTCTCAATAAGAAGAAAAAATGTCAGAAGGGAATATTCTCCCTGAAAAAAACGAGGTACTAAACAACACAGGCAGCATAACTCAACAATAACTTATGACACTGTGGTTGCAAGGTAATCAAAATCCTCCACCGCTTGGAAAATCTCAACATCAGCACAACTTTGCAACGAGGTAAAAGTTTGCTCTCCATAGAATTTAATGAGCTGCTAACTGCCTAATTAAATGCTGAGAGCAGATAAAAATCATGAAATATAGATAAGCTGGAAACACTGACTGTAGCACTATGATCCGTGCAGAGGAAGACAGTGATGTCTCCTAAAGTCACAATCAACAGAGCAACTAAACCAAGCCTCGTCCTCCACACGCCTGTGAATGTTTAATAAGAAAGTGAAGCTAAACATGCCGCCATACAAACCATGAATGAGACTGCCAATGGAGCAATGTAAAAAAAATAAAAAATAAAAGGCACTTTCTAGGACTGAGGGACTGGGGCTTTAACAGCGCTTGTGGTGTGACAGACGGGGCATCGCCAGTGGAAGCCAGGGCTGTAATTCTGACTTTAGCAGTCTTTACGACTCCCTCTCCTCATTTCTCTGGAATATGAAAACATCAGCATATGGCAGCCAACAGCACTGAGGCTAAGGAGTCAATTTCCCTTAAGTAACATTGG